>PTEX01000039.1:1056315-1298835 GCA_003342815.1 Eudromia elegans | reverse complement strand
TMTATCTATATATACACAYTTATGTRTATAAATGTACTGTATTARGAATTCTCTATAATTTATGGTTGGGTGTAAGGAAATAAATAAATCATCATTTCTATTGCTGTTATAGATGGCTGTGCGTTGTGAACGGGTCAGAGAGAACACGTCACAGCAAACTGCTGTGGCAGCAGAGGCTGAGGGAAGTTGCGTTGCTTGTGTGTTATATCCAAACAGTCTCTCACAAAGATAAGTACTTATTAAAGAAGCCATGTTGATTAATAAGCTTGTTCCTTAACACATAACAAGCAAAGTTATATGTATGATATATTACCCAGAGCAAGTGATATTAAAAAAGTGCTTAAGGTCATAAGTGCAGAACGCTCTCCAACAAGCCGGGCAGAAGAGGTTTCCAGGTAACRGGGGGTGAAAGAGGAGGGATCCTCTGACTGCTACAAATTTGAACAAAAGAGTTCATTAATGAACATTTATGTTTTATATTTTTAAAAAAGAACTTAAAAGGACTCTATTATAAAAAAATGAAAATTTTCCCATTAGACTTTACAGCATCGCTGTTAACACATGATTTGCAAAAATGGCCTCAGAGTTTACAAAGCTGATCAGAGCAGTGTTAGCAGAGCTTAAAAGCTTTGCAGTCTCTGTACATTTCTGATGAGTGCGATAAATTGTGGCCATTTTGGTGAAGCATCTAGACTGTTTAAAGGACAGAAAGCTCGGCTGATATCTCAATGGTGAAGTAATTGAGCTTGTTTCCTCTTTATTTCCAGTTTGGAATTGCTTTTGGTGACATTTTTATAAATTACTTAAATTAAAGAAATTTTAAAAATTCAGGAGCTTTGATTGATGCATACTGATGTGCACTATATATTCTAAGAACTTTTCTATTAAGAGTCCCTAAGTCACTGCTTGTTTCTGAGTAGTCTCTTCTGAAAAAAATAACTTAGTATTTTTGATTAAGACTCGGACTAGTTAAAATTTGTGATTTTTTTTCACTTCTCAATGTACAATAATATCCTGGTTCAGCAAGCTAGTAAAACCTGTCATTTATGTACTTAAGGTGGGATGTACACTTAAGTCTTCTTTTAAATTGTTGTGAAATGCCTTGCATTTGATTCACTTGTCTAATGTCTTCGTAGCATATTTGAATATGAGGTGAAAATTTTTTTTTCTTCTTCTTTTCTGTCTTTTCTGTCTTTGTCTGAAAACAAATTGATGTTCCTGAGGTGCTTAGAGACTATTTTATTTTAAGCAGTCCTGTTTCAGTAGGTATCTGAGAAGCTCGTCTACTTGCTGAACTAAAATTACAGTCCCTATGCTGTTGTATCTGTGCCTCAGCACAATTATTTACATTTGGGACTATTTTGTCATTATTAAAAGAAAAAGCAGCATTCAAATGCATAAATGCTGCATGCTGCCAGACACCTTTTTTTTTTCCCCAAATTTGAGATACTTGAACCCTGAGTTAGAATTCCCATGTTGCCCTTTTCTTGATTCTGCAATAAGTTCCAGTCTTTAAGTAGATTCTGTGTTCACTTTCTAAAGCATTGGAATTGTATAGTAGAACAGTATAACTTGAATTAAACCTAAATTAAATTTCTTGCCTTCAGAAAGTGCAATTTAAGTCTTACCAATAGCTGATATGCTTTTGACACCTTCCACTTTTATTCTTCAGGCTACAGGCAGGAAGACCATATTCTCTGAAATGCAGAGGAATGGAAACGGAGTAACGAAATTCTGGACGAGCAGGAAATATGACTAACACATCAGAGAAATAATAGAGTTCTGATGTGGTGCTAGCTCAATTCATTAAGCCTGAACCCTTTTGAGCGTAGGCAATTCAGCTGTTACGTATTCAAGAAGGCAATTTTAACTATAAGAATTAGAGCAAGCTTTTGGATTATAATTGTAATTGGGACGATTTTGTCAAATTCATTAGCCAGATGATCTCATTTATACAAATGCAAAACGTATCCCTCATAAAGTTCTGCCAGGTTCCCGTTGACCCAGGTGCTCATAATGTGTTAATTTACATCAGAGAAGCAGCACTGTGTGGAAATTGGGCAGCAGATAGGATTTAGTTATTTTTCATTAGCGCCTGGACTTT
Source organism: Eudromia elegans (assembly GCA_003342815.1). Lineage (NCBI taxonomy): Eukaryota > Metazoa > Chordata > Aves > Tinamiformes > Tinamidae > Eudromia > Eudromia elegans. Next base: position 1,296,731 of record PTEX01000039.1, on the reverse strand, counting down.
GATAAAGGGGAACAGAAAAGAGCTGCTTGACCTTTCAGTGCTTAAATTATTGAAGAGCAAATAGATTTGAGGTCTGGATGCTTGCAAATCTAATTTGTCTTGTGGAGTAAGGATGAAAAGACATTTTGAGTTTGAAATTGCTCCAGTCAACTTAGCTCTTTCTTTAATGTATCTGAAGATGAATAGATAGCAGGCATTTAAAATGTAATATACATGGAGTAGCGCGTGTAGTATAGCTGATAGGAATCTGGAAGAGGAGAGGAGCATTTTAACGGCAGATTTGTTTCTAAAATATCTACAATTTCTAGCTGCAATCGCTGCAGGAGAAATGAAAAGCATACCCATTTTAACCAGTACTGAAACAGGTAATATTTCTTAACCTGCTCCAAGGTCCGTCYTGATGCAGGAATCGCTGGCAAGGGAACAGCACTCTCCGGACGGCCCGCGGCCGCATCCAAAGCCTCTCTKGCCGTCCGTCGTGCTGCAGGGAAAGGGCCCTGCTCCCTTCGCTGGGCGGCTGGGCGCGTGTGCCYGGCTTTGCAGCAGCACTTACTCCTTTGCCCGGTGCTCCATTTTGATGCTGAAACAGTATCAGTGTTGTAGATCTGCTGTAGAAAATCAGCTGCTAGGCTCATGTCGGAAATTGATTTGGATGAGGAAAAAAACAAGCTGATAATGGCAATGATTAATTTTTAGCTTGCATTCTTCGTGGCTCGTTTTCACAGTTCAATATTTATAAGACCGGGAATAAAACAGAAGTTGCAAAGCATTGACCTTTGTTTGCTGCTCAGCATGGAATTAATCAACAAGTGAAAATCATTCTGTTGTCTCGGTAGACTTGTACGGGGTTGCAGAACTTGCAGGCTGTGGTGGTCGGGTGGGCTCGGGGAAGGCCCGTGTTCAAGCACTGCATGAGCTAAAGGTGCAACGCCAGGTTGAGTGCAGGCACGCTACAGCAGCCCAGTGATGGGCTGAGGCTACAAGGTCCTGAGCCYGTGAGAGCTGGGCAGCCCTGGGCCAGCATTCAGAGCCGTGCAGTCCCCAGAAGTGACCRGGGTGCTGGGCACAAGCTGGTTGCATCAAGAGCAGAAATTGCAGGTTCTTCGCTCCTGCTTGAACGTCCGTAGCACCTTCCCAGGGGAGAAGGGTTGACCATTTCCTGTGGGTCCCAGCACAGCAAAGAATGCAAGTGCAAACGGAATTGCTCTGCAGAATATGGGGACCCACAGCTCTCCCTGGGGTGTGTAGAAGTGCTTTGCCAAGTGAGAATAGCTGCCATCAAAAAGTGTTCAATTCTGGCTCGGTAGCAGTCAGTATGCCACTAAAATTTAGGAAAAGGCTGTAATTGACTGTGTGTGTATGTGTGCTTTTATAAATAGTTACAATGTCAACAGTTAAACAAATGCTATTCCCTATCTGTCTGTAATTTATTTATTTATTCGTTTTCTTCTCACCACTTATTTTATTCAGCCAAGATAAACAGGCTGGAGAATGGAATCTATGGCATTATACTTACATCAGTAAACAAAATAATATTTGTTCCACCTCTTAGCATTAATCAGGCAAGAGTTCAGACAAGAATGTGTTCAATGCATTTACCACATAAAAATCCATGGTGTTTCTGGCTGACTGTTTTTTTGTCTAAAACAAAAACCTGAAAGCAAGTGTGAAAAAATTCATGAAGCTGGATGTCMAAATGGCATTTTCCACCTATGTCCTTTGCTTTTAACAGTATTTTTTTTTTCTGTAAGTATTAGTGTGCTGTGAGGGTCTGAGTCTCAAAATAACCCTTATTTTCTGCCATTTTCTCCTTTCTAAACCCTTAGTGTCTATCAAATAGTGGTTGAGGAAGAGCGCCTGCGGAGAACCAAAAAGACGACCGAAATCCTGAAGTGCTACCCGGTGCCCATTCACTTCCAGAACGCCTCCCTGCTGAATTCCCAGTACTACTTTGCTGCGGAGTTTCCAGCCAACGGTCTGCAAGCTGCTCAGCCTTTTACTATTGGCGACAACAAAACCTACAGTGGCTTCTGGAACACGCCGCTTCTTCCTCATAAGAGCTACAGCATCTATTTTCAAGCTGCTAGCAGAGCCAACGGGGTAAGTCGTATGGCAGGTGYGGGTGTATATGGTGGTAGTAGGAAGAAGGGTGATTGGCAGCAAGTAGCGCGATGCCCAATTTAGTTGCTAATGAGAAAATAAAGTAACCATGAAATTTAACACATTGAGTTYGAAAAATAACAGTTTTCCTAACACAGTATCGCTTAATGATTAAAGGTTACAAGAAAGAGGAGGAGAAAACACCACATTTTCTCAACAGACAGTAGGCAAAGTAGCACATTACCGTTCTGCCTTATTATTGTCTCAGAGCTGTCCAGTGAGTCGGTGCGACTGGCTGGTTTCTTGCTTTCTTTTTGTTTTTGTTTCCTTGCTGCAAAGAGGAAAGTGTTGTGATTCTTTTCATTAAGTGTAAGCCAAACTTGATATTGGATTTCAGCACATCTGTCTTGGTCTGTCCAATCCCATTACCTTAGTTTGTAACAGTTTGAACTCCCATGTCCTCATTTGCTTGTCTTGAGTGAATTGGAACAAAACTATTTCTCCCCATTTTGTACACAGTAARAGAGAAATAAGTAGATGGAACTGAAATGAAAAGTATGTAAAAAGGCCTTTGCAGATCATGTTTCAACAGGCTAATTCTTCCYGGAATTGTTTTTCATCTCCTGGACAGACCAACCCAGAGCCCTTCAGTTCTTGATAAGCTTTGGCTCTTTGCACTGACAGCCTGGAAATGTTTTCTGCCAGATACCGTAATGATCCCTTTGTGCAGTGCACTGACGGTGGAGAAATGTGAAACACCATTGATTATTTTTCTTTCCTAAATTGTCTAGAGTGATGCTTACAACTATACTTATCTGTAAGAAAAAGTAAAATCTCCCAAGGTCGTTAGGTTGCCAAGGAAAATCACTGAACACTTGCCTGTGYTCTTGTGAATATCTGTCACATACTTCTACTTCTGAAGTAATGTTAAGAGAAATATTTGTATTAGATACCCAAGCAGATTAGAGTTTGTTTGCCYAAATTACGAAACCACATGGGAATTCCTTAGGAAGTGGTTAAGTATGTAATGAGGCATATTAAATTAACACTTTCATCACATTTAATGAATACTTTTAAGAATAGAATCATAGATGATTTCCTGTGCTTAGAAACACAAGGTGTGACCTTTTTCCTCTTTWTTTGACACAGGAAACCAAAATTGACTGCGTCAGGGTAGCCACAAAAGGTATGTTCACGTTGTGTCATGTATTTCAGACTGTTGACCTTTCCTTCACATACTCCTTACAACCTTCCAGAAATGTTTCTGTTGCTAAAAAGCATCACTAAGCCTGTTACAGATTCATTTGCATCTCTAGCTGAGATTTAGGAAATTTGTTTGCTTGTTTGTTTGTTTGTTTTTAATAATAAAAATATCATTTTCTGTTAGTTGCCTACTTGAACACTTTTTCAGTATATTCTTTGGGTTTTTATATGATCTCACATGAAATATTTTGGACATTGTTATATGCAGTAGAATTGCAAAATTGCCAATTGCAGAGTGCATGCTGGCTGCTCATACATCAGTAATGAAAAATTACACTTACTCATAAGTAATTTTCTTATCTTAATTGCCTTATAAAAGAAAAGTGGAGGAATCAAGCTCTTCATTTCCATGATGCAGACCAGGTCTATTTATTGGAAAGTCTCACCCACTTGTGAGACAAGTTTGTATAATTGAGACAGCACGAGTTACAGGTCTGATCCCCAAACAGGACAGACAAAGCATACTGCTGATATATTTTGTTTTCAAGACGAGGATTTGTCTGCCATTGTCTTGGTCGTGTCAGTTTTTTAGTATTTGTAGCTGGTGGTGATGTCAAGGCCTAAAAGAGAAGCAATGGGATAGTATGGTGGTTTGGAATTGTAGCAGAGGCAAAGGAAGGGAAAACCTGCTGTGAATAGAAATARTTAGTACTACCGTGCAGTTTGGGCACCTGGTAAGAGTACGAAACAAAAGTTTCCTCAGCCCTGTACTACTGTCCCTTTTGGAAGATCACACATATCTCTTAATGCCTGTCTGTAATGTAACTGATCCCATYGTTGACCCATGCGCTGTGGACTTCTCAATTCAGCCACCACCCCCATATCGAGRTAAAATAGATGAGAGTCAAATTTCTTAACAGAAACTGAAAGGGCAGCATGTAGTTGTCTTTGCTGAAAGTCTGTCCATATCTTATGTGACAAATACATTTCTGTGGCTATTTGAATCATTTTATATATTTTTCAAAAATAAAGGGAATATAGTTTTATTTACAAGATACTAACTTATTGCTTGCTGTAACAAACTTCCAATGTCTTCACTGAAAAGCAAAACAGTGCAGAAGAGATGGATTTCAAAGTAAAATTAAACCCAGCGTTGGTTTCTGGGAGCACCAGTGATGCCAGCMGTGGATTATGGCCCCTCACAAGTTGTTTAGAATCATGATTAGGTTTATGAGAATGTTTTAAATTATTTGAAGATTTGACCACTAGTGGATGTTCAACCATTTCAATTACTTGATTGACTGAAAAATCTTACTATTTCATGTGCCAGGTGAGGTAGTAACCTTATGGATGGGAATAGCTTCCATAGCAACCAGCTACCTTCAGGAAATCTGCTTGGTGAAGGAGATGTGAGAAGATGCGGTTTTCATCTGAAACAAATCCCCMTGCCTTTCTGTTTCTAAAGCATGTTTCAGACTTCCTCATCATCTCTTTGTGAAGCCTGTGCAATAGTGTGAGGGGTAACCGAGAGAGCTTTAAACAAGAGGTRTCCTAAAGGACAGTTAGTCCTTGAGACCAGACTTTCTCGAGGGGGTTCTTTGCAGCATGTATTACTGTGCTTATAAACTTAATAATTCTATTCTATTTTTTAGCTACATTTTTTTTCTCAAATAAAATGAACACATTTTAATAAGAGAATATTAATTACACCAGTTGTATTGACCTGTGCCTTGCACGCGTGCGGTTGCAAATGCTCTCCATTGCAACATGTAGTTCTTGTGTGCAAATGAAACTGCTGATGTGTTTGTGCTTTGCACGCGTAAGGTTGCACTCTCCATTGCAACATGTAGTTCTTGTGYGCAAATAATATGTCTGATATGTCTGTGTACTGGCCTAGTTATCCTTGATAATTCTGGTTTAGTGTTTGGCTTCAGGCCATTCATCCCATCTAAAACGGGCACAATTCTTTTTAAATTAAGACCTGATCCTGAGAATAATTATGTGCTTGAGTTGGCCACCAGAGTTGGTAGAGATACTTTAAACTATAATACACTGTGTGGGAAACCATGTGCTTAAGAACCTCGTCCAATCCACTGTGTACCTAACTGGGAGCATCTCCTGGCAGGCTTCTTGTTAGAAAAGCACAGCCTACCTYTAGTGGGTCAAATGCATGTGTAGGGTTTGTAGCAGGATAATAATTTATAACTATAATTTATAATTATAATTTCTATATAATTATACTTTATAATGTCATCCAGTAAATCCTTCATTTGAAAACATTTTTTAAATGCTCTTGTTTTATGGCCATTGCGTCTTTACAAATAAAACCTCAATCACATGTGGCTTTTTAGAGATCATATAAAAATCTCGATTGCAGTGAAGGTAGTTGTAATTTAGGGATCAGAGATCTGGGGCTTGGTATGGCTGAAAGATCTTGTCCTGCTTCGGCAGAGGTCAAAGGGAACCGCCACCACTGACTGTGCTAGGAGAGGGGTCAGACACCGTGCTCCTCCGGTGCAGGGTTTTATGCTCTTGGTTTTCTGCAGAGGAAGGTTTCCGGGATCTCTGTGTTTGGTACAAATGTGGAGACTGCAGGGTTTCCACTCCCGTTCTTGGTGACAAGATAAACAAACAAACAAACAAAAAATCGAGGAGAGATTTTCATACCACTGGTAATAAAGGCTGTTGTGTTTTGCTTGAAATATGGCCTTCATATGCCTACTCTTTCTTCAAGCTAAATGACTGTACAATCTCAGCAGGCGTAGCTGGAAACATCCCCAAGTCCCTCTAAGTATATTGCTATCAACTTTGTGGTACTTTGTGATTTATATTAAGACTATATTTCCTGATATGACTTACAACACTGTCTGGATAGAGGCGTCTTGGTTGTCTCCTAGGATTGCAGCTCTCAAGAGGGAGTCATTATTGTTCTAATTTTGCAATATTGGGAGGCTTTCATTAATTATGAGAGAGAAAAGAATATTACAATATTTTAAATCCAATAGCTACAATACTCTAACAGCGACCATCAACACTGCATTTCAGTGTTGCAGAGGGATATTTCAAAATATTATGCAGCAGCAGTTTTGAGTTTAATYGTCTGCAGATGGTAGATGATCTATTTTCCTTACTCGTTGCCACATTTCTAATAGCACCCAGGCTGTTCTATGTAAATTAGTRATCTTTCATATAATCTTGTCCTTAATTTTCCAATATTTTTTCTTTACATCATTCTCCAGCTGCATCATGTTGGATCTGACCTTTTGATTTTGTTGTATTCCTTAATATTTATGTATCATAGTGCGTTTAACCATTTAGAGACCAGTYGTAGAAGTAATGACAAACAAGAAATGTGAACTTGTGTTAATAGGAGCTGTGGTAAGAGTTATCGTTATGGGTCAGGGAATGTTACAACTCTGTGGTAGAAAAGCCAGAGTACCGCACACCCACAGGCAGTCCACACGTTTTGCCTTTCTTCTGAGGAGGAGAATATGAACTTATTCCAAACTCAGCCCCAAGCAGTTACACACATGCGTGACTGACACAGTCACTGGTCCTCTTTTGTACGCTGCAAGTGAAGTGTATCATGGGCAGTGTTTGCACTTTCAAATCAAAGACCTAAATAGGTAYGGCAAAAATGTATCTTAACTAGTTCAAGAATATTCTATATGGAGATTATATTCAAGAGAAATAAAGGAAAAATATACCAGGATGAAATAAGAAAATGAAAAATGAAATTATTAGTGGTTACCCAGAGTAATTAAAGTTAGAGAATATGAATAAGAAGCTAACTTTCATTTAGGAAGCCCAGTGCTACTGGTAGCAGAACTAAACTGTCTCCAGGTTCCTTAAATCACTATATGCAAATAATGTGCTTTGATTCCGCTTGCTGAATGAAAGTCAGATAAAAAAGCTCATTAATATCACAGAATAACCAAACTAACGCCTGAAGATGAAAAGGGATTTCTGTCTTCTTTTTTTCTTTTTTCTTGTCTTTTTTTTTATTGTTATTTGTAAGAGATTCAGACAATAAACTAATGACCAAGGTTCTTCTTGCTGGCCTCGCTTCAGTCTGGCTTTTTTTTCCCTCATGCATGCTGACCTGGAAATCTTCCTTTGCCTTAGCTGCGATAATCGTGACTCAGCTTACAACACCATACATTCGCATCGCCCCTGCTGCAGGCGACGACCAGCTAACAGGTCAGATGTTCAAGTATAGACATCATGCCCATTTTCATCTCATTTTCCTTGGCTCCTCCTCCCTCATAGTTTCTTCATTCTCTGCTCGTAGAGAGTTTTCTGTGTTASAAGTTTCCTTTTTGTTGGTAAGTTTTTCTTCAGCTCCATTAAATTAAACTGTGTGCTTGGCACCCCATCTTGGGCACTCATCCACGTGGGTACAACCTCGCTGCATGTCTCCATGGTGTTTGTGGTCTGTGGAATGTTCCTCCAAGCCTGATGTTGTGAAGAGACCTGGCCTTGCTCCACTTGGAAACTCAGGCAGGGTTCAAATAGAGATGCTTATCATCTGTGTACCTGTTAATTTTTTTTCTGTGTTATTAGACCCAAAGCACTAGGATATCTAGGTAATTTAATTGGGGTTCAAGAGTTGCATGTGTAAGTTAGAATATCTTGTACTAATGGATTTTTTTTTTTAACTGCAGATTGTTGGGGAGAAAATATTTTCTAGTAGCATTTCAATATGCATAAAATTAAAATAAAAAATCACACTGATTCCCTTTTAATTATATGAGATATGGATTCCAGACTTAAGGTAAAATGATCTAGGAGGTGACTTGAGTACTTGAACAAAACCGTAAGATTTTTAAAACTAACTATCAAAATAAATTCACTGCAGGAGTGAGATAATGATTAGGCTCATGGTTGCTTGAAGTCAAGTTTAAAATCTAGCAGAAAATCTTTACGAACTTGGGGAAAATGATTTATTTTGCTAGAAAATAAACATGTTCATAAAGCTTTACAGGATTTGAAAACTTTTTATTTTCAAATAGAAGAACAGTGCATTAAATGCTCTGGAATTGAAGGTGAGTTTAATGGAATATATAACAGGGGAAGTTAGTCGCAGTCCCATTAGCATTTAGCATGTGATAAAATCRCCTTTTTCAAGAATAAGAGTGTAGTTATTTGGACAGCATCTAAATGCGGCTACCACAGTGTCTAGGGGGCTAGGACATGTTCAGATGTTTAACATCTGCACAGTGCTGTAGTCAATAAAAGACAGTTAAATTATTCAGCTTAGGATAAGAGGATTAGGGATTTCTTTGCTGTGGCGTTTTACACTGTGCTGTGTGTTATAAAAGCAGAGCTGAGTGATACATAAAGGCCAAGTTACCGCATCAATCAAGACTAAATTGTTGCATGTATGTTTGTATTATGGAAATAACACARGAACTAACCAAAATAATGTATTTAGTCAATGTGAGGAAGCACTGGCTTGTTCTTCTTACTGTTCTGGCAAAAAGACGGTCCCTATACGTTTCTTTATCTCAATTATTTTTCACTTGAGAACGCAAGTAAAAATGTTGAGGAGACAAAMAGAAATCCCTCTCATGTCCTTGAACTTGCAACAAGTTCGGATTTCTTTGTCACAGGATTCCAATAAGCTTATCTATTATTTTTTTCCATTTGGAGAGGTCAATTTTTTTTCTYTTTCTTTTATCTTTTTGTTTTTGTTTTTAATGCTAAACTTGGCAGCTGTAGAATATGGGCAGATGTGTCTCCTATGAAAAAAGGAAATGATGGTAGTTGTTACAGCAAGAGGACAGAGATACCGTGTAGAAGATTTATTTGGTTGCTTTGTCACTGAGGGCCCATAGCATTGGCTCTCTTTACTTGCCTGTCAGATCTGTGATTTTTATTTKCTTTTTTTTAAAAAGAATGGTTATAACAGAAACTAATTGGTGTAATGAAAGAGACGATACCAAGTGATAATGGCAAAACAACATTCTTGGCTGCCTGGTATGTGAAATGAGTTATAAACGCTCTGAATTCCTCTCATCATGTTGGTAGCCTCTTTTCCTGCTGGAAGGACTGTGTGCTCAAAAGGAAGAAGCTTCTTCCTCGGGAGCCTTGGGTGCATTCGTGCTCAGCAGCCCCAGTTGTAGCAGGGAGTGGAGAAAACTTGCCATATGGTGGGTCCCATGTCCGCAACGGGAACTGAACCTTTTTGCAGAGACTCTCTGCTTAGGAGGCCCTCAGGCCGTCTTTCCCCTGTCAGGCTACTGAGGCAGAAATGGTATGTGCTGTGTCCATCAGGAACCCAGGGCTTCACTGGAATAATACACGTTATTCCAACATGCTTCTCCTCTGGATACGCCGACTGTGGAGAGAATCTCTATGCCAGAGGACTCCTGTGTGTGGAAGTCACGGTGCTGTTGCCACCTGCAGTTACTGCAAGGCTTACAGCTCTTGCTGTTAAGTAAGGCTACAGAGAMGTTTCTGTTTTATTCTATTTAATGCCTGTTCCTCTGTGCCAAAATAATCAGATCTGAGACCAAGAAATGACTTGTGTCTCTTAGCACTTGAGATACATAATTAGAGATGAGAAGGGCAGGATTGAGGGGTTCTTATTTTCTGGTGCAAAGTTGAGGGAAATTGCTGTGTGCATAATGAAAATTTAAAATCTTGGGCACATTCGTAAGTGCTTTGGAAAGGCCTTCTTCTTCTAGAAGGTGGCAATAGGATAACAGACGAAGCTTCCAAGCCACTTCTGCTCCCAGTCACCCTCATCCTGGCTAGACTCGCCTGGTCCATCCGGTGCAGTTTCTCAACCATGCAATATTAGTTCCACTTTGTCCATCCTTCCTCCCTCTTCCTCATATAAAAATGACTTCCAGCTACAGGATTAGCTGCTTAAAGATCTTGACAGCCGCTCCATGCTCCTTTGGAGCCTCTAGAAAGGGGAAATTTTCCTTCCTGTAGCAGTTAAATACATGCAATGTCTTTAGGTTCCTAGTATAGTGTTACATGCTGTAAAGGCAACTGTGCAGTTCCTGTTCTTACAAGCCAAAATAAGCAAATAAATCTTGTTAGTGTTAGTAAGTATATTGTTGTTACTGATTCAATAGCATTTCACCTCAGGAACTCAGATTTGGGAGGCTATATTTATTTTTCAGTGTTAACCTTGTAAAAGGTAACTAACTTGGAATCCACTTAATTGACTCATTTTCTCCAAGAGATAGGGGCAATATCTAACTATCTGACATACATTAGCCAGAAAGAAAGAGCATGTGTACATRAAGCACGGTCAGATCCTCATGATATCATCTCCACGGTCACATAAATGCGGTTTTATTGTATGATAAACCATTAGCAAAAAATTTATCACTTACATAACAGGACTGACGGAATTATCTTGGCTTTGAAATAGAATAACAAATCCAAGTTTTTGAGAAAGCCTGAAAGTATTTGCAGTTTGCTTCACTAGACTTCCCTAGTCTAAGAGACACTTCATGTCATAGTTTGAAATTGGCCGTATTTGGTATTCACTTGGCCCTCATCTATTTTGTTCTGTCTGCATTCTGATAAAATAGCCTGCTTGGAATTATGATTAGGATGTTCATTCTTCCAGACATTTTCTTAATTGTTGAAATATGTCTGAGCTACTTATATTTAAATTAAAATATTTCCATTTGTAATTTAGTGGAGCAGCCAGTCTTTTCCTAGATACTATTAAGACTGATTTCCATAAAACACCCTTTTCACTACCCACTGTTAATTACAAATGCAGCTGGAAATGTGAGTTCTATATTGTACAGTCTCTATAAATGAAATACTTTGTACAATTCGGATATAACAGGATGTCAGAAGTAGTAGATTAGCTGCTACTTAAGAAGTGAGAAGAATTCTCTTTTAAAGGAGTGACAGTCTTAATTTTTAAATTATTATTCTTTAAAAAATCTTAAAAATTAAAAATTATTTAAAATTTTATCCTACTTACCTTCAACTCTAGGTGAACAGCGTATTTTACAATCATGCTAAAAGCAGACATAAAAGTAATCCCAATTGTTATCTCCTGCTTTACGAAGTTATCAGCATAATAAAACAGACAGATACCTTTAGATATAGAATTCAATACGTGAGATTTATTGCAGTAGTCTGGGTCAGGTTCTGTTCTCAGCCATTCCACTGTAAATGTAAAAACAAAATAAAAAAGAACTGATGTGATTGCTTAAATTGCAACTTCATTTAAATTTTTGTATTTTCAAGGTATTTACTGTAGTTTCATGCTGCATTACTGACAACCTAGTTTATTAACACAAAAAATAGCAGCATGACCTTGAGAAGGACTACTTTCCCATTTATCTAGTTTGCTGGATAGAATTAGATTATTTAGGTTATTATGGATAGAACTAGATTATTCCTGTTGCAGTATTTGTGGCCTCTCCTGTGCAATGTAACCCATTTGAGGTGCCGCAGCAAGGGCTRGACAGACTTTCACATTCGCTTTCCTCCATCCTGACCTGCTGACTTTGATGTGTTCTGACCTGGTGGAGCTTGAAGGGCTGTCGGAGTAGMTGAGAATCCACGTTTTCCTAGCTGGACACTGCAGCACTGTCTGTAGCAAAGCTACGGGCATGTGTGGATGTGGGATGAACACTGCGGTTGGGGAGTTTGTTCATCTCCTGGTGCTTCTGAACAGCATCCATTTAGATCAGTAGCAGTTAAGCATGATCTTCAAGGAGAGAGTGAACACCTAGCTGGTGTCAGGGCAGAGTAGTCCTACATTGCCACTGCAGGGCCGAGTGGCCAGGAAAGCAGAGTGTGGATGGGTTGGACCCTGCAAGGGGAAGTTCTGAGCCTGTTTTTGTGCTGTAACGCCAACATTTGTTGTGTTGGTTGTTCAAGGATTCTTATCCTGCCTGTTCAGTTGGGCAGAATGTAAAGCACAGGGAAATCTTTCTACTTTCTGCAATACCGKCTGAGTGCATTTTAATGGGCTGGAGTGTCACTTGTGATTTATTGCCCTTTTTTGTTCTTTTATGTGTTGTATTTGTCATTTTTGCAATGACAGTTTCATCTATAGAACAGTATAGTTACAAGAAAATGTTAAGGGGATACAGGAGTGCCATGGGAGCTACTGTTTCCTTTTGCCTTTTGTTGTTGTTGAGTTTTTTGTTTGTAGGGTTTTTTTTTTTTTTTTTGGTACATTACAGTCAAATAGCAGGTTTTCTCTTTTGTTAAAACAGAGCAGCCAATGCACCTAGTATTTAAACATAAATTTTCCACAAAGCACCTGAATAAGAGAGCTGAGGTTAAAAAAATTACACAGAGAAGGCCCCATAATAATGCTGATAACCATGCACAAATGCTGAAATGCTGAACCCCGAACATGAAGGAGCCAGTGCCAGGGAGGGAAGCGCGGCGGCGGCCGCGGTCGTGGTGAGGCGGGGGACACGTGCGGGCGTCTTGGAGCGCCGGGGCACGGGGCACGCGGGGCCAGCAGCTCCGCACACATGGGACGAGAACACCCGGAGCAGGTTCCTAGGCCTCGGAGGAGGCCCAAATCGTTCCTGTCCTTTAGGAAGGACTGAGCAGCCGGTGGGTTAGATTTTGTGCTGTGGGAGCAGAGACCGCCCTTTACTCAGGAGAATCGGAGCGCTGGGTGCCACTGGGTTCAGCCGGTGGTGGCAGGAGCTGTGTTGTGTCCCTCAAGCAACAACAACCTGACTTGGCCATTTGAGCTTTCTTGCCATGGCTGAATGTGATCCAAAGTGTCRAGAATCTCTTTAGCGAAGAGACAGAAACAAAATCTAGCTTCAGACACTAAAGATGTGTGYGTTTTTTTCTTTCTAACTAAAAAATTAATCTATTTGCCTAGCAATTTGTCATCTTACATAAAGATATCCACAAAACTGTTCAGAGTTATTTGGGGTTGAGTGTGGTTTTTTGGCAATGTTTTCTTAATGTCATAATGGAAATCGGTACCATGAAAAACAATCATGAAGGTGAAAATATGAATGAAGTGACWGGGATAAACACTGACAAATTTGAGGAATCTCGGCCATCTGTGTGGCACAAATCAGCATCACATCTCATCCCAAATATTTCAGCCTCAGCAATCTACAGAGAGGCAGAAAGTGCAGAACAAAACAAGATCATTAATTAATATTTTAGAGAATCGGTCTGTATTGTATGCCAGAGAAATGAAGTCTGTTACTTCATTTCTATATACAAAAAAAAGACGTCTCTGATAGTTATGTTCAAAGCTGAACATGTTTTGCATGTACCACAATGAAAAATTAAGGAGAGACAAGGGAAGAGTCAGAAAATCAGAGACATAATTGCTATCTAAAAAAAGTATGAGTTCCATTGTTTCCCATCTGTAGTTATGGACTGCATTCATAAAATGCTAAGCAATTAGAATTTTAATTTGAAAGAAAATGTGGGACCTGTTTGGGCAAAATAACCTGTAGTTCTGAGGTACTGAAAATCTGCTGTTTGTATCACCAGGGATTTTGGTAAACATATAATGCAATATTACATGGATTACATCCATATGAATATGTAGACTAACATTACAGTGCGCTAAGGTTAAATAGAGCACCCTTACGTGGAGCTGAGGATTATCATTGACTTTAATCAAGGGACACAGGACTTCAGGCAAAATAATGTTTCAGCAATTCACATAGTTCCTGCATTCCATGAAATATCTGAAATTTTAATAAACATATACATGGCATATATCAACTTGGAGTAATATCTAAACACGTTGCAAGCCATGAGTATAACTAAATTTCCAAACCTCCTTTTCCAGAAATCRTACTGACAATGTCCTGCTGCTCTGCAATGGAAGTTAAATTGTGAGACTCATCTTAGAAGCATTCAAATACGTATTTGTACTTTCAAATGTTTATTATACCAAAACTATGAACTTTGATATCCCATTCCTAGTGGTTGTTGCTGACCAGAAGTTTCAGTGTAAATAGTGCAGAAGTTTCTGTGTAAATAGAAAATTCCTGTGCCAGTGAAAGCTGAGGCCTAGCTTTGCAGAATAGCGTGTGGAAGGTGCTCTCTCACATGGATTCAAGCAAAGATCAGGGAAAATACAGGGATTTTCCATCTGCTTTATCTTTTGAGTTCAGCTCTGAAACTCAAGGGATAACGGAAGAGAAAGTTTAAGTCTTCTTGGGTCTGAACCGAACAAGACATTCATGAAAACTTTTGGAATCAACTTGCTCAGATTTTGCGTTTTGCAAAATGCTAGCATTGAATTAGACAGCTTCTGTTTGTGAGGAAATGTGGCGATAATTAAAAGTGATATGAAAGGGACAGAAGAGAAAAATGGCTATTTAAGKCATTCTTAATCAAATACGACAGTTTTGAGGTTTTCCTTTAACCTCTGCAAACTGCAGGAAATATAGGAAAAATGAAATGCAAATCAGTGATAATCAGTTAGGCATTCAGAGGAGGCCTAGTCTATTCTTGTCCCTCTACTAGATTCTTCCTTCATCTAGCATTGCCTCAGTTTGAGCTTTTTTTTTTATTGGCAGTACTGTAAATGGTTTTGAAATGTGAACAAAGGCCTCGCATTGGCAGAGAGACAGACTTAGAATTCTGTGAAATGATTGTGCCTTTCTTGTGCTGCTTCTCATTTCCAGTTCCTCTAACCCACATTTCTGTCACAAAACAATATTTTTTAAATACATTTTATGTTAGGAACGGTTGTCTTTCATTCTGCTTTTAATAAGTTTATCGTAAATACATTTACTTTTCTATATGCATCATCACATAGGTGCTTTCATTTGAAATGTGAACTACGTTATATTTTCCTCTGAGAAAACAGGTAGCTGGTGAGTAATGGAAGGTGCATTCTTAGAGAGGGGCTGTCCCCAAAGAACATTTCAAAGGGAATACGGCGGAGAMGGGGCTCATAGTGGAAATCCGCAAGAATGTCACCCTATCTATGAGTCACTAGCAGTGTGGACTCAAAACTTGGTTGATGCAAAGTCTTAAAACTGGGATTGCCTATTATTATAGTAAAGCAGTATACTAAGTATGTATATACTTAGTCTATACAAGTATTTAATATACTATATTCTCCTTACMCTCTCCATATTCCTCCTAACAGCAAATTTCCTAAGCCCTCCCTGATTTCCTGTTCGGATTGGTTGGTTCATACAGGCTGTAGAGTATAGCTTAGACATCCCTTAATGATCTTAGCAGTTCTGAAGTGCCAGAACTTAAGTGTCTCGTTCTGTGCAAGTGGGGACTTTGGACTGTTTGTTTGCCCACTGGAGAGGGAATTTTGATGAATTCTAGATAGTTGTATTTCTTTAGGTAAGAGAAAAAGGGAGAAGAAGAGTTGTTAGAAGCATTTGTGTTTCTGGAGAGAAGAACTATCAAGGCATGAAGGCGTGCTTGCTTGTTTCTTGCAAACCTTTTCTTCTTTTCCCCCCTTTTGTAGAGAGCTTCTAGAAAAATCCTGTGTCAGGAGCCCAGATTAAATAGCATTTAAAAAATAGCTCATTGTGAGACTGGAAGGTATGTGTCARGCTAGGAACTTTATTTGTTCTAGGCACGTATTATAAAGATTATTATTATTCCTGACAACCAGAAATACAGCTGTTAAAGACAGGCTTTTTGCTCATATGCACTAACATGAAGCAGCCACCAATGAAAAACATGGTTCACTTGATAGTCAGCCAAATGAGTTATATTCATTGGTGAGGTAGTTCTTTGCATTTCTGTTCATGCAATTGTGTCACTTATATTTACATTTTAGTAAAGAATATCACAAACAGAATCAATAATTCATAATTACTGTTACACAGTGGAGCCCTATTTTGATAGTCCCTTCATAGCAGAGATCTTTTAACAAGACAGGTTTTTCAGGCTTTTAAAAAGCACCAAATAAACAATGTACTAAATGAGCATGGCTGTGTCATGGAAGTACAAAATTCTTTCTTAGGGAAGGAGGATCTCTAAGCAGCCGTATGTATTGTAGCGAGGATCATAAATCATGGAGCAGATGCTGTCCTGCTAAAATATGAGTGCCGTTTTCCCCATGTCCCAGACATTCAAAAACCAGATTTAGTGAGAGCTAGCATGTCATAGGAGGGAGAACCGGGATATATTGATTTCAACATTCAAATGGCTTCAATGCTGAACAAAAACAGAAAGAAAACATAACTTCTGCCCCATGGAAAAAAAAAAGAAAAAAAAGGCAATTTATACATAAGCTCTTCGAARAGAAGCCAGAAAACAGAAAGGAAAAATACTATAAAAAGAGAAGTAAGCAGACCTTATGCCAAGGCATTTATAAAAACGAATATATTCAAGGCATAGACTAGAGAGAGAAAAAAATGTTGATCAAAACCACCTTCTGTCACAAATATACCCTGCCCACCAGCACCTCATAACTTCCACCATATGAACAGAAAAGCCCAACGGTTTCAAAGGAGGAATAGGAACATTGGTTTGAAAGCTCGCAGCGTTGAAGGCGAGGGAGAACTTTCCCCCTTAGCTGGAGTTCTACCAGGAGTAATAAAACAAAGGCTTTCGTTAGCAGAATACACACTGGCGAGCAGATGAGGGCTGAACGCCAGCCACTTACAGTGCAAACAGACTAGCCAGGGCAGTAATTCATTTCATCTACAAATCGGTATGGGTTTTGGGTCTTCTCCAAGTCACAAATCCTGGCTCCTGGCATGAACTTGAAACTCAAACAGAAAGCGTTTTCGRCTGGCTTGCCTTTTCTTAACAATGGCAATGCTGCTGTAGACCTGAAAAATGAATGTTACGGGGGGAGGAAAGGGCAGAGGAAATACGTGTGGGGGAAATGGACATTTTCCACAGCTCTACCTTTCCACCACAGGACCACTCAGGTGCTAGCAGGCTGTAATAAAGGGCCAGAGTCCCTGCTGATCAYTCCACATTTGTAAGACAGACCTGCCTCTCTGGAGCAGTCCTTTACATACCAGTAGCACACACTCTCCAGGAAAAATTTATCCGTRTACTTTCTTATTTTGTGACATTGCCCTTTCTGCCAGCCTTTTACTTTTGGCACCTCTTTTCATACAAGAATCTTTATGTTATTCCCCTTGAAACACCCTGACCAAAGTCACCCATAAAAACATTACTCTGTCCCTCAGATCTGCTTATGAGGGTGCTGCTTATGATACTGGAAACGCTGTGTGATGCTGGCTAGATACAAGAGGAGGACAGGTAGAGGGGCCTTATTTGTTTSGGTGTTAGAAGTGCATTTTCTTAAGGGTATTTTTCTCACTCTTACCCTCCTGATTGCTACAGTTGCCTATTACAATCTGTAACATACTGGTACAGATGCTGTACATACAGCAAAGCACTCTACACACTACTGTTGAATCTCCATTCAATAGTGGGGTGTAGGGTGCTTTGCTGTATGTTTACCCTTAGCACAGTGGGGCTGCCACTTAATTTGGAGCTTCTGGGYCCTGCTCCCATACAAATAACAGGGAGTAATAGTGGCAGTAGCCTTTGCATTCACTCCTGTAATTCGTGATGACTTTGCTATGGTCAGAATCTTTAAAGCCGAGTTCTCTGATCTTTTCCATCCAGATGCTTCATGGCAGTGTCAATAGGACTCTAGGGGTGGGTCTTCAAAGGATGCATCACGCACGAGGGTCTCTGTTCTGCCTTGTACCTTTTTGCTTGATTTCGGCCACCTAATGGCAGTGCAGCTGTCASACAGGGGTATAACATCTCAGGCTCCTGGCCCACTGTGCAAAACAAGCTAAAATTAGGTGCTGAGGAGTGGTAATAGTCAAATCACACCACCTGCGTAATACTTGGATTGCATCCCTCACCTCAGCAGAAGGGGAAACCTCGCAGGGGCGATCATTTACTTTAGAGAGAAACAGTGGGACGTGGCCAGTTTGTGTGTAATATGGGTCAATAGTTAATATAAAAAATAATTAGGATAAGTAAGCTTTACTGGAGATCAAGACAGTCTAACAGCGTTATTACCTTAAAGCTTTTAAGTTATCCTTTACGTCTGTCACTGGAACAACTGTGAGTGAAACTCAGTTGCAAGAGGCTTGACGGTGCCTTATCAAGCAAGCACCTTTTCAGAAGTTAAAATTGCAGGAGGAAAGTCAAAAAGCAGCAACTRTGATCACCCTTGAGTCGGAGAAACACAGTGAGGCCAATTTACTATATTGAAGGAAGGGATTTTTTATTGACTGCAATAGGAGGAAAAAATGTCCAGATTTTATAAAAATTGCTTCAGACAAAACAATCTATAGCTAGTCTTTGGTAGCTGTAGCTTTTATTGTATTCCTTTGTTTGTAAATAGGACTAGGAGCTCCAGGCTGTTGTGCCAGGGTTATCTTGATAGCATTTTTTTCTGTACAATGACCTAACTGCCTTTTTTTATAGAAGGCAGTTCATCAATATGGTAAAATCAAGTCCAAACGTTGTTAATTAAAAAAAGAAAGAGAGAGAGCGAGAGAGAGAGCTTTGCTTTAATTTGGTGGAGCTCCATTTCTGTTACTGCAGAAAATTCGCATTGGTTTTGAAAAACAAAAGAAAACAAGCTTGCCTAGTTTAAGGGAGTGGGGTTTGGCTTGCTGATTCTGCTCAGCCCAGAGTCTTTGATTCCATGCTCTTGAGTAATAGTGAAACTCTTCTATCCATAAACCACCTACAGAGGGTTACTGTCCATTAGGTTTTTGTTTGGATCAATAACATGGCACTTTTGTGCTTTCTGGATTCACAAAGAAAAGTGAAAATTCCGATTGAAGGAAATTGCAAAACAATTTTCCCAAAGGTCAAATTATTTCTATATTAATATAAGACCTGTGTATCCTGGTTGAGAACTAGAAATTCTTCAAAGATGGAGGATTTTTTTTATTACCCTGTCTTTTAAGTCCTTCCACCTTTTATCCTCTCTTTTAACCCATCATTGGAGTAAGGCTACAGCAGCAGGAATTTCACTGGATGAAATAATTTAAGAATTCACATGGCAGAAGACACTAMATAGTAGTGACTAGAATAGAATTCACTTCAAAATCTGAAGAGGAGTTAGATGCTGAAAAGTGGCAGAGTAATCACTAAACTTCAGAAAAGAAGATTTCAATATAAAGAAGAGGCTAGATGAAAAGGTCTGGGAGTCAAAAATAAGCGAAGTAAAATCTATAGGCATCTCGTGGATCCTACTTACAAAGATAATCACGGGGACTTGTAAGGTACTGAACAAAAGGGGAACCATGACGGAAAGGCATAAATCAGGCCGGCTGAATGGCAGTTTTTCTAGGTTAGGAAAAAACGTAAGTTTGAGAAAAGAAAAGGGAAAGATGTTTTACATTTGGAAGTCTAACTGTAGAGAAAGCCCCAAAGAATGGGCAATAAATATGTACAAGGGGAATTGGGAGAGCTGACATTAATTGGAGATRTGAATAGCTAAGGGTATGGAATTTCATCACTGCCCTGGAAGTGGGRATGCAGCTTTCATTGTAAACTGCACCAGCGGCCTGTCCGGCATCCATCTGGTGTCAAAGGAAAACCAAACAAAACATGAGGAGGGATGAAGAGGGGGTGGAATACCAAAGGGAGATTTTATTTTTTAATCCTGTTTCAGGAAAACCTGTTTGTTCACAGCTAGAATATGGTACGCTACTATTTACTGTCTCACGGCAAAAGTACTGTACAACAGGAGTGTAGGAATATGTAGGAAATGCGAAAGACTGACACAACTTTGATTGCGTGTATAAAGAGCATGAGTGCATTGAAAGTATAGGCAATGTTCAGCAGTATTAAGGAAAAAAAAAAAAAGATCGGGAATTTCTAATACTAAAAGACCCAAGAAACTCTCAGGAAAGGTGAAAGGTTGCAAATTAAAGAAATAAATATGTTTGATAATTTTTTTCCTTTTACCTATTTTGGAAACCACTGACACTAAGAAAGAAACCAAAAGAGCAATCAGACAGGGAAGGGAAGACAATGAATGCAACCAAATACAATCTAAATTAATGTTAGCATCTGGACKTAGCAATATTTAATGATAATTTTGTAATATTTAATGATAAAAATGACGATTTTATGATATTTTTGAAAGGATTGAAAACAACATGTTTCCAGTCTAAGACCATGTCTATTATGAATCAGGTTGAGTCTGTCATGGTGGGACACTGAGAGTGAAATTACGTTCCCCTTTCCCTGGCGGATTTGAGATCATCCAGAGTTGGATAAATCACTGATGCAGTGTGGGGATGTTAGCTCTGTATGCTCCTTGTGGGTGGGATTTGTTTGGAGGATGGATAACGGTGGATTCTCCAGCTTTCTGTGATTCCCAAGGGGATAATGCACAGTATCATTGAAGACATCCCGTAAAAGTTCTGCTCCGCAGTATGTGGAAAGCACATCCTCTGAGTAAGATTTTGATAGCGGCTCCTCTGCATGGTGTTACCCGAGCAGTTCTACTGAAGTGGGGACCCTGGGCTGTCACAGAGAGACGTTATGTTAATCCAGCACGGTGGCCTGCTCCTAGTTTGGAGGTGGAACCTCATGATTCTGGAATTGTGGAAACCTAGGAGGTTTCCTTTCTSAAGGAAAGAGACCGTCAGGCAGAGTTTGATATAAAGAAGGCGAAACAGGYGAGTGTTCTGGTGAGGGGGCCCAAAGGAGATAATGCAGGAAAGACTGGAAGAAACCACTCCTAGAAGTTATATGTGAAAAGATGATGTTTGTGATTAACTAAGGAGAATCTTCTTTGCTTGGAGTTTAGGTTTAAAGAGGGACAGCAGCATCCGTATCATCTCTTAGCATCCCTGTTGTAGTTGATTCAGCCCAGCAGCTGCCTTCTGCACAGAGGTACTCGAGATGTCTTCTAAACACCCCGTACGCTTTTGAGTGCCGAGCAGATGACAGTAATAAAGAGCTGCCTTATAAAAAGGCAGCCTATATAATGACAGCCGTATAAAAAGCATTTCTGTATGAGACAAGGGAAATAAAAATAGAAGTGCTTATAGCGGAGTTTTGTGCATATGCATAGCAGAACATATAGAGGCAGATTCTGTTCCTATGGAGCAGGAATTTTACCAGCTCAGGATTCTGACGTGGTGCTGGGTGGATAACAGTGGCATGTGCTGGGGCTGGACACAAGGACAGATGACACATTGTTTCCTTCAGCTTGTCCCTCACATAAAGTGCCAGAGCCAGAGCTTTCCAAAGAGCACAGAACAATTAATTCCAGGTATATTTTGATTAAAACTTAGCATCCTTTGTGGCATCAGTGCAAATTGCCAGACTATCCTGTCGTTCAGAATTATAAGGTGTTTCAGAGGTGCAGACCGAAGGTCTAATTGTGGGTGATGAGAAGTAGTCTTTGAAAATGCTCCATATGATTAATAAGAAGCATTGGAATTTTTTTTCCCTTGTAATTTTCAGAAAATATGTTTGCACGTAAATTGATCACTAAACTCTTTTCTGACCCAAACAAAGGAAATGAGAAAGAAGTAAAACCCAATTGGTGCTTTCAAAAGCCTTCCCGGAACCCAGACAATGAGAGGAGTGTGTCCGTAAATACTATATTTTAGTAAGAGTTTACTCTTCCTTCCTCCTTCCCAAAAAGGCTGTAGCAGGAAAGTGACACATAAATCCCTGCGTCCACTTAATGACATGGTGCCTCAAATGATAAATACTACCACATTTTGATTAAAAAAAAAAGGAAAGCAGTTTGTGAATTGAATATTGTTGCTTCCTTAACATTTTTCATCCTGAACTCATTTAGTAGAGGAAATGGATATTTCATCAGACATGGATTTGACGTTCCATCACATTATACAGTAAACAGTACAAATGATGTTATTTTTTTAAAATGGAGAAGCTGGAAAAGCTAAGACAGTAGCTGCTGTAAGGCACTGGTTATCTCATTTAAACAGATATTAAATGTGGGTGCCAGTGGTGTGATCATCAGCTGCTTCCCACTTGGTGAATAAATTGCTTAGAAGGAGTCTTTTTGCCTACCAGATGTGACCTAGATTTAGATTTCCAAAGGCAAAAAAAAAAGTCTATTGTGTAAGAAAACAATTGCTGGTAAAATGCGTGGTAAATGAGCTTATCTCACTTTTCCAGGTGTTTAAGCTAATATGTTATGGAATTACGGCTTCATTTATGAAAAATAATTGAGGAAAATGTTCCAGCAAATCAAATTTGGATAAAGGCTTAGGACAGTTATTGTGTTGCTAGCAAGTTTCTAAATGGCAGAAAAACCAGGGAGCCAGAAGAGATAATAAAAATACAGAAATTTCTGTCGGTGAAGGGGCTCTTTTAAAAGGGTCGGACCTGGCTGTGGTATCCAACCTGTGTTGTGATTTAGCGAAATGGAATAAAATGAACAATTTATTTCTGTCACTGCATATGAAAGCAGGGTTTCTTTTGTGTTTGTTTGTTTGTTTGTTTGTTTTTGGTTTTGTTTCTTAAAAGATCAAGCACTGATGTCTGTTGGTCCAGGATAAGATTTATTACATTGGTAGGTTAAACATATAACAATTAGAAGATTAACATCCTTTTTCTTTCTCTCCCTCCTCTTTTACATTTACTGATTCCATAGGGGCTGCCACTCGAAAACCAGACCCAGAGCCAGAAAAGCAGACYGACCACACGGTTAAAATTGCTGGAGTCATCGCAGGCATCTTGCTGTTCGTCATTATATTTCTGGGGGTCGTGCTGGTAATGAAGAAAAGGTGAGCARTTATTGGCCGTGTTTTCCCTGTACGTGTTTGTGTCATAGCATCTCCTATGGCAATTTCCAGTTTGACATTGGCAAAGCAYCCAGCCACCGTAGCACCCTTTACCACGGAGTTTAGGACACGCTGCTCCCTCCTACCTCCCCAAAGGCTTCATGAAAGGCTTTTATGAAACCGCGCGCTCTTCCACCCTGCAGCGTTTTCTATGCAGCAATGTTTGTGGCTTTGCAATAAAAGCAGAAACGGCTCAGGGTTGATGATTCTAGCACTTTGAGCGTTAGTACCGCGTGATGGGCTCTGGTRACGGGACCGCGTCTCTGCCCTGAAAGGGTGAGTCTCCCCTCTGGCCGCCGGGTCAGCTGGAAGTTAGACGTGGTTTCATTTCCTACCGAGCTCTGAGCTGCCTGTCTTGAATACAGAAGAACGCCTCGGTGAGGCGGCAGCAYGGCTGCCGAGATCAGGTGGTGTGTGCTGACAACGGGGTCTGCCTTGTTCTGCATAGACCTCCTTCCCTGAGAGGAAATGGACGTGGTTTGGCGGCGCTGCATGTTTCCAGCACGCACACGCGCTGGGGTTGCCCTGCTTTTAAAACCRTCCCAGAACTACCGCGACATAAGGAGGGCCGGGGTTAAACCTGGCTGCCTTTCTCTCGATCTGGTAAAAGGGGAAAAAATAAGGGGATAAAATATCACATAGCTGGGGAGGTGGCAGGGATCAGGAAAAAAAATGCGCGATGATGGCAACTAAGTCTAGGCTAGGAAAACTTCGCTAGCAATTAGAGCCGTAGGGTGTAGGGGGCTCCTAAGGGATGTGAGCTCCTGCAGGGCTAGAGGGGAGCCTGKGAGTTTGTCCCAGCTCTGCGGTGGCTCTGAGTCACAGATTCCCCTTCTCTACCTGGGAATTCCTGCCTGTTGTCTCCRTACAGCCCCGTAACCTCCCGGCCTCGTGCACCCCGCTGCGTTAGCACCTCTTCTTCTTGTGGGGGCCTGACCTCGCTCGGCCGACGTCCCCAGCAGCGCGGCGGTTTAGCTGTGCGTTGCCCGRCTTGGTGGGTGTGAGAAGGGCCCGAGGCCGGAGCTGCCTGGAGCCCTCCCGGAGCCACGGCAGAGGAGGCCGCTGCCCCGCAGCGCCCCGGGGCAGGCGGCGGGAACAGCTGCTCCTCCGCTCGCCTGCGAGGCACAAGTGGGGCCGCGGAGTGGAACGACAGRGGCTCTGTGCAGAGAAACGAGCTGAGGGCAGAGGGCTGGCTCATGAGTAAAGGCAGAAGAAGCAATSAAAAGTCACCGCAGAGAAGAGACTGAGAGATAGGCCCCAGGGTGGGTCTGKCTGGGGCAGTGAAACAGACCCACCAACCAAACCTGCTCAGTAAATTACTGTGTAGCAGAGTTAAAACTGGTTTGGATTTGCCACTTCATTGGTCCCTTCAGTTTTAACAGTTGAATCCCCGTCCTCCTCCGTGGGGCCGGTCGCAGCACTTGGCATGCACAGGGGAAGACTTCTCGCCTTGTCTGGTCAGCCCTACCTCACAYTGTCCCCAGCCGATATTCACCACCCGTTCCCTTCCAGTGCAGGGCCCTTCCTTGGTCGTTTGTGCCGAAGGTGGAGCACATTCACCGATGGCAGRCGAGAGCTTCGTCATCTTCCAGAGAGAGCATTGCAGCAGAGGGTCCACCTCGTTACAAACCAACGACGTCAGGGTGTGTGGCTGAATGGATAATATTCCGTGTCCTTTCACGCTCTAGGGAAAAGCTGTTTCATAGTCTAACTGTGGGAAGGCTTAAATCCCGAGCGTTTTGGTAGATGTTAATGCAGAACCCTACTTGATTCCTTTTGTCCATGGCAGCACAGTAATTATTATTCATAGTAATCCTGTTGTGAGGAAAAAAAAATTTAAAAGTGCATTACATGAACTTCCTGGAGGATTCAAATAAATCTGCTTGTGACGAGGATGAAAATCCTGAAAGTACAGTAGTCTTGTCCGTGCCCTCTGTTGCCAAATCCACACAATTTTATTGCGTAGTACAGAAAGAGTGATGCCAGTAACTTACTTAAACATGTCCGAGATTCATGCTGTAGCCTTGACCAGAACAAACTGTAACATGAGTTGAGGCAAACATGAAGAGGTAAGAGAGGCTCTTCTGTGTAACGGGATGTGACTAGGCTTTAATGGGGGTTTCAGGACATGGGTATGTGTGCCCAAGACCCCCAACACAGATGCTGTAGCATAGGAAGTCGTGAATACAATTACACTCGTGACTTAGGCAGAGGGAGGACTGGTTATACAGTACACTGCTATTGGTGCATTAATTCACTACGGAGCTGAGAGCTCCTGTGGTTTCAYCTTGATTCGGTTACTTTGTATACATTATGCAGTTGGAGGAAATTTATAAATCATCCTGCAAGCTCAGTCGAACTGTAGTGTTTGTGCTTTCATGTGGTGCTTTTGCTGCTACTTCATGACACAGTCTTCTCAAGGAAGTATATCATTTGACTGCTGCCCTTGATCATTTCATTTACTTTACTTCAACAGGAGTTTTACTTGAGTAAAGCATTGACTGACAGGTAAACCAGCATTTTGTAATTCTGTGGGACCTCTCCTTGCAGAAGCACTTTCCTCACTGCCCTGTGAATGGTGGGCTCATCAGGCGGCGCCTACGTTTCCCCATGCTGACTCTGCACACTGAAATTTTTCTTGATTGGAGTTGACTGTGGCAACTTCTTATTCCCATGCTGCTATCTCAGGGCATATACTGTCTGTTACTCTTTCATAAAAATGGCTTCTTYTATTCTTGATCTCCAGATCTTGCTGGCAGATTAAATTTACTCTGTCTCTGGGGCTTCACAGTGCTTCATTAACTTGATCTCTAACCATTCATTTCCATTATCAAGAGAACTGGAAGGCAGTTCCGCTGTATGTGATTACCATGTCTGTGCCCAACATACCCTTTTGGGCTGGAGAGCCACCTAAGCTCAGCAACCGTTCTTCGTGAGGCTGGTGCTAGGCGCATGATTTTCACAGTCAGCCTCTTTGGATTTTAGTTCCATGGGCGCCCAAAAGGCAATGCCAATTCCCGAGCAAAGTTTTCAGTGCAGCACAGACATGCTTTGGGTACGTTCGCTATCAAAGCTGTAGGTAGAGAGGTTCTGCAAACACGAGTCATCAGGCATCATTATTAATTTCACTTTATAGTGGTCTTCTGAAGCAGATACTCTTGCGTTGCAAACTGAGCCTTGGAGAGATCCGGTGACCTAGCCCTTCAGTATGTGACACGGAGTCAGTAGTGAGAGGAGAAATAGCACAAATGCCACGACCTGCTCTGTGTGCACAGCTGGTCTTGGACCAGGCTCATGGATCTGTATGCTTGTCACCTGAGGCAGGGAAAGACCATTAGTGCTTTACTCTTTCTCTTCCCTATGTGTCCAAGTTAACAGGGCTATTTTGGTTTTTTTAGCCATTCATCCACATTCCTGCATTAAGATGTCACGTGACTAGGAAATTTTAGGCTATTCCTAGTATCAATATGGTCCTGTCAGTGAGGCTTATAGCTGTCCTCTCTTCAGCTACACTCTGAATCTCTCATGTAAGAGTTAACACAAAGCCAGTGGAAGCCAACTCATGTGTCTCCACATWTTTTTTTCCACAAGAAAGTGGATTTTGAATCTGGTGCTGAATATGAAAACTCAGGCAAGACCCTTGATCTCTACCAGCCTTTGATATTCTGCATGAGACTTTGTAAAAAGTAAAAAATAAAAATTGCAGCAGATAAGGTCACCTTTTGGTCAACTTGAAGTAGAGCAGTGAAAAACAGATAACTGTTCCACAACCTTTGGAAAAGCAGCAGTAATTAAATTGAGGCTTCTGCTTTATCCTTTTCTGTTTTATTTCAGTTCGTCTTAAAAGATGCAGTAGTTGAGAAATCAGATGTATTGGTCCAAGGCTTGCTTGAGGGTGTATATGTCTTTGGGACAGCAGTTCCTCTGTGGGCCGCCATCTCGCTGCTGCCGTGGGAGTGCAGTCAGCAAGTGGTTATTAAAATTTGATTAGCTTGGCTTCTGTTTCAGTTTTAGAGTGGAGTTTGTGATCACTGCATTTCTCCGTGAAAAGGTTGTTTTCCTGTGCTGGTCTTTAGCTCCTGTGTTCACCTGTCTCTATGCCTTAGCTTTCCAGTAGTTTCCAGTGTATGTATTTGTGGTGTCTGTTCAGGTAGGAGGGCCTGGTTCTTGGCAGGGAATAAGGGCTGCTTTTGTCATCAGTGGAGCTGGGTTGCGACTTCAGGAACTGGTCACATTCTCTGATAATAAATCAAACTGTTCAATTTTAYACCTTTTGCCAACAATTTAAAGCAGTTGGAATGAAAATTGAAGATAATAGGGGTGAGGGAAAACRCCAGTCTTCTCCCAGTGCCACCTCTGAACCGTGTTCCTCCCTATAGGATGGCTACAAAAGAGATGATGAAGGAAGCCAATATAATTAYAAACCTCCAGGAGTTTCCTCTTCTGGTGGGACAATCCTCCCGGGGCCAAGTGCCTTGGTTTTGATAACAGTCTGTAGTGGGGCCRTAGCCTATAAGTCTACAAGACTGTGTGTGTCTTCGGTGCGCTGTTCTTCTACTGGACAGAGCATCTCTTCGTTGGTATAAAACACCATCTCTAGTGGAAGGTGACTGGAGAGCCATGAACACATCCGTGTGCAGGCAAAAATTTGCCGAAATCTTGAGGGTCACCTCTTTTGCAGAAGGGATTCTTTTAAACATACAGAGATAGCAAGTTTCTACACGTAGTGTAGGAAACAAAATGTAGCTTGGCTACGTTTCCAAAACAAAACTGAATCTCTCCAATTGTGAATTATGCTTTTGCATGTGATCTGAGCACAGATCTGAAGTTTTCTGTTTCCTATAGGCTTCAGATTTCTTTCYTTTTACCTGTTTCTTGGTCAGTGTSTRGTATTCTTGAGAATCAGAAACACAGGGCTGTTTTTTCAAGATTTTTCACWTGAAATATCTTGCAGTTATAACAATACAAAAATAATGAGAGCTTGAGAGCTTTGATTTTTCTCTTCTCATACAATACTTAATTTGACATATTCTCACAAATTAAAGGACATGAATTTTCAGCATTTTTGTCATAGAGAATAATTTATCTCTCTAACCTATCTGGCAGAGCACTGTATATGAATACCAGTAGCACTTCACTGATTAATTATATTTATTGTTGTTTCTCGAATTACTAYGCAACTTTTAGAAGTATGAGAGCATTCATAGTAATTACATTAAATCCCTGTCATGGCAACATATGGCAAGAAATAGGGTCGGCAGTGTCATGAGATTGTAAATGAGAGTGAGAAAACGGATAGTTCTGAGAAAGAAAAGTTGGGGAAGACGTAGCTTTGGCTGAATCAGATGCAAAAACAAGGTCGGCAAGTGGATCTGTTTGGAGAGGCCCCTGTCCTGTAGCCTTACTGAGCGCGGTGGCAGCAGTGCTGGTGCAGCCGGGGTGCCCCCGTCTCAGCAGCTTTCCCCTTGCTCTGTGCTCTGCCATCTTTTAAACTCAGCTTTAGCAGGTGTACGTTTTGCAGATGTGCTACATGATTAAATATTGAGTATCTAGCCTCTTGTGTTTGAACAATACTGTTTGCATCAGAAAAATGGGAATAAAATCTGGGAAATATTTCTAACGGCATCTTTGCACAAAGAAGATGAGAGAGAAAATTTGATGAAAGCCTGATTTTCAAAGGAATGCCTGGAGCATGTAGCTGGAGGCAAGTTAACATTAGTTATAGTCCTTTGCAAGGCCTGTTTACATGTTTCCTCTGTAGTCAAAGGGCTGTATGCATGTGCTGTAAAAATTATAAATGCCTGCACAGTTTCTTTCAGTCTTTTATCTTAACAACATAATGAATGTTACTGGAAGTTAYGTTCAGAGATGTTTTAAGAACTCGAGATGCTTTCTAATTAAGCGTCAATGTGCAGAATTCATTTGGGCTGGAACTTGCCCCGTTTGGACAGTTGCAGTCTTACCTGCAGTGGGCTTCTAAGGGAGGGAGGGAGGGAAAGAAGTAAGGCAGAAGAAGGTAGCTGGAAGACCTGGGCGCCCGGTGTTCGTGCAGCGCTGGACGGACTGCGGGCCTGGGCTGCAGGACGTGGGGCAGGAGGCACTGCCTGGGGCTGTGTTTGCAGGGATGGTGATGCTGAGACTCCGTGTTGTTGGCTGTGGCAACAAACCCTTGGACAGGAATAGCAGGGATACAGGGGCAGGTCTTGTAAAAACCTCTGCCACACAGGGAAATGCCACTAAAATGGTTTCAGTCATAAGGCATAGCCTTTTTATTTGTCTGAGAAGAAGGGAAATTTACTCAATGCAACTCGAAGGGAGTTTTATGAACACAGTTATGGACCCAGTTACAGACATAATGTGTTTTTGTCTTTGGAAGCTAAACATATTAAAAAGCTGAAATATATTGTCCTGTGGCTATTTATTTTCCCCTCTAGAAGCAAGTCCTAGTCCTGTCAATGGCAGAATAAGTTGCCGTATGATTTCTTTAAGAAATACATATCTCAAAATTCTTTCATACTATGACAAGAAGAGGAGCTACTTAGCAGATCCTCTGAGGTTCCTCATTATTAAAATTCTTATTAACATATTGGAAATTTCACATCCTCATTCCTAATCCAGTTGAAATGCAAATCAAATTTATCACTTTAATTGTTAGTGTTTGTGCATGCATTGTGTGTAGATACACACATATACATATATACACACATTACATATCGTTGTAGATTTATCTGAATTGTGGTAGATTTTTATCATGGTAGATATACCTGAAACTGGATTAATTTAGCAGTTGGAGAAGTATTATATATTGTATTGCATAAAATGTAACGGGGATTGGATATGCCATCTGTCAGTTCCAGACACGTTGCATGATATGCCCAGATATGCATTCTTGCTGCCTTTCATTTGTGTCACCAGTTCTGGTCTCAGTTTCATCTTGGTTTTTCATACATTAATATTTGGCTTTTCTTTCCTTCCATTTCATCTTTTCCACCACTGCCTAATCCTTCCACCATCATGGCAGAAGAAGCTATCACTCCTACACTTACTACCTGTAAGTAACTTCTTTGTCATCAGAGACCCGCTTTCTGCCATGTTGTTCCATGCATAAGTAGTGAATGCTAATGTTGAAAGTTCTTTTATGAGAACCAAATCTTTAAACAGTTGTTCTGAGGTAAAAACAAGGTCAATAATTTTAAGAAATATTTGGCTTCATAGCTGTTTCCAATGCCTCATACTAAGCATTAGAGTCCTTTGAATATAGTCRTGTTATGAATTTTCTTAATTGAAAAGTAGTAGGTATCATAATTATCACTATTGTGTCTACCAAAATTTTCATGCTTAACTAACAATTTTCAGAAATTGCAGACCAGTTTCTTTCTCAGCTATTCTGTTGAAAATGTAACATTGGTTAAACATGTGCAAGCACTCCATTTCTCGCTGTAGTACATAGTACTGCTTCTTCATGAAAAGAAGACTGTTTATAAATGGTGCAAGTTACCATTACCTGCATGGATTTAAAAGGACAGAGCRCTGATACACTGAGCAAAAAAATGAGGCAAGATGAAACGTAAATTTTTAGTAAGACTGTTAGTCTTTTCCTACTGCTTTTAGTGATACCATTATTAGCTTCATTATTTACCCAAAACCTTTCTTTCATTCATTGCTGCCAATTGGTGATGAATGAGGAGGGTTCTTAAGTAAATTTAACAAATCCCTTCTACAGGCTACTCGGTTCTGGGAAGCCATAACAGTGTTTCAACATTAGGGGGTTTGCTTCGTTGCAAACTGAGATGCACTTAAGCTTATTTAATCTTATTGGCCAACAGCAGCATAACAGATGCCCATTTTAAAGTTCAAATTCAAAAGCAGTTGGGAACAAGGAAATGCTTCAATATAGCAAGACAGGCATGGCACTGGTTTTCAGGTACAGTAGTGGAGTCTGCCAAAAGTAGGYTTTCTTCAAAAAATAATGCTATATTTCTTGTGTTTCCCTTTTTTAAAGAAGTGCTCTTGAAACTTTTACAGTGAATGGTCTTCAAAGACTATTTTGAAAAAAGGAGCATTGAATGTCTTGTGTGGAATTTACAGTAAAATTAATAGATGCATTCTCTGTTGAAAATCTTATAAGCAGAACCATATTTCAGATGAATTAAAGCAACCAAAAMCTACATCTCATGTTATTCCATAAGACTTCTAAATATATTCAAACTGTTTGTTTACTTTGTAATTCAGATTTCATATTATTCATACTTGACCCTTTACATGTCGTGCAATTTTTTTAAGCTGTTACTTGAAGTATTATATTAATGTGAAGGYCAGAAAAAGTACCTCTTCCATAAATAAAATATTTCAAAATCTGTTTCTGTTTCAGACTGAGCTGAAAAGAGCATATTTTGTATAAAATATCCCTTCAGAAAAACTTTCAGTTTGGGACCACAGAAGTGTTCTGTTTTAAATGTCAGGGAAGTATAATGTCGTAAGTCATATAGTCATAATATAGTCTTAATTGTACTACATTATACATATATGACTATATTATGACTATTTTATGACTATCATATAGTCATACTGATGTCATAATCATTAAATATGTTTAAATTAGTATTCCAGTATGATTGATATCTCAAAGCTAAGGGAGTTAAGACAAAACAAAAAATCAAAACAAATGAAACATGAAATGAAATACCTTCATTGCTGAAAGAAACTTGGATTATGCCTTTTTTCCCTTTTTCCAGTGACAGTAGGGAAGGTATCAACTGAAATGTTCTGCAGTGATAGGGACAGTAACCTAACCATAGGTGGAACACGACTGTCTCAGCTCTTTGGGGTGCTCTTACAGTGTCTTTCCATTAGGGTGACACAAATTTGGTAGCTTTGTAGTTTGCCTGTTTCAGGTCTTCCAAAAGAAACTGTACAATCTGTGTATATAATTTTGCTCCTTTTTTTGKGGGGGAAAAGAAGTAATTTCACAGAAAGGAACAAGCAAAATCAGGCTACAAAATGAGAAAGTATTTTGGACCAAATTCGCCACCTGTTTGTGTGCCGTGCAACTTCACTGAAATCTGTGGAGCTACACAGATCTGAAATAATGATTCCAATTTTATTTTTAACTGAGGAAGTTAGTATAGATCACAAAACATTCTGTATTTTTAGAAACATCAYTGAAATACTCTGCCATTGCTAATTTACCATTTCTGCACTGAGAATCATGTTTAAGTTTACTGATTAGTCATTGTAAGTGCAAGCTGTGACATGCAACCAAGCCTCTAGGCCCTAAAATAGTTCCCATTGTCTGTGTGCTGATTTCCGTGTGTGCTGCGGGCTCCCTTTCCCTGGTGGACTGCAATCCCGGCCATGTCTAGAGCCATCCTAAATTAAAATTAAAAAAGAAAAAAAAATTGGCAGATGCTTTGAGCTGCGGATGAATCATCAGAGGTGGACCTACAGCTGTGCGTATTTGGCAGCGAGCTATTTCCCTTTTCTTCTTGTATCAGCTAGTTAGCCAGTCAAGAGGCATTGCAAGAAAAGCAGTTGAGTACTGCTATTAAAAATTATGCTTCTTGTTGATGGGCTTAAGTGCCTCTGCCAGAGCCTTTCCTCCCACTCTCCCTTTCCCGAGAGCTGCTGTATTCTCTGCCTTTCTCCTCAATCAGGTGGCAGATTTTTTGGTCTGGTGGCAGCCAGTGCTCCCTGAGTTCCTTTGTTCTTAAGATCAGAGCCAACCTCATAACCCTCATTAACTCTGCAGCAGCTCTTTTGACTTAGCAGCGTGTCCTTGGTGGGAGGGAGGGAGGAACAGGGCAGATGTCGTTAGTGAACTCGGCTTGTAGTGGCTGGTGTTGCCTGCGCGGCAGCCAGCGCTGTACAACTTGGCTTCTGCCTGACGCTCCTTTGATGGGCAAAACCCCAGCGACCTTGGCCAGAGCAGGAAAAATACATTGGAGTTAGTGGTGGATGAACTGGACGAGCCTGTAGTTCAGGTAGCAAGGAGCCCCGGCGCACTGACCAATGACCGTTAGCTTTTATGTGCAGGATTTTCACTTTGACTAAGATTTAGACAGAGCCTTTGGAGATGGGTAAACGTTAGCTGGGAGCTGACGTAACTAGAGGTGTGCAGACCCCAGCAAGAGGCAGAAAAATGAGTGTTGGCACTCTCCCGAGTTTGCTCAGGGCATTGCCTCTGCTAGAGCATTTGGGGAAATCGATGGCATGAGAATTCAGACCCGGATTCTGGGGGACATTGTAACAGTACAAGGCGTTTTCAAGAAGAGGCTTCATTACCCTGCTAGGAGTAAGGTATATGCCCAGGTAAAATACAGAGCTGCACGGGTAGCTTTTATTATTGTCTGTTAGTTTGAATTTGATACCAAAATGGTAGATTATGATTGTTATTRAAATTAAGTAGTTATGCAGCAGTGGTGCTGCGCAGCAGTGAGGTGCAAAATGCTATTCCATTTTTGTGCCTTACCACAAGTCATGCCAGGCTGTGCTAAAATGGGAAATGAGAGACAGCTCTTTTCCCAATATTCCTAGAAAATACCAATTGTTTTGAGCTCTTCACCTTATCCAATCTAGCTGATACTGTCTGTCCTGGCTCTAGCCATCTAGATTGGTGACTTTGGATAGGAGTGTGTCACAGGTACATAAATATCATTCARGGAGCCTAAAATAATCTTGAAAAAATATAAAAGTGGACTGTATAGGACTAGAAATACTTTTTGTGTGACTTTAAAGAGGACAGAACTGCTCTTGTAGGAAAACTCACTCTAGAAAAATGAACTTTTTCATGGAAATACAAATAAAAACAACATATCCTCCTTTTTTTTAAAGATTGTGATAGTTTGGGGCCCAGCTGAAGTACACTTCTCCCATGTATCTAAGCTGAGCTTTA
The DNA here is from genome assembly GCA_003342815.1 of Eudromia elegans. Lineage (NCBI taxonomy): Eukaryota > Metazoa > Chordata > Aves > Tinamiformes > Tinamidae > Eudromia > Eudromia elegans. Next base: position 1,262,795 of record PTEX01000039.1, on the reverse strand, counting down.
GAGACCCAGGGGTCTGTCCTAAGATTAGTTCTTTCTCTCTCAGCAGTTTTTCTGTGCTGGCTTCTGGATCTCGGGACAGGCTGAATTTGTGGCTCTTTGCCCCAGGCCCATTGGGCTTGTCCACATAGCCCTGGCAGAAAGTACAGGCTTAGCAGATTTTCCCAAAGACCATAATAATTAGAGGGGTTTATTACATTTTAATAATGACATTTCCAAATGTCCAATGGTATTTAAGCTGTTTAGAATGACTTATGGATAGTTTCGGTAAATATTCAGTCATCCCCTATCAAACCTTGCCTCAGCTTGAAATTAGCTAGAGAAGTTAAAAACAGTTCTGTGTTCTCAACTGCAAGTGCTCCTGAAACTAAATTAAGTCCATAGTTGTTTTTTTTTCCAGGGAGAGGGCACCCTGGACAGAAAAACACAGATGTATCTGATGTATCTGAACTGTTTGATGTGTCCGATCTGTTAGACTGAGCTTGTGATCTCTTCTGAATCTTTAAATATGAAGAGTTACATAGACTTGTAGCATAGAAACATGTAGCCCAAAATAAATGTGGGCTTCTGTAATTGTCATGTAAGCTAGACTCAAATGAGTTGGGAATTCTGGAGTCCTGCGGCATCCGGGAAGGTCTATAATGCCTATATTGAATTTTTTTGGATAATATGCAGCGCCCAAAATAGCAAGGAAGGTGTTTTAGTAAATCCCCATGCCTGAAAAATACATTAGTGGGCTATGTGCCACATGCTTTGAGTACAGAGGTACAATATCTAGCCTCCATGCAGAGAAACTAAGTAATCTCAGAGCTAAAATATTRTTTTTAATTAAAATACACTCTATGGTTATTGTTAAAAATCTTTCTGAAGTCATTATTTCTTGTGCYGATTCCTTGTTCCTTCTGATTCTTTTGGATCTGATTGTATTGCTTTATAGCCAAGGCTTATATATACATTCCCTGCCATTTGTATGTAGAAAAAATATAAATAATCCTTAGCACTCAGACCACCAGTAGGTAAATCCCTTTTCTTTATTAGCTCTTTCTGAAATTTTGTGGACCCCCAGGGCCATGGTCTGACGGCAAGAAATAGCTTTCTTGAGCTGCAAAAGCTAGGGAATTCATGAAGGAATAGTCATGCTTTTGTTCATCTTTCATGGGCAACTTTATRGTGGTTTTTCTGGCACCTACAAGTGGGAAATCTAGAGTAATTTYGGAAGGTGCCCAGACATTTCAAAACTTCCTCATCTCAGATGGGTCACATGAGAAGCAGTTTTCTATGTATGCTGCAGGTTTGGGGGGCCTGAACTAAATGCAAGAGCAGGGGTGAGAAGTGGTGGGTTGCTGTGCTAGTCACGCAGGCTTGCTCAGTGTCATCCAGTTAATATAGAGATGAGTCGGGAGCTGGAGGTGTGGTGGGCAGCTGCAGTTCACACTTCTTGTGTGCTGAAGGTGRGAGACACTGTGTAAACCAATATAACTGTAGGGAAAAGGAGCACTTAGGCAGTCGACAGAGCTGGTTCCTTCCACACAGATAAAAGCAGTGTCTTGTTTGTCTAAACTAATGCAAAGGCATTTGAATTGAGTTCCGAGATCTTTTAAGTAGTTGGGGATTATCTTGTAGGGGAAACCAGGAAGACTAACTTTATTATAAACAAATCTGGGATATAGTATGTACTTTCTGGAGGGGTAGCCAGGATAGAGACAGATAGATAAGTGTTAAAGAAGTTACCTCTCTATTTTCAGTGGTCGTATTAGTCTCCCATACAGAGTCCGGTTCAATCAGTGCCTCCAGCTTAGCAGGATGGAGCATCTTCTCTGTAAAATCATGGATTCGAATCACTCTTCACTTAGCGTATTGGCATTGTTTGTAGCCTCCTGARTATTTGGTTCCCAAATCAGTCATGCAAATAGCATCAGCAGCACATTTTTTAGGCACTGAGATTTTTCCATAATCATTGAATGAAACTTTGAAAGAGGGTATAACCATTTCCAATCACTTTGCTTAAGGCTGAAACGTAATCTTCCTTAGGTAAAAGGTGCAGTTCCTGCATTTTGACGTTGTCAAAGTAATGGCATTTCTGCATTTGTAGATAGCTAGACACCAATTTCAGTTTCATTTTAAACATCACAAGCGATGGGAGGCATCACTAGTATAATGTTGACAGGATACAGGAGAGTTTTGCCTATTTTAGGATTAGTATTTGTTGTGCAGTTTTACTGGAAAAATAAAAAATGTGCAATGAAATTGAAAACTTTTCCTAAGCCCAAAACATGGTTTGCCATACTTTRTGTGACTGACAATGTATTGCCAGCAAAGAAGCTATGCTGCCTATTGAGACTGTAACTTACTAGGTAACTGAGGTTGCTAAAGGCCTGTGTTTGGTCCATGGCTRGAGCTGTTAGCGTTCAGAGTGGTTTAATGAAATATTGAACCGAGCAGCAGCAGGTGTCTGCAGAGGTTGGTAGATGTTGCATTTCATGTATCTCAGTCTTGTGGGGGACCAGCAGAAGGAAAATTATTAAAGGAAACTAGGTAGAGGAAATCTCATAGTGCATCCAGCCCTGGATTTCTTTGCTCTGGAATTCCACGGGTTTAATCTCTTCTGCTACTCAAATAACAACATCTGTAACATGATGTTCCTGTCAGTTGAGAGATGTAGGGCACTAAGGCATTGTGTCCATCAGTATTGCATTAGCTTGTCTGAGTAATTATATTTTTGTTTGAATTTCTTATCTGTAATCTTTCACATAACCCCTGAATCCTCTGGGAGATGCTTTTGCATCCTTTTGCATACCTTTCTTGACCCTATCTTCAGGGGTTATGGCTAGATTAATGGTAATGGTCTCAAGGTAGCATCTGTTCATTTTTTCCCTTGTTTCACAAGAAAAATATCTCTTCTTGGCTCCTTTTCCTTCTTCTCCCCTTCATTTCCTTTCTTCCTCACAGTATTTCTTCAGCTCCTTTAAAGTCTGCACTGCCATCTCAGGATCCCCGGAGTGAAGAACAGTTGCTATTCGTAGAAGCTAGCAGACCAAAGACGTCATTCATTTCCAGATTTGCTTTCTGTCTCTTTTCTTGGCCATTGTTTTCCTTCAGGGAAGACATGAGAGGGGAAGGAGGACACAGTAAGAAATCAGATCTCTTCCACCTTCCGGGGTCACTCAGGCCCTCGGCCTCCCTGTGGGAGAGTCTGGGCACGGATCCTCTCTGCTCAGAGTTCTTCCCMACTTCAAGGCAATGGCCCAAGTGCAAAGTGTGGCCAGCAAGATTACGTCAGCTGTGAAACCGAGACTCACGAGAGCTCAGCAAGCCAGCAGAGAGATAGGACTGCTTACAAAGCAAAGTGTGGCTCATCCATCCCCATGCCCTGTTGCAAAGCAAAATGTTTTAAAAGTCTTTGCCTAGGTATCAGAATCAGAGCTCTGTTAAATTTATGAGTGTGCAAGAAAGGTTTTATTATTATTAATAGTCTGAAGCTTTTAAACTGAGCTGCAGACAGAAATCTGAAGGACAGTCAGAAAAGTCTGGCATAATTCTGGCCAGTTCCTGAGCAACCTGAGAGCGGCAGTGATCCGAGTAAGAAGGGGTAGGAGCTGGAGTAGAGCAGAATGGAATGGGGTTGTGGCAGAAACGACCTGCTTCTGTCAGTACTCGGCTGATGAACGTAATAAAGGAGCACATTTATTGTTCTGTTCAGCAGCTGGAGCTCGGGGCAGCTTCTGGTGAGCAGGTTTCTCGCACAGACATGAATCTCTGAGATCCCGCGTTGGAAGACATTGGGCCAAATGCTGCAGCGTGGCTAAATCACAGGCAGCGCAGCCGCAGAGGGGGAGAGCTGCGCTCCTTCCCCTCCYCTGGTTCCTCTCATCATGAAGACACAAGGCAGAGGTGCCAGAGGCTTCTCTGGCTTGTCCAAAGGGCAACTAAAACCTTTTACAGCCTCTACGTTTCACTGGTGTAAGGGAATGGGAGGCGCACATGGTTTAGGGCTGTGACACACTCAGTGCCAGCCTTTGCATTCCCTCCTGCGGGGATGTAAGAGCAAAAAGTAGGGCAGCCAATATGGATCTGACCAACATGTTTATATTGGATATAATAATATATGCATATTGATTGCAGCGAGAAACAGTTTAAGCTACATACCCACGTAGAGCCTTTGCTTAAAAATGTGTATTGGATTGTGCTTTAGGCTTTGGGCATAAATGTGTTGTTGCATTTTATGGTCCTATTTGACAATTGTCTCTAGAATTATGGCTTTCAAAGTGACTGGGTTCATGGTTCACAGTATATCTTCAAAAGTGAATGAATTACTGAATGTTTCATATATACACAGTTTTTAAGGTAAGACTTTCAGGTTTATGAAGTCTTACAGAATAAGGTCCTCATGCTTAACTGCAATATCCAGTTGTGACTTGGAGTAGCCCTTAACTTTTTATTCACGAGTGAAGAAAGTGTTTTGAGGACTGTATTTTAATATTTTCCAGTCTCTGATTATAGAAAATATTTTGAATTAAGGCAAGAAGAGAAACACATAGGGCTGTTAATAAACCATCAGGGAGCATTTAATGCATGCTTAAGGAGTCAAAAAAAAAAAAGGAGAACAAGGTGCTTACTCTAGTTGCATGTAGAGTCTTAATAGAGGCTCCTAGCAGCAGTTCCCAGCAGGAGCCAGGAATAAATTTATTTTTTGCTGAATAAGATATTTGAGAATAAGGTTTTTACTCCCTTTGGTTGGGATTCAAAGCACTGTAGACCTCTTTTGAGTTTAGAATACTGTGCATTGACGAATTGTTCATGTCCAGTTCTCTATCCACAAAGGGCTTTTTCTAACATACTTTTTAAATCCTACTTTTGTTGTCTTCCTTCCTTGCTTCTTTTTCTTTCTCAACAGGAACCCTCATTTCCAGCTCTGAGGCCTTCCTTCTTACTCTTCTTCTTACTCTTCTGACCTTTCTCTTCTCATCTATTTCTTCTCTTCCTTTCCTCCTTCCCTTTCCCGTAGGCGTTTTTTTCCTTGGATACCACATTAATTGTCCTCTTTTGAAAAATGTTTCCTTAAAATATTCTTCATTCTGTCGTTGTGCTCTGCTTCATCTGCTGGAGCTTAATACTTGCTGCCTGGTCATTCATCCTAACTCCACTCACTCCTGACCATCTTTTTCCCCAGTCCATTTTATCCCGTTTTATAACCCTTCTCTGAAGCCTCTCTGAGAAACCCAAAGCTTTGGAGGATTCATCTTACCCCAGTCACCTTTTGGTTGTCATCTGAGGTATTATTTGGAGCTCCAGGCCTTAGAATTGCAAACAGCTTCCTTCCATTTTAGGCACTGGAGGCCTAAGAAAGGAAATGTGGTAGAAGAGTTGCAGAATGAGATCAAGGTCAAATAGATATGTGAAAAAATGAGTTTCTTAAAATGTTAGAATGGGATTTTCCAAGTCACACCTGCTGCCCCAACCTTACTTCAGCATCAGCAGAGAGAGGCAGAGGCAAAGCTGAGAACTTCAGACTATCCTCCTGTTAAAGCATAGTCTTTTTCTGTGTATATTTTGAAAAGCTGTTGCTTGAATAACTAGTCTATGGTCAAATTTTACGTGTTGAATTTAAGGAAAGGCTGAGTTAAATATATTTATGACAAATATTTGTTTGTTTTTTGGTCAAAATGATGTCATCGTGGAAGTTCCAATGTAACACTAGTTATAAGGCGCATACTCAGAACACCCACAGTACTTTATATTTACTTAGGCTTACTGTATTAAGAATAGCTTTTCATTTTCTGATTGTCTGTTGTTCTTTGAATCATAACAGTCACTTGTTTCTTTAATTTAGGAGAAACAGGCATTAGACATAGATACTTCCTGAAAGCGTGTGCTGCATGAAAGCTTTAATTAACTCTACAAGTAAGGCTTTAAAAGAACAAGAATCAAATTAATTGCAACAAGGTCCACGCATTTGTTTCTGTGACAGGCCTTGGCACTTTGGAGAAAAGGCAATCTGTGTACCCTTATGTGAATTAGTAAACTCAATATCACTTTTCATTAGCATGGTAGGTCACTGCCATGTGTCTTCAGTGTGACACTGTTTACATGCTAATGACCTCCCAAACAGAGTCGGTGCCAGCCGGTTTACAGTAGCAGAAAGCTCTAAATCCATGAAGTGGAAGAAACCGTCCTCAGCTTTCTGCATCGCTGGGTCTTGTGAGCTCCCCTCTGCACCGAGCTTCGTTATTAGGCAGCAGCGTAATTAAGGCAAATTCAGTAAATGCAAATAGGGCAAAAGAATTTGTGGCTGATGATAGTTGTTACATTGTACCTGAAATAAATTAATTTAGAAGTGTTGTTATTCGCTGACATGGAGTATAGAAATAGCAAGCATTGTTCACAAAAGAGTTCATAGCTTACATTAATAAGTTTTGGTCCATGCAATTGCATTCAGATTTACAAAGTGTTGAAATATCATGCTTATTCTTAAAGAAAGGTTCAGTGGAACATACTGCTTTAGTTGTTTGGGGTATGATTGCTTTCATATTAGAGGAGATTTTTAAGATCATAAGTATATTTCTCMCCCACAGGATAATGCGATGAAATCAGACTAGTCCCTGAAATCATATTCTTAAAGAAAGTGTTGTATTTACATCTGGTAATTTAACAAGCCAGTGGAAAGCTTTGCTGCTTTAAAATCTTGCAGTATTAAAACCTGTATCAATGAATAAAACAAATTGACCATAGCCACTTAAATTTGATTACCGAAAAATATTTAAATACGAGTCTTTTCAGGTATTCTATGCACATTCAGTTAGGTGCTGGATCTCCTTAGCTGACTTCAGCACCTTGCAGAATCAGGTCCCACGTTTGGACGTCTCAGCTGTGCCATAACAAGCAGCCTGTTTCTCACCATCTTATGTAGCATATACTTGATATTGCAARATGTATACTCCGTGGCTCTCCCTTTAGCAACCTTGGGAGCTCTTTTACAGACAGAGAGTAATGGTTTCTACTTTAGTTGCTCACCTAATATGCAAAACAAGTTTAATTATATGCTGTCCAATCCTCCCCGCTACTTATTTTTCTGCTTGCTCGTTCTGGGTGAAATACACATTGCCTACGTGCAGGGGTTACTAGTAAGTGTACAGGGCCCCTGGAAGCCTTTATGGCTAATCTTGCCCTAAGCATGCATAATGTAGCTAAGTACTAATTAAAGGTTAAAGAATAGGAATCCTTTTTATTTCTTTCTGTGCCTACTGAATGCGGTAATGTCATCTGTGGGAGGTCAGATACAGGTGCTGCTTTCAACTGGATAGCATTTCTGGGACCCTGCAAAATCAAACTATGTGAGATTAAAATTCCAGATTTTCTCAAGCACAGTGAAGAACTAATAAATCACTGTCCTGTATTGTGTAATGAATTAGTTGTGTTCCTGTGTTTCATATAAATATGTATTGCTGCAAGGCATGCATGGATAGAGGGTAACCTTGATTCAATGAGGCACTTTCTTTTATTCTGCGTGTTTGCTCCTGAAAGTTCTCTGTGGCGAGGTTGTACCTTTTGCTAAGAAAGGTTAAAGAAAAACAGAGATATAGTGCTAAAAAACAAGGTAGTCGAGTCGCTTAGCAAGATTATGTCTCTCTCTCTTGGATCCCCATAAGTGCTGATTAAAGTTGGTTAATTGCAGCAGCATTTGATTACTTCTAAATATTGCCATGACTGGCTGCCCTGTGCTGCAAGGGACATTAACTGGTCAGTGTTGAAGCTGTGGTGGCAGAGGGAAAATGTGACTGTTCAGAGGAAGCTTGCCTTGTGAGCCTGCGACTTTCTCAGGGTCGATCTACTTCTAGCAGTTCTGCAAAACCTTTCACTCCAGTGTGCACTGTAACTTGGTAGCTCCTGTGGGCTTCTTCCTGGCATTAAAATTTAATAACAACAACAGGAAGAGCATGAGTCTAGAAATAAGGAGGACCAGTGTCTGCCACTAACTTTCTGATGAAGGCTCTTAAACATTGGAGTGCGTCATTTCTTGAATGTTGATTGCTTGTAACTACTGCAGAGGGATGATATCGGACTATTGGGGGTTTGATAATGAGAGATAACTTCATGCTTCCTGTGCTATTACTTGGATTTGACAAAAATYAGTCTTTATATTTCTAAATAAAGAATCAGCACTGCCTGAAAATACATTGTCTGAAAAATAGTACCTTAAAAAACAGTGTTGGAAATGTCACCAGTGAAGACGAGATTAACCACCTATACTTGCAGAAAGACATGTGTAATTATGAGTAGCCCTTGCAAAACCATCAGGAGAGGTGAAAARTCTCCGTTCTCTGACAGTAGCTGCTTTGACACTTTAGTGGCTGCCTCCTTTCTCACAGTGGGAGTAATCACCATCTGAGCCTTACTGCTTGAACCCTTGTGAGTAAGGATTACTCTCTGAGAAARAAGTATCATTATTTAAAGCCCACATACGTCAGTGGTAGGCTTGTCCGATAAAGGTATGRAAACAGCACTGTAATAATGCAATAATTTAACATTTCAGAAAAACACAAACAAAATAATTGAGCGTTCTATACCACTTGCAGTCTAATAATTTGTCATCTGATTAGAAGGAGTCAAAAAGCCATAGGGTGAAAACAAGATGGAAAAGGTCATACGATTAAATTAGCTGCGTTCACACAAGCATTACTTAGAAAGGATTTGTGCTATGATTAAAGAAGMCCAAGAGTAAGTCAAGCAAATAAGATCAAGTTAGTGACCCTCAGAAAGGGAAATTAACCTCAACAATAAATAAAAGGTTACTATCCACTGCAAGCACTTGAAGGCATACTGCTCTCGGTTAACTGTATTGTTGCTTCAGGATGTGGGCTCTGCTTGTAACTGCCATTCTGATTAAACAGGTTTAACATAGAATATTAAGTTATTATTACTAATACACAGCCTCAAAAATGGAAACTTATTTTTTCTGCTAACTCATGCTGCTCTTTAGTAGCACAAGAACTGCCTACTGCAGTCCTAGTGCCCATCTCACCATTATCCACATGAATTTCTCACTGATTTGATATTCTGTTGTAAACAGATTTATCTAAGCGATGCCGTTTTCTGTATCACTTCATCTCCAGTAGGTGTTACTAATCTCTMCATTATTGTCTAGTCAGTTAAAAAAATACTGACTTTTCCTTTCATGRAGAATCCAGAGAGCCGAGTTTTTCCATGTTCTTCTCCATGTGTCCTGCCAGAGTCAGGGACTGATGAAAAACTGGGTTAACCATAAAGTGCAGGATCTTCACAGTGTACAGCTTGCCTTTGACTAGGCAGGGGAGATCTAGGCAGAGTGAAGTCTCTGTTTTGCATCATGCAAAGCAGGCTGCTAGAAATTACTCTGTTCTCCATGCCTAGTCAAAKGGAAGAGATGTTAGGAAAATACCTTTATAATAATGTCATGAATGTCACAAACTCCCCACACAAGCTTTTAAAATGTCTTTTGTCCTATCCTATTTGAAATACTTTGTTATCAGCTGTAAACAAAGTGAGCATACTGACAAAACCCTTCTCAGAAGTCAGACAAACTCTGTGAAACACAAAATCATAGCATAAAAGTAGCTAGCAGAAAGGGAATAATCAGCAATCGTGCTGTGATCTACTTTTCCATGGAGAACAAATAAGAACTGTAATTTGGCCTGTAGAAGCTCCATGGTCTAAATTTTCAATGCAGTTTAACACAGTGTGTTAAATTCCATTAGGATCACTGGAAATGTCTACCTATTTCCGTCACTCCATGTACTCTTCACTTATTTTGTGATTTTCAAAATGAGTGGCTGGTTTTGAGTGACACTGAAATGTGGAGCTTCTCTGATTTTTCTGAAGACCCATACAATAGATTACACCGTATGTACATGGTGAGTGGCACTTAGAAAGAGTAACAGATAACTCATGAATGATGAAATATTTGCTTTCATATTCAGATGAGTTTTCTTGGTGTTTCTCAGAGGCCTTTTTAACATCAGTGAGGAAATCCAAAYTCTACATTAGACTTTCCCCAAAACCTTCATGGTTTTTCTGTAATACTAGATTCAGGGTTTGGATTTTCTGACTCCTTAGAAGTGGCATACAAGAGCTTTCCCCTCTTTTTTCTGGAGCTGTCCACGACATTGTGATTCCCTGTAAAGATCTTTGGATGCTCTTTTGGGAACCGTGAATTTTCTTGGAATTCTTTCATCACCTGAAAGCCAAGTCATGCCTGGAAGGCATTTCCAGGAAGGAAAATGCAGCATTGACGTTTACTGTCCTGGTCCATGATTTCTGGTTAGGCACCAAAATTTCAAAGTTAAGCTGGCGGGGCTGTCTCCCGATTCCCTATGGCCTGTTGGCCTCCAGACTAGCAGTACGTAGACGCGTGACTGCACCTAGGATTTTCCTCTTGCTTTACCTTCTTCCTAAAGATCCGTGCCAATCCCGTCTGTTTGTGCCCAAAGGAATTTCCCTGCATATTAGTTTGTGGTGGTCATGGTAGTAACTTCCATGTGCTCGGTTTCCATTTGCCCTTGAAAGATGTCCACTTTACAGATGTTACTGGTAGGGGGTTTATTGATTACTTTGCTGTCAGATGCTCCGCAGACAGTAGACCAAAGCAGCAATTTTAAAATATTGACAGGCCAGAAAGACTAGGATACATATTTAAAGGGGAAGTGTACTTACAGAGAAAAACCAAACAGTTAAAGGATATTCAGGATTTGTGCATTTTGAAATGGCATCATTCATTCCTGAGTAATCTTTGACAAACTGGCTTTAGGTGCTGACTAAACCTTGCTACTGCATTGCCAGCTAGCAGAACGTTAATGGCATGGTCCCTTGCTCTCCGCAGGCTGCTGGGTTTGTTGCTTTATGCCCATCGGTGGTACCTTTCTGTGAGGAAAAAATGTTCTCTTTCCCTGTCTAGACAAGGTCAGTGAGAAGGAGAGTGCCAGTTTGTGTCAGGCGCATGCAAGTCATCGCGCAGGAATGAAATGGTAAAGAGAGGTTGAGCAGAGCAGCACGTGCCCGAGAAGTTCAGATACGGCTAGTTTGCCCTTGCCTTAGCTAGTGGGAGTGATTTGACAGCTGTGCTTTGTAGTTTCTTCCTTCTGGAGCATGTGATCTTGCTTTGATAGCAACCCTTAATCTATTATTAATGCCGTTGTATGTAGATCAAAACTAAAGATCCTTAGTCAYGTCAGAAAGTAATGCTGGTCTATTTCTGTATCATTTGAAGATGCAGCTGAAGTGAAGGAAATGAAGTGCCAGAGTACTAATGTCAGGAATTGGACGCCCCTGCTGCCCTTTGTAGACTCTAGTCTGCAGCTCGGTAGGTGCACGTGGCCGTGTGCACGGCACAATAAATAGGTTTGTGTCCGAGAACCAGTACGAGCCTCCTCGGAGGCTTCTCCCTGTGCTGCGTGTGAGCTGTAGCTTTTTACCAAGCTCTGAAGAACAGAATTTGAACCCGATCGGGGTGAAGTCTTGTTAAGCCTCCAAACTCCAGCATGTTAAAGATGGGCCGTCTAGGGCAGCGGTGCCAGCCGGAGGTGKTCGGGCGGGTGCAGTTGCTCCCCCTGGAGAGACGCTCGCTGCCGGAGGTGCAGGAGCGCCRCAGGTCCCGCCGCGGCCCGTCCCGTGCTGTGCTGCAGGCGCTGTGCGTGGCGCGCACCGCCGTGCGGGAGCACCTGCGGCGGGAAGGCGCGTGGGCCCCCGCACCCTCRCCCGCCCCGGCGCGCCCGCTCCCGTCAGCTCGGGCGAGAGCTGCCCGTGTGAGTCCTCCAGAGCAGGACATCCCGCCCTTCGGATTGCTGTCTTCAAAGGCAGCACCTTCGTGTGGGAAGGAYGTTTTGGACGCCCCTGCTGGGGTGTTTCTGGGGGGTTAATTCCGCTCGTTTGTGTTTCGAGACATGAGGCCTCTGCAATAAAGCTTTCCAGCGTCTTTGCAGGAGACACCTGAAGCAGCCTGTAGACCTGAGACAGGGAGGATGAGACCAGCCAATGGCTGTGACCATCAGGGCCTTGCTATTGTGCCAGAAGTCTCTATTGATTCATATGGCATAAGAAGCTTTGCCGAAGCAGGTGGCCGAGGTCCCCAGGAGCTTCAGGAGGGACCGCGTTTGAAACAGGAGCTCCGTATTTTAGCCCCTGTCATAACGCAAYGAGACCCGCTGTTATTGCCCTCTGCCCCTCATATCTAAGGGAAGGGGACAGCCCCTTACGTTGCCTGCATGGTGCAGCCAGCTCAGCTGACCATGTTCATATCTTTCCTTTTGCTGCCGACACTGGGAATTTTCCTAGGGCAGCTCATTCATCAGTGAAATATAGACATTTAAACAACTGCGGTTTTTCTTCCTGTACGCGTCTTGGCGTTTATATACAGATGGCGTTTCTACGCTTATATCTAATAGCTATTACAATTTTCCTGTGCCTTATTTCTTTTGAATGTCTCTCTACCGAGCACGTCAGCTTTTCATCTCTGGAGCTAAAAATAAATGGTTATACAGAAATCAGAAGAGATTGAAATTACGGGTTGATTCACAAATAGAGAAAAGAAATTACACAGCTTTCATTAATTATCCCGTGGATACTTTTGTTTGTGGGAGTGGAGTATTGAGCATCTTTTTTTTTTCTTTTTTTTTTTTCAATCCTGGGGAAAGTCACAGAGCTGAAGACATGAGATTAGACAGAAACAAGCCCAAGTTGCACATTACATTTATACACACAGTCATAGCAAATATCACTTTTTATATTACACTGAAAGAAAGAGGGAGTTCATCACCACAGCTGGAATTTTTGCTGCCCTTCACTGTGGCAGCAGCAGCTGCCATTTTTCTATTCCATAGCATTAAACCAACCCATAATTTTGCAGCAAATTCTGCCAGAAATGTGCATGTGAATACTGATACTCCATACTGAACTAGGCCTCTAAATCTTTCAGTATTTCTGGGCAGCATGTAGAATGCAAAAGGAAAGACATTTTCCTGACATTGTGGAATGATAACAGTACAAAATGCCATTCTTGTGCCGTTTTTAGGTGGCGAATGAGTTAATGAGGGGTGACAAAGAAGAGTAATTCTCAAGAAGATAACACTGCACRGGGAAAGCAGAGTGCACGGTACTTTCGTCCTTTCAGTGAGCCTGCACTTGGAGATGATGTTCATTTTTGGAAAATGCATTTTTCATATCATTACCTAGTTACACAGGATAATAAGGTTAAAAGCCTGATATATGAATCAGCTGCCGCAAGTTAAGTTGATGTAGCAGCATAAAAGGCTGCAGTTCTATCACAGAATCCATTGAGGATTTTAGAGTGAATGAAGGCTCACAAAGAACATCAGAGGCAAAGCTAGAGCAGGATTCTGTATCTCAGTCGGCTATTCATAAAAAAAATGTTGGATCCAAACGTGTCCCTCAGCCCTCAGCAGCTAAGTGCTTGCCTTCCTGCTCGTGTTTAGTTGGGGGGGGACTTGCAGATGTTACAGTTCTTGCATTCAATGTTCAATTGCCATCCAAATGGAGGAACACCRACTCCTGGGACAGAAGATTCTTGACTGTAACAAACTACACCTAGCTTTTATTTCAGGAAGTTCTTCAGTTTTCTTTCCTCAGATAAATGCAGCCCTATTTCAGGCACCTAGTGATTGTTACCACATATGCAGTTACATCAAGCAGATTTAAGATAAGCAAATCAGAACTGCAGATGAAGGCAGCATTCAGACGGATACTCATCAGGCTGCTTGTAGCCACCAATAGACCATCTTACTGCAGACACGTGGTCAGTTGTGGAAAAGGTGAAACCAACTTGGGCAAGTTGTCAAGGGAAGCAACGTACCATGGCAATTTTGTAGTACTGCTTTGTTTTGACACCAACTATTTTTCCTTTGATAACTGTCAGTGAATTCATGCTCATTGGATATTTATTTTCATTTTACAGTCGACAGTTATAAGGCTTTTCCTGAAGTCAGGTGCCTGCAGATCATTTTCCATCTATATTTACCCTTCCTGTTTGCTAAACACTTTGTTTCACTTTGCAGACCTTCACAATACTTGGTGATACAGTCAGGCTGCATGGTGTTTTCATAGAGCYTGTTTTTCTGTTACTCATAAAACTGCTAATTGTTTGGAGAGTGGTTCCATAAATGGTATTTTCACCGCAAATATGTCTCTATTTTCATGCCAGCCAAGTGTAAACTGGATTTTTAATKCCCTCTTTTATTGGGGGGTTGGATGTCAGCAGATGTTAACAAAAAAACCCACTTCCAAAATACAGGGAAGTACGATGTTTCACTCACATATGTAATATTACAGTCAACTATAAACAAATAACACAGCAAAGAGCAGGATGCTTTCAGTCTGCTCCAGAGCGAACTGCAAGGGCACAATATGGTAGAAGAAAGCCTAGATTTACACATGCAGCTTTATGAATAGGAACCCCTTTGACTGTCTGGAGTAGCCGTSAGGGTTTATTAGGCCCTGCTTGTTGTGACTGTAGCAGAGAGATGATTTATTGCCTGCTCAGCCTGGCAGTAGCATAGGCAGGATGCAGGACTGCTGCGGCTGACGYGTTCCCGTGTTGCCCCTCTGGTGCGAGTCAATGCAGGGCCCCATTTCACAGCTGAGTTGTWGTGTAGAGCTCTCCCTACCCCACAGGGTGCTCATGGCGTGTGCTTAGATGATGCGCTGCGGACTGCTGCCACCCTCAACTTGTTTTCTCTCATTTATAACATGGGAGCAGCAAGAGATTCCAGGTTGGTCGTGCTGTTACTTCTGCTCAAGCACATGTTTCATTTTGACATAGATACTAAAGGAAAGGGTCGATTTATTTTATTCCCTCGGTTCAATCTAAATGCGTGCTTGTACTGCATGTGTTTGAGGGCGCTGTCAACAAAGGTAGRCAAAGATCCTGTTTCTGAAGGAAAGGAGACTTTCCCCAGTAGAACTGTAATTGCTTTTGACTACATTATAAATTGTTGGTTTGAGCTCAGACAGAACAAGACAAGTGTGTCTTGGAAAGATAGTTGTAGTAAAAAGARGTGCGAGTGGACTTAGTTCTGAGGAGGTTTTCTCCAGGGACAGAGGTATCAACGCTGTGTACACTTCCACCAAATATTCAGACCTTTAAAGAGGCAAGTCCTAAAAACACTTTTTACAATTCTTCATTTACATATTCCCCTTTATGTGATGAGTTTAGGCTATTCCAAGCAGTGAGAGTCTCAACAGGTAAACAGACACGGAGTCACTGCATAATTAGGGTGGGAAGAGACGGCACAAGGTTATCTCATCTGACCTGAAAAGCAMATAGTGAGAAGTGAGGAGAATTAGGTTGGTGCAGTTTACGGTAATTTCAAAGTATGTCCATGCAAGGAGCCGGAACCCCAAAACTGTTTCTTCGTCTTTTGCTTTGCCTGCAGCTGGTGTCAGATTTAGATGGATAAATGTTGCACTGGCATCCAGAGCTAAGCTAGAATAAAGACAAGACAAGACTYTCTAGCTCTGTGTTGTGTCAGACCTTCCGACACTGGGAAAATGATCTCCTGGTTGGCAGGGCTGCCCAGGTGCTTTTGGAGAGACTGAGCATGGCTGTTGCGATGCAGTAAGCCCCCAGCAGCACAGCKGCTTTGCACATTAGAAGCCAGCAGTGCAGGTGACATGTTCGTTGTCAGACTTCTTGAATATTGTTGRGTAGATCTGTGGCCTCTTGTAGCCAAGAGCCTGGAACCTGGTCAAGCTGTTTAAAGCCAGTCTGAAYGCCAGCTCTTCAGTGTCTTATCACCAAAAAAAGGCATACTGCATGCAAATCTGTCTCTTTGAATCAGAAAATATTGAAAATCAGTTTTCAATAGACTAGACTATAGGCCAGACTAAACTGAGTAAGGAAGAAGTGAGCAAGGATTCAAGATATCAARATTTTATCGTGCAGGATCTAAAGTCCTAGATTCAAATTCTGCTGCCTATAAGCCTTTGACTCAATACTTACTTATCCATCTTCTCAACAAAATATTAATGCTTCAGTGAAAGCAGGGAAGGCAAAAATGATCCCGTAGGCACCATCAGAAATCAAACATGATTCCACCATGGTAGACGAGGTGGTCTTTACATTGTTTATACCTAATCCAATAGAAAACATATTTTTTTAGAGGTGCTTACTATATTTTCAAGGTGCTATTATTTGTATTGTGCTTTTAAGATATTTAACTTGCTATTGCAACACTTGGGTGCTTGATATGTGTTGAATTCAGTATGTCTTCAAATGAGATTTAGTAGCAAGTAAGTCCTTGTATATACATTTATTTTTTAAGCTTTGTACTGACAGCCTTAATCTGGAGCTGGAGACAGTTAGAAATTGTAAGCAGCCTCATGGCAACTGATAATAATATAACCACATTATTTCTTGTTGAGCCTGAAGGTACTACTGGCCATTGCTCTGAAACCTTTGTTTTTATTTGTAGAAGAAAATTAGTCTCCAAAAGTACTCTGGGGCGTATTTTGCTGTGCGTTTGAAGTTGATATGCTCATAAATGTGTAATTTACATTGTGTTCTAGTGATATGTTAATGCTGGGTTCATAAGATTAATCGGCCCGCATGCTGTCTTGTGATTCTGCTAATACGGTTTTGAGTAATATCAGCATTTTCAGTCTTTTAATTTGCAAATGATCCTTGCCCGGCAATACATTATGTGAGTAGACATCCCACATAACGGTGTTTTCAGGGTCCATCTTCCAGGCTGTGCTGCAGGTTTTCTACATCTCAATGAGTCTTTCTGGTTTGCCCCCAAGTTGCTGTAAGCTTACTGAATTCAAGAGCCATGTGCACTGACCTTTAGATATAGCAGCACTWAAAATAAAATATAAAACACAATATYTTTCAGTAAATCATCTATATTGGCAAATTCTGACTGTCTCTTTAATTCGGTGTATGAACGCATTTTCCATTTTACAGCTGAGGCCCCAGACTTTGTGAAACAGCTCTTGATATTTTGTTCAAAATTAAATTAYAAAGCTGTAAGAAATAATTGCTTGCTACTGCAGTTTGTGTAAAGTGGTAAAAAACATTAAACATAATATACAGAAAAATCAAAATACCTAGTGTACAAATTAACTTTTTAAAATACAGAATGTGTAGCCTAACTAAAATAAAGCTTTCATGGGACAATTTTTTGTTTATTTTTAGGTGTTTTTATCAGCTTTCAAAGTCCAACTCAGTATCTTAAAATTTGACCAAAATAGTTCAAA
The DNA here is from genome assembly GCA_003342815.1 of Eudromia elegans. NCBI lineage: Eukaryota > Metazoa > Chordata > Aves > Tinamiformes > Tinamidae > Eudromia > Eudromia elegans. The sequence continues at coordinate 1,245,560 of PTEX01000039.1, read as the reverse complement.
ACAGACTTGATGTTAAAAATGTTTACACTTTAATATAGGAGAAGCTCATTAGAATGTTTCTGCTGAAGACAAAACAAAACCATAAGGACCAGATTTCCCTGGTAGACTCCAGCTGCTTTGGGATACTTCAGAGATTCAAATCAGCCATCAACTGGACTTAACCAACCAGTTAAGTAAATTTAATGGGTATTTTCCACTGCTAGAGCAGAAAAATACAGCAGAATATATTGACCCAGCACTTTCAGGTAAGGCATTTGAGAGGTTGAGCTTTTATGAACAGCTTTAGCGGTGATTCCCTTTGTGCACTAATTAGTGTCAATAGAATAAAAGTCTGTTCTCCTGGGAAGCTGGAAGAGAACTTTCTGCTGGATACCTGGGAAAAAACAGCCAGCTTAATTGTGCACAGCCTGAATCGTACTCATCARAACTCCCATAGCCAAACAACATGGGCATAAAGCTCCTGAAAGCACAACCAGCTGCAGGAAGCAGATTTTTGTGGGCAGTTCTGGCCTGTTGCAGTTAAATTCTGCTTTGGGCTTCTGCTACTGGTAAATCGCTAAACTCCCTTCACTTACTGTCTCAGGCAAGAGTGTTGCAAAAGACCTGAGAGTGGATCCCTCTCACTAGAAGACAGGGATGATTGTAAATCTGAAATTAGCAGCTTTATGCCTTTCACGAGAGCGTTAAAAAAAGTGTCACAATAATATACTAGATCATCTTGTAATATGATGATTCTATATGATGTTTTCTGATAGAGACTCTTGTCTTGGCAAGGCAGGTTTTTCATCTGAGGCAGGGATACACATCGTATCTGGTGCCCTTTGCTTAAAGGCAGTTTAAATACATCCCTGTGAAACGACTTGGGCAGCATTGCTCAATTCGTGTTTTGTTTATTTCTACTACTGACTTGAGGACTGCATGGCTCTGAATCAGCGTTTCTGGTGAAATCTCGTACGCTAAATTCTTAGTGCAAGTCTTTGTTTGGAATAGATCAAGTGAGGCAAGTAACATCACAGAAAWGTAGAGAGTATTTACCCTTGCTTGATAACAATATAGTCAGTTTCTATAAAAAATATTCTGATTTTATCAAGATAGGAAGCCCAGTTGAACCTGGACTCTTTTCACTAAATGGCTAGTTTTAATTAAATTCTRCTGTAAAATTTAGTGACACTGGGTAAAATCTGAATATCAGACTAAAGGCTTAACATGTTATTTGCATTCTACCTCCTCTGGGTTTATATCAAGAACTGTCTTATTGCTAGTTATGCACTGGCAAGTTTTGGCCCACTTCAGTATTGCTTTCTGGGCGAACCAGCCAAAAAAAGCTTGTAAGAATGTAAAAATGTGATGAGGTTAAAATACATCAGCTGTGGATGGTTGCTCAATAGTCAAGGAATGGTCTTCATCTCAGTTCCAGCAGATAAACATGCAATTTATCCAGCGTCAAAAATTTATCACACAGAAAATTGTAGATGCTGTCTCTTTAGGCAGGCATCGTGCTTTGCCAAGTTGCATAAATCATTGTGAAGCTGTGTGCACAATGTCACGAATGAAAATATTGCCATTGCGATATTGATTATCACCGCACAGGAATGTCTAAGAATGTGGCAGTGCTACAGCACTGGATAGTTTATCAAATCTAATCACTTTCTCTGATAATCACGTCATAAAACTACTTTCATAAATTTACTTTAAAATGTCCTTGGTTTTTAAGGCTGGTTCACACTTTGACTACTTTCGTAGTCAGAAATAATTCCAGCACACCTATTTCATGGACAATTTTCTTTTGCCGGCCTTTGCCTCTAATTATGTAGTTCTTGTAATCTCCAAGATGTCATTTGTAGAAGGCAGATATATAGTCCTTCTTAACAAAGTGGGTTTCGTGTGTCCATGTATTTGCACTTGGGTTATATGTGAAACTTGTATGTCTCTTCTCTGCTTCTCTGATCAATATCTCTATTCTAGATAACTCAAAAACCTTTCTTTCTTTCTGATCCAGTCTAAGTTTTTTTTTTTTTTTTTTTTCTTGAAAGTGGCAAAAGAGGAGTCTAGATGAGGTCTTGCCTGTGCCTCATACCTGGCATTACTAGTTTTCTCCTGGAAATGTCTGTTCTGATACATCCTAGAACTGGATTTCTTTTTTTAAGGCAGTACCATATGGATAGCTCATAGTAGTACTGTAATAAATAATACACCCAGGCCTTTTACCTCCTCTGTCATTCTCACTTTATGAGTTCTCAGCTTTTGCCAGCAATTCCTGATATTAGCATTAGATGTATAACTTTGTACTAACTTGGAAGACTGCAGATAGGAAGGGAGGAGTATTATTGCCCCAGCTGGGGCACTAGGCTGGCACAGCCCGTGTTAAATTCTTGGCTCTGCAAAAGTCTTTCTACATGTTCTGGGACAGTCTTTCTGTTCCTCTGTAGAATGGGAGAGTGTGATATTCTACATAAGAGCAGCAGAAGGATAATTTAATTTCCGCCTAGCATTGCTCAGACCGAGGGATGAATGGAAACCACGAAATCAGTGCAATTATTCTTCCTCAYGGAGTAATTTCCTCTAGCTGTGAGTTAAGGTTATTAGACTGTATAACTCTCCGCGCGGATCTTCGAAGGTGCGAGTAGAATCAGTTCAGCCGTTCGACACATGGCCTGCTCCTCATCTGTGATTTACTCATCCTACCCTGCTCCCTGCTTGTCTCAGAGGGAGTTTCTTGAGCTCAGAYTATTTTTGTATCTTCCGATCATGGTTAACATGGGAATAAATACTTGTCAYAGAAAGTGACAGAGGAGGATAAAGGTATGTAAATAGAAATTACCTCTATAGGGTGTATGCAGAACTCAAAACTATACTTGGGTGTCATTGCACCCAGGCTGGAGAGGACTAATCATCCACCTTCATGCTTTCTGAAAGGATGGTTACATGAAATTTGAGGTCCACCAGCAAGAATTGAGTCACGTGGTGCTATGTGAGTGAAGAATACTGAACAGAGTACCTATCATCAGAAAAAAAAAATACATGGGCAAGTACTGACTCAGATSACTTTAATTTTATGCAAGGCTTTAGAACAAATTTTGGAGAAAAAGAATTTGAACTTGGGGTCAGATGGAAATGGGATCATAAGCAAAATAGACTTACCAAGGGTCAGTCAAGGCAAATTAATGGGATATTTTTGTATCTTAGTGTAATTGATTTTCCACACAGCAAGAGCTCAGTTGGTCTGTCTGCCTGGAATTCAGTAAAATAATTGGCATGGTGCCACTTGGGAGTGTATTAGTTAAGCTGGGTAAGCTATAAATTATTACAGGAATTGTAAAACATGTAAGAAGGTGATGAAAGGAGAGATGGCAGTGGTTATATTAAATGGTTATATTAAAGGCAAAACCTCCTCCTGGAGGATCTCCAGTGTCAGTCTAAAGACTGATCTTTTCTGATTTGCCATTGCTGATGATGTAAAAAAAGAAAAGAGGGGTGCTAAGGGAGTTTGCTAGTGAGTTAGCAAGCATAATAAATATCCTGAGGCCTAGGAAATGATGTAGTATGAACTGGAGACTTTGATGACGGAAGCAGTGGAAAAAGGATAAAGTTTAATAGCAAAAAGCACGAGCTCATACGATCAGTGCCTTTTAGCATTGCATATAATTGCTGGCTAGGAGACCAAGGGATGCCAAGGTGTGCTGGCTGGCTGTGTTGTCCTTTGATCCCTTGGTTCTCAGGGGCTGTAATCACTGCTCATGCTGCTCYGGGCCTTGTTTCAGGTAAAGAGATTTCACAGTGAGGAAGAGAATAAGGTGTCCCTTGTTCTCTGGAGCAAGTCACACTGATTCCATCTTTGTTAATTTAGCCAACATGCAGTCCTCTGAATAGGCTGATGCCGTCTCTTGACTGTACGTATTCAATCTTGAGGTAATCTAAAGCCAGGTAAAAAGTAGGTATTTTGATAGCAGAAAATAATCATGCATCTCTCTGAGTGCTTTACAGTATTTAGATTATTCCTTTGAACTGCCTCAAATCATTACAATACAATGCAAGCAAGAATAGAACAGAGCCCTGAACAGTACAGTATGTGCACCAAAAACGTGTTTTGTGGTCAGAATAGCTTAACATTTAAACAACTAAGGTTGCTGCAAGCACAGTTGATGTGATAAATAGGTACATAATTAAATATTCTAAATGATATGAAACAAGCCTTGAATCACTGAAATGCAATTCCTTGCAGAAAGTTAAAAARTGTGCTTTCAGACCCAGCCTTCATTATATGTCTAGGAGTGATTTCTTCTCTTTGGCTTAACTGTCTGTGAATTTGTTCTTAGTAAACATACTGTCATGAAAATTGGAGAAAGAGACACASAGGAATTCTGGTGGCTGGTATTGAAGTTCTGCTCCTCAGATTATTTTGCAATCATCTCTTTAGAATAGAGACAGTCTTCGAGATATAAAAAAGGCGAGAYGGGGAGGTGGGGGGGCAACCTTCAAAATCTTCAAACAGTCTCTCTACTTATTTAAACTGCTATTCTGGGTTTGAAGGAGCAGAACACAGACAAATGCTATCACTCTGCTGAGGATGCCTAATCAAGACAATAGCAAACTCTTTTTTTATTATTGTTTTTAGCACTAGTTAGTATTTATCCTGGGTATACAGTTTACAATCTTTGTTGTCACAGCTTTTCTGCCTCTCTTGGGGTGTGTATGTGTATAATTATGGGCATTAGTACCCATCTCTTCCCGTTCTTCCCAGAGGCTTATCAATAGCTGTCTACATAAATGCGACATTTTTTGATTGGTAGTCACTCAGTACACTTTGGGATATACTTTATCCCGTCTTTGTGTGTGCTGAATAGCATGGTAGAGTGAATTGAATCTTGACATTTTGAAGTGAAATAGGCTTGTTTTCTTTTTTTGAATCCCTGAAGTTGTTTAGTGAAATGCTGTGGTCTAGGATATTTTTTTTTTTTTTGTTATTATTGATAAATAAATAGAAAGAAGATTAGTACTGAAAGCACAATGGCTTCTTACAGACTATGAGACAGCAGGAGAAAAGGGAAGAGCGTACCTTGATGTCAGGAGCAGGGAAGCGGAGGCTGGCAGGGAGAAGGAAGGGGAGGAGGATTCAGAGCTGAAAGGAGATGGGCCACAGCCTAATATCTGCCTTAATGGAGTGTGCCTAGAATCTTAAGGATACAGGAATGGAAGGTCTTGTGGTAAGAAAGGTCATTCTTCTGTGGTTCACTTAAAACTCTGTCTGAGGCGGCTTCAGAGCAGAGATTGCACTGGGACTTGGTATCCATGCCTTGTCTTCAGCTGATTATGTCCTTTAAACATTCTTTCATCCTGGGTTACTTTTATTCCTTCACACTCCCTCAGATTCCTCCTTGTGATCTGTAGAACTCAGGTCTAGTCATGAAGAGAGCCATTGTGCTCATAAAGATGATTTGAAAAAACTSTAAAAAAAAAACCTCATGGAACCACAGGGTCCTTCACCTAGGGAGGAATAACCCATGCAGCAATGCAGCAGTACAGGCTGGTGGCTGACCTGCTGAAAAGTAGCTCTGTGGAGATGGACYTGGGGGTCCTAGTGGACAGCAAGTTGAATATGAGTCAGCAGTGGTACCTGGGGATGCATTAGAGTGTGCCGGCAGGTGAAGGGAGGTGATCCATCCCCCTGCTTAGCCCCRGTGAAGGACGCATCTGGAGTACGTTGAGAGTAAGAGGGCACTGGATCGGGCTGCCCAGAGAGGTTGTGGAGCCTCCTTCCTTGGAGAAGCTCAAAATGCACCTGGGGATGATAACCTTGGCAATGTACTGTAGGTGACCCTGCTTGAGGAGAGGGGCTGGACTGGATAATCTCCTGAGGTCCCTTCCATCCCCAACCCTTCTGTGATACTGATATAACTGTACTGCTGCTTTTGTTTTCTTGCTGTTATTGACCAAAATATTACCCCATTAAGTGATTTYAGTCTGTTTAATTTGCTTGTCCGTGATGTAAGCATTCTAGCCAAAGAGCAAAATACTCTCACAATTGTGCTCACAACTGCTGAGAGGGGTTTGTAGCATTATTAAAAAAAAAAAGGAAAGAAAAAGACTAGAATGTCTTTAATGGAGATCCRTAGATCCAAACTTACACAAATTGGGTCCAAAATTCTTGAAATAATATCAGTGCTCTTTTTCTGTCATTCTTGTGAGAGAAAACCATCAAAAAAAATAGTTTCCAAAGTTTTTGAAAAATAGATAAATGCTCATGACTTACCTATTGCAGGGATAAATGTCTGCATTAATCTTACTGGAGTATAAATGCTCCCTTGAGAGTTTTCTGGGCATTTCACAGCAGCTTTAGACTGGGAGGTTGTGTTTTCTGGGAGGAATATGAGAGAGCACGGAGGGCTCTTTCAGTTTCTAAATTTTAAAATAGATTGGTAAGTGGGCCCAATGAATAATGCAGTATTGTGAGGACAATTTAATAACATGTAGCAATTACAAAAGCAAATTTGCTGGTAAGGGATTTGGAGTACATGCTCTTGAAAGGTGCTCAACATTTACATGCATAGCACCCACTCACATTATTAGAGTTACCAGTGTACGATTTTCATGCATCCTCCTCAAATGTTAATGGCAGAGCAGATTCGCAAGTTTACTTTTAATAGACTTTTGAGGAGCAAAATACAATTTACAATACAATAATGTCCTGAAGCACATTTAAGTTTATGGAATGAATTAGTTGTGAAAGATTTTCAAAAGAAGCCCTGAGCATCATCAAATTAAATATATAATAGTAAAGTCAGTTAACTGTGGCATATCCTATTTGCATATAATGTGAGTTTATAGTCGGAAGAGGTTGGTTAAGAGGATATACAACAGGAATATAAAAAGACATATTATATTATATTGCCCTGTACCACTAGCCTGGGGATGCCAAAAGATGCACGCACACTGACACAAATTATACGTACATTGAAAAATAATTTGACACATCAAAAAAAGACATCTTTAGCTGTGATCTAAACTGCCAAGAATGAATTCTTCTGTTTATTCAGTTAGCTTTCATTTTTAATTGCCTACCCAGTCATCTGTGGACTTAATGTTGGCATATTTTGTATAATATGATATAGTCTCATTTTAGGAATATAATGAATTTCAGTTTCCTAAGTGGAATTTATATTAGGTGACATTTTCCTGGTTGAGAAAATTGCATTTCTTTGAGAAGAGGCTTTATGGCAAAAGATGAGAAATCTAAGCTAGTTTTGTCACTTTTAGCAAAACATTTGTGATGGCTCACAGTTAGAAAGCGTGCTGAAGGTTTGATGGTAGATTCCCACAGATTAGACTAAAAAGATACTATCAGTTAGAATCTTCTTATTTCTTGAGCCCTTCTGATTTCTGTTGATTGTACCTCAAAAGAGTGGCACAGTTAGAGTCAAGATCTTCTTGGGTGGCTCAGGAAATAGTGCAAATTTTTGCTGTCCCCACTGTTTAATTTAGTCAAAAGAAGGACCATGTGTTAGAACCCACCACACTGTTTTTYTTAAATTTGATCTCAGCATTTAGAGCTCAAATGTTGACCCAAACCTTCAGCRTCGTTCAAAGATAGGAGCATTCCAAGCAGAACCTTCAAACAAGATGTTTTATTCAGATTTTCTGCCTCTTCTAAAGACCATTCTCCYCTAAGCTAAAAGCCTTTTGATAAGAGCGTGTCACTTACTTAGAAGACCATGGGAATGCCAGGGATTTAATTATTGCTGTTCATTTGCCATCACAGTTGTAATATTTAAATTTCCCTCTTAAAAGTAGGGCAAGAGGGGGAAAAAAACAACTGGTAAATGCATCCAATCTACTTGTTTTCTCCTCTTTCTTTCATCAAGCTATTCCTGAGTGAATGAAATACACTAGATTGGTTTCTCTAGCCTCTTCTGGCATTATCAGAGAGAGGAGGTTTAAGGAGAGGTAAGGCCAGGTAAGGTAGAGTCCGGGCAAAATAATTGTAGGTGATTTTTTTTGATACACAGAGCAAATCTCACCACAGAATTCACAGAGGAGCCGAATGAGAGCATCTGTAGTCTTCATATTTGAAATCTGCTAGACTGACCCTTGGGGCAGGCTGCACATGGCAAACAGACAAAACAGCTATGCCTGGGTTATAGAAAACCTTGTGATCCCCACGCCGGCCACAGATACATAACCGATCTTCACCAGCCCCTCGCTCTTACGGAAAGCAAACACTGGGCTTCGGGTTTGACACGAGGAAGAAATCGGGGAGCGCTGCCTCTCTGCTTGTTAGCTTTGCCAAATGAAGGTCTGCCTTTCTCATTTCCTCCTGTGTAGGGAAGGCGTTCACCCTTTGGTGTCCTGAGGATTTAATAGATTTTGTGTCATTCTGGAGCTCCCGAGGGAGGAAGCACCTCCTTCCTCCGGTGAGGTTAATGCTGAGCACACAAATTGCATGTGAGGGCTGCCAATGGGGCTTGTGTCCCTTCACTTTCCTTTGAAGGCCATCTCGACTGTCCAGTTAGCTGGAAGACGAAGATCTGACAGCTGAGTCAAGCATTGCTGCTTAGRAGGGAAATGCAGTGTCCACAGTGGAAATCGGTCTCTTAAAGTGCTCTTACAAAATCCAGCCCTCCTTGTTGTTAGACCATTTCAGGGGAAAAAAAAAATCAGAACTGACCTCAGAAGGAAGGGAAAGAATTTGAGCTATCATAAAGCAGTGAAAGAWTTCAGGCTACAAGGGCAGTACAGGCTACAAGTTGTGCAATACAGTTTTACAGCCCCAGAATTGCTCTCAATTTGGCTAGGCATCATCTGAGAGAGTTTTGGAGAGGGGAAGAAGTTGCCAAGTCAGGCCCTGAAAACAACTACAGACAGAAAATGCAGAGATTCAAAATCGGAGCTTTGGCCACTTAATGAAGAAGATAAAAGAGATACAGTAAAAGTAAACAGGAAGTGGTGGGTAGTTGCAGGGATTCTTGTGCCCTGTAAGGCGACTAATGCAAGCACTGAAGGAAGAGATTTTGAAATAAATGTAAAACAGAGGAGAATACTCTGTCATCATGTGTAATTAGACTGGGAAACTCATTGTCTTTGGGTGCTGTTTGGGCTAAGATTGTGGTAAAATTCAAAGGCAAATTGGGCCTTTTGGTGGATTTAAAGGTTATGCAGASTTAAAAGAGTTRAAATGCTGAGTTGAAATGCTTCCARAAAGTACTTTGGAAGGGTGTAAAACTTCCTATTTTAAAATTCAAGTCAAACTCTCCCTGTTAAGTATTCAGGAACATTTTTTTTCACATCTGCCTTTTCTGATGTCCCTTGTATTTTCCACAGCACATCTGGTACTGGCCATTTGCAGAAACAGGATATTAGAGTAGTTGGGCTCGGGTCTAATCCAATACGGCCGTAGTTACATTATGAATAATGAGATTCCCTTTATCGGCAGCTGTGAYTCTGACCTTTGTGACTCTGCTGATTATCTCCTGATTTACACATTTTCATAAACTACTTCTCGTTCTGAGTAAAACAAAAATCTAATTTTTTTTTCCATTCAAATGCTGTAACCTTCTCAACACTTTGCTCASAACAGGGACATTCCCATCATTTACTCACAGAATCTCAGACTGCAACTCAGCCAGACAGCRCTCTCATGAAGTGTAATACTACTATTAAGGCCATTTTTATATGCAAACACACATCATGAAAGAGAAAATATCTCTYAGAAAGGAGAAATAATTGTGCTTGTGCTAACCTCCTTGCAGCTAAAGCCTGAACTACATCCCGTTCTGCAGACCCGGGTTTAGCAGGGTAGCTCTCGCGYGCTTATCGTGGCAGGGTTAATAACACTCGCAGATGCCCTTCCCGGCCCGTGATGCTCATGCAGCTCAAGACAAGCTAGCTCGAAGTGCTGTAAAACGGGCCCGCTTATCTTCAGTTTAGCCTGTGATCCGCAGGGAGAGCGCCTTTCCTTTGGGAGCTGCGTGTAAGCTAACGGAAGCAGATTGAAGTTGGCAGTGACTAATGAAGTCTTGTGAAGGAGTCGGGAGGCAGTGGCTTACCACACAGGATGGATTGAGAAGAGAGTAACAGCAGCCTCTTTGTTGAGTTTGTGCTTCTCTCTCTCTCTCTTTTGGCATCCTAAGTGCTGCTGTGAAGAAAATCGCTTGGGGGGAAAAAAAAAGGAAAGAATCCCTGATGCACGTCGGCACAGCGCGCGCGCTCGCCCCCGCGTTCGTTACGGAGCGGGCGATTCCAGGCTGCCGTGCTTAGTGGCGCGGCGGGGCCGCCTCGAGGTGCTCTCTGCGGTAGTGCCATCCATCAGTCGCACGGCACCCATGTGGGACCTGTGTGTTAGCTGCAGAGCAAAGAGCACCCGGCAGCACCCACAGGAGCACACGGGCCCGAGACAAGGGCTGCAGGGACGAGAGGGCAGCGGGGAAGGGGAGCGCACGGCACAACCCGGCCGAGCCCCCGGCCCCACACAGCGTAGAGCAAGACGTAAAGGGGCCGAGAAGAGGGACACGTCGCTGGCCTGGCTGCCCTGGACAAGTCGCAGCCCAGACCACCGTGTCTGGAGTTTTTCAGCAGTTGCTGCAGCAACTGAGAAGAAAACTGCTGTGGTGTTGCAATATTTTTGTTCTCAGAGCATTTGTGTGTATCGAAGGCCAGTGATAAAAAAAATGTCTTTAAGAGTTTTCTTTTTTTAGATGCCGCTACCTCGCAGTGATGTGGGGATTTTGCCTGCAACACTGTGAAGCAAACTGGTTCAGGCTCTCTGCAGGCTTAACTCTCCCAGCCTGTGCACCCAGAGAGCAACAAGATTTGTGTTTTCCAGCTCATTAAACTGACAGCAGAAATTAGTTTGTGGTATTAAAAACTAAAAAGTTAAATTACAGCTACACGTGTCCTTTATGCAATGGCGCGTGTGGAAGATGTTTGATTTTAATGTTTGCTATAATGGAGAATTTAAATTGCAGTGTTTGTCAAATCTCTAATCTTTGTTTCAGAGTGGAATATTAATTATGCTTTTAACTATGAGAGGTAAATAAAATGAGCATCCACTGCCAGCCTAAGGGTAAATTGCAGATTAGTGACAACGTGACATGGCGTACTAAATGTCAGTTTTGTCAAACAAATTTAGGGGAACAGTTAAACTATTAGCTTCCTGTTGTTAGAGGGGTTTTTTTTGCAGTGAATGACTGTTGCAGGCAGCGGGGGCACTGTACCATATGGAACACTAACAGAGCTAAATTGAATAAGCGAGATGAATGAGGAGATAGCACTACAGACGCACTCAATTAGTTTATAACTGTCTATTAACTTCTGTTGGTGCTTTTGAATAAACAATAGATTAACCATTACACCCTCTTTTTGTTTTTTCCTTCCCAAAACCGGCAGCGAGCGCGCGGTGACGGCACACAGAAACCCCGCGGAGTTCCGTTTCCATTTGTGCCTCTTCCTTCCTCATGACTCAGCCGGTGTGGTGCGGCAGCACCGGCGAGGGGTAAAACCCCTTATTGACGAGGAGCAGGTCAGAGCAATCCCGAAGCGCCTCTGCATGCCGGCTAGTCCGCTAGATACAGTCACAGAAGTTACTCGCCCTGTTACCCGTGTTCTGGTTTAGTGGCAGGGAGGCACCAGGATGGCACCTAAGCCAGTCGTGGATTTATTTGAAATAAAAGTGCAGCTGATATTTGCCTGCCTACCCATCTCTCTAAAGCCCCTACCCACCTTCAGCAGTGGAGAGCCCTTGTCTGCCCTTGATTCGGCAAACCTAAAGGATGTTTAATTTTGTGTGCAGGATGACATCCCACTAAATCTCTAGGATCAGGTTCTTTCTATGTATTTTAAATATTAAGTAAATACACGTCATATAGCATCTTACTTTATATTCCACTGTGAAATACTTTTCAAGTTCTTTGCTAGATGGGGACCCGCCAGCTTGTTTTGAACCGTTGTCCCGCTGTGGTGCTACGGGGATACAGCGCATCTTCTGGATCACATTAAAAGGGAGGTTACTGGTGTTTGGAGACTGCCAGAACTTCGGTACATTTCTAGCTTCATCACTGTTCAGCTCCTGATGCTGCTTGCCCAGTGTTACAGACAGGGGCAGTACCTGGGAAACGTTGGGGAGCAAGTGCTGGGGACCCGATGGGGACGTGGGGATAAGGTGAGAGGAGATGCAAGACACTGCGTCATGGGGAGCTTGGTTTGTGGGTTGTGCTGCTGGTGAAAATGATGAGCGTCCGTTACCTGGATCAATGCTCCGTTTAGAAACGGAGATTCGGTGGGATTTCCCACGGAACTTATTTCTGCTGTTGGGCGAATGCAGTAATCTTCTCCATTTTCTGTCTCAACTTGTGTGAGAAGTAGCACTGCTGCCAGACTGCTGCTGCCCTCCTTCCCAGCACCGTTCCTCTGGTGAGGGAGACACCGAACACTGGGCATACGGTGCACGTGCCTGCCAAGGGGGCAGCAGGAGCAGGACAGCGTCCTTCGCTGCTCGGGAAGGAGGAGGAGAAGGATGGTTTGTGATCTTCACAAGGCCTGAGCTGGGCCGCTCGGTTGCGCGCTCCCGGCTTCGGGCCTCGAGCAGCCTGGCTGGCCCGGCGGTTCCACGGCCGGGTGCTCCGTAGTGCTCACGCRGTTTGCCGGCTCCGTCCGTCTGTCCGTCCGTCCTTCCCGCTGAGCGCAGGGCTCTGCTAGGCAGGCGCGCGGTAGGTGTTTTCAGCACTCCCTTAGGGAAGCGTGAGGCCTGGTGTTTCTTTCTTGCATGACTGAGTATTGCCCATTCTGGGTTCCTAGTCAGTGACTTTTGGGGAGGTAAATCTCTCCTAGGGGAGGGATGGGAATACAGGCTTCCGTAAAGGCTCGTTAAAAGATAGGCAGTTGGGTGGTTTGAGTTGCTGAGGTTTTGCTTACAAAGAAGTTCTGAAGGACAGAAAATGGATTTGAGGAAACGATTGCCTGGCAGGCACGTGGTGGCGATGGAGTGGAGATGGTGTGGAAAAACCCATTGGTGAGCCAGTGAGCATTCCCTGCTGGCACCAGCAGGATGTTGCAGTGGCCGTTCCCGGTGCTGGGAGAGAGGCCGCGGTCAGCTAACCAGGAGGGGAGCTGAGTGTAGGACCCCGGGGTCAGGAGCCGGGCGAGCGGGAGCGTGGCCTGGGCTACAGGGCAGGAGGGGCAGAAGGGTCTGTGGCTGCGGGAAGGGCAGGGGCCCAGCGCAGGTTACTTGTCTGCGTACCAGAGCCTGTGTGCTCGTATAAGGGAACTTTTTCATCAGCAAAAAAATCCTGTGACCACTTTCAACCCTTGTTGGTGAGCAGCAAGCAGTGAATAAGTCATACAGGTTACGGCTTTYGAAACCTGTGCTCCAGGTTTTGCATTATGCCACTACCTATATTTAGGCACCAGCTATACTGAAGGGAATTTCCATTTGGAATGTTTAGGAGTRCTTTGAACAATTTCTTCTGACTGTGTTTTATGTGGTTTTGCTGAAGGCAGATACCTTGGTTTCTGTCCACTGTGAGAGAGAGGCTATGAAGAGATCTAAATTTCCTTGAGAGAAAAGTATTCTCTATATTAAAACTGTCACAGTTGCTATAAGCTGAGCTTCTGCAAGGCTAGAAGCAACTGGTCAGCCTGCAGAGAAAGCTGCAGTCTGCTCCCTCCCCTGGGATTTGGAAGACCAAATTTCTTACCTTATAGTGAAAGCTCCAAGATATTTTATGTGTAGAAGACAGTTACCCAGCTTGGCCTGAGGTGGTGACGCACTGTGGGTGTAGGAGTTTGTGCTTGTGGCAGGAACTGCATCCGTAGCAGACTTAACTTTTAACGAAGGATGAAGCACACCCATTTGGTTGGCTTGAGGAGTCTGGGATATCATAGCCAAGCTCCAAGAGGTGGGCTGGTGGGCAGAGAGGGGGATGAAACGCCCCGAGTCCATAGATGTAGTAATATCTCTAGAGTAATAGATGTCTCTATCATACAGCCCTGTGGTTGCTTACACTGAGAACACCTCTGAAAACATAAGGAAAATCTGGTATGGGCAAAATTATCCCAGCACARATTTGCATCCGTTTAACACCGCCTCCTGTCTAGGTTTGGGAAAGCAAATGGAGTCTGGACACCTGCAGCGCCCACGGCCCCGAAGTGTTTGAGGCTGTGCTTAGGAGTGCAGCTCCAGGGGACGGAGGGGTTCGCTTTCATCATCAGCCAGCCTGCTCTAAAATGGTAATTGGTTTCAGGAAGGGAATTTGAAATCTGTCGTGAATGTGTTCCTGTGAAGTGCTTTCATGCTCCTGTTGTCTGGCACTAAACATCACACACCTACCCCCTTCTGAGGAGGTCCCGGTGTTGTCTGTTTATTTCTGTATTCAGCTCTTACGATAATACTGTGGGGAGGAGGAGGAAGAAGAAGTAAAGCTGTTAAGAGGGAGAGTCTCGCAATGTCAAATGCAAAATATATTTTTTAAACAAGATGTTATGAGTATGGTATCCATGTGCAGTCTTAATAGTCATCCTGCATAATGTTATGAAGGAAATGTATCTYTCTGTAAGCCTGATATGACATACACATTTTTCATTCCTTTCTATTGTTTCTTTTATGTGTTATCTCTTAAAATGAAATTGCGGATGTGTATTTGTTTGCATACAAAGGAATCTAGGTATTCTTATTAACTGTAGCTAAGTAAAATGACATATATGCTAACAAAAGAGAAAGCTCAGGTCTCTGTAAATTTTTATGTATTGGTTTTTAATACGGTTAGCTGGTAAAGTGAATTTTATTTTCATGGGGGAAAAAATATTCTCAGTCAGATGGAAAGGTCAGGTGTGGAATTTTTCCTCTGAACAGAATTTGAGAAAAGAATCTGTTCAGAAACTCCAACACTTCACTTCAATGAAGTTAAAATAACGTAGTAGAAAGCATGTAAAATAATATAGTATCATACTATATTTAAATACAATTAACATAGCAGAAATTAATATAAATCAAGTTCAATAGAAAATGGATCATTTCATCCTTCTTAAAATTAAAGCAAACATTATTAAAAAATTTAAAAAGTAAACATAATCTAATTTTTTGCCTGGAAACTCGTCACATTGTCGTGTTGCAGTTCAATTTTAATAAAAGTAGTTTTCTGGTGAAAAATACTTATTAGMAAAAATATTTATACAAGCTTCACTTGTCAAGTTAGGAAGGTGGCTTGGTACATCTTGCATGAGACCAAAAAAAAAAAAAAAAAGAGAGAGTCTGGGAGAATCTCTATCCAGTATGATCTTCATTATTTCTCTGCCTGTTACTGCTATCCCTTGGTAAGACTGTGGACCTCACAAGAAGRACTTCCAAAGAAAAGATGGGCACAGTTTAGGATTGTGTTCAAGGCAATAATGCTTTGGATCCCAGTGGYGTGCAAAGCCTTATTACTGGAGCATTTAATGAGAAATCATAGAATAATCTTGACCACTCTGGCCATGAACGTTTTTTCCTGTTGTCTGATGGGAGTTTCTTCAGTGACAACTTCTGTCGGTTGCATCGTGTCCTTTCGCTGTGCGTGCTGAGTCTGGTTCCCACCGAGGAAGGAAGGTGGGAAGCCGTTCCCYGAGCGGAAGCTGAAGCCACATCAGAGACTAGTGGTGGCAGCAACAACCGCTCTGCAAGATCCAGCTGCCGTCCCTGAAGGACGAGGCCGCGCTCCGCAGCAGGCTCCGCACCGGGAGCGCRGGAAGGTGCACCCTTCTCCCTCCTCAGGCTGTCCATCTGAGTAGAGCAGTACGTTTTGTTGCCTGATCGATTTTTTACAATAATCAAGGTCCTGGTCATAGTTAGGCAATGATCAATTTGGAAAAATATCACTGTTCACATCTCATTTTCCCATTTGCGGTTGTTTTATTGACTTCTGCATGTATTTATTTATTTATTTATAGGCAGGTGGGTAGATTTCTCTAAGGACCAAGACCAGGGACTGACTTGAGCCAGAAATAGTGCAGCCAGGAGCTCTACAAACATATAGATCTGCCAGAGCTTCTCAAATTCTTTTTACTGTTGTAGCCCAAGGCCTTTCTTGAATAGCCTGTCAATCACGCTAAAATGCATTGAGGTCTTCTTAGATGGACAAGCAAGAACTAAACTGTGACCATAAAATTAATTTTTCTGTGACCCAAGACAAGAATCAGCCCATTTCAAATAAATGTCACTGTGCTAACCTGATATGCCCCATAGCTCCAGGCTGTGCTCTTCCTCGGAGCTGGTTGTTCACCAGTGTTCCCACTCAGAACTGCCCCAGCAATTAAAGAAAATCTGTCAAAAGCCTCCTTTGACCTCAGGTGGTCTTGGATTCAGTTTTATAACCCTCACTTACAGAAATACAGGTAGCCTGCTGTAGAGCTCATGCAAGAAGTYAGGGAACAAATGAACAGTTTTTAATTATGGTGTTATGAACAAATCTCAAACATTTTTTGAGGACCAGAGAAAGAACCCTTAGGAGAAAGAATAGAGGATCTAACTGCATGTGTGTAATTGGGACTGTCTCTCATTTTTTCAGTTTTTTCCTTTTCTTTTCCCATTCACCTCCATATTTTATTTCTTACTTCTGATTTGTCTGGTTTTAGACATGCCACGTCTTACCTGTGAGCTCCCAAAAATATTTGAAAGATGGAACATGGCCAAGTAATTTTTTTCTTTGYAATTTGAGCTCATGTGATGCTAATGAGCCAGTCTACTAATAAAAACGAAGTGCGGAAACATGAAAGAATCACAGAACGGTGAGGTTAGAAGACACCTCTGGAGATCACCTAGTCAAACCACCCCCTCAAGCAGGGTCAGCTACAGCATGTTGCCTAGGGCTGTGTCCTTGTGAATGTCTTCAAGGAAGGAGCCTCCACAAGGTCTCTGGACAGACTGTTCAGTGCTCAGTCCCTTTCACATTAAATAAGTTTTTCCTCAAATTCAGATGGAACTTCCTAAGCACTAATACCAGCCTGGTCCCTCCGCACTCATGGATGCATCCCGTCAGGATCCATGGGTTTAGGGATGTGCAGATTGTTTAAATGATCTATAACCCAGTCTTCCTTCACCTCCTTCAGTCTTTCTTTCCCCAGACATTCTCCCTGACCCTGGGATTTCTGAAGGTCGGTCTTGGCAATAAGTACAGACACAAAGAAGGCATACAATATCTAAGCCTTCTGTGTATCTTTGTCATCTGAGCCCCTGAAGATGACTCTCTGGTATGCGACCTGTAAAATGGCAAGCGAAGAGAGTCAAAATTGCCTTTATGCTGAAATCAACATCATTTTCATTAACTTCAAACTTARTTTAAAAAGTCTGTATTCATTTTGAATTCAATCCTTATAACTCTGTTAGTTAAATGAAACCCCCCACCTTTTACTCATCTTCCTTCTCCACTCCTTTTCACACACTCCAAAGTAGTGTAATAAGATCCCCTTTTGTAAAGTCAGGTAAAAGGGGTTCTGCACCAAGGGCTAGTGGCAAAATTCACGTCTCTACCAGGCTCTTCCATAATGATGTAGCTTTCCTGTGTTGTAACATCAATACAAAATATATGCTGAACTTCTGCAGTTAAAAAAAAAATATTTTCGACACAGACTTACATGCTAAGAGATCCCAAGCAAGTATCAATGCAGTTCAGCAGGATCCTGCCTATCTTTTTTCTTTTTTAATTTTCTTAACAATTACTTTCCCCGTGGTTGTCTTCAGAAATGATGATTTCCTGAAGTGAGGAAAGCTTGTAAAGCATTTTAGAAACTATTCACTCCTCTTGCTGCAAAGTGTAGTGCCTTTAAAAATATTTCTCCTGACTTTATTTCCTGTCTGATAGAGTATTGACAGTACACAGTTTAATGTCACTGTGAAATTGGATTTTTGAGCACATTACATTTAGATGTAAAGTGTATAAAAGTGGAATTGAGCAACATAAGTTTGCCATGAGCAGAACTTCACTATCACTGCTATCATATTATTTCTATTTGGCTTCTTCACTCGATTTCAATTGCTTCATATTTCTGTCTCCATCCATTCAGGGCAGATGGAAAGGGCTCTCTGCTAAGCAGCGTAAAGGCAGAATAAAAACATTTATTACTTAAAATTAAAGTTATTGAATAAGGCCTAAAAATCTGTAGCATTTTGCTTAAATTGGATTAGACAGTCAGGTTTCTACAACTTCCTTTTTTTTTTTTTTTTTCTCCCTGAGAGAACTGCCTAACAATTAAAGGTAGTATGTAAAGAATAGAGAATAGAGATGAGGGGTTAAACATTGCAATGTTTAGGGGGTGTTCAGGGTTCAGGAGAATAACCTGGATGGTTGTTTGTAAGTAGAATTTGGAGTTTCCTAATGCAGGGTAGAATGGTGCCCAAAGTTACCAATGTGCATTCAGAACCAGAGGTGGTAGACTAGCTGTGAGCGCCAGCGTACACATGTAATTCTCATAATTTTTAAATTGCATTTTTATCTCTTAGGGGAACCATTAATGAAGACAGGAGAGCAGTCACAGTTATTAACAAGGATCATTTTGCCTTTAAAGCAAAAATAATTACAACGTAACAAGTAAAACATACAAATGCAGTAAACAGCAACTGAGTTAGTTACATTAGCAGTCTTTCTTGTATGCTTCTTGTGGAGAGCTTTTATGAAATTACATATTCAGACTGAGTGTCCCTGAGTCGCTGGTGTTCTTTGGGAGATTTGAGATATTTGAGATATTACAGTATTTTCCCAAAAATAATTACAAGGTGTGTTTTTTCAGCATATCATTGACAGCCAAAATAGATCAGTGAAGTAATTAATTTCTGGGTTAATTATTCTTGCTTGGTATACCATAAGTAGACAGTGGATGAACACTGCAAAAAAAAGGTGGCTAATTCTAAGTCTTAGGAAAGCAAATAAAGTATTTACAGTCTGTTAAAAAAAAATAAGCAAGATAAATTAAATGAATAAACATAACCTTAGCTTATTATCGTCTTAAACTGGTTTTAGTACTACTAGTAACTGAATAAAGAATACCCTAAATCCCAGAGTTCTGGGGGAGTCTTTATGGTCATCTGCTCCGCATTTTACTGTATTGTTACCATTGTGTCTGATCATATTTCACAATTTCTTGTGTCTTAAAATAGCAACAATTCCTCGTTATTCTTCAGATTGCTGCTCGGAATAGGAGGTCTTTTTTGAGATTTGTGTAGCATTTTCTCTTTCCTCGTGGTACCACTCTTTGTGTAGTTAGTTTGTCATTTTTGCTTTCCTTACATAAAGAATTGCATCCTAGAGTGAAATCTTTTTTTCCACAATTACTTCAAATGGTGGTGATGGTGGTGTGAGGCACCACAGTTTTATGTGTTTCTTAAAACATGAATAGCTTAGAGATTTGAGACATCCGAGGAATGGAAGAGTTGCAGAGACGCTACCACTAAGCAATATCTGAAAACTAGTGCTGTAAAAAATGTTATATTCATCTCAAGTTTACTTGGCTGGGTCCAGCGGGTGTTTTTGTTCACAGTACAAAAGTCTGGCTGGCATCTTTCTCTTCCTGTAACAGTTGTTTCAGAGTTGAAGTTTTCCCACAAGACCTATTTCCAGAATTAGATTCAGATTGAGAAGTACTGTACGGTTGTTGCTGTCATAAAAAACAGTCTGCTGTAGCGCAATTATGGGATAAAAACCAAAAATGAAGGAAATGAGAAAACGTTAGTGCAACTTCTTTAAGAAAACTACCTGGCCTGTTATGAAATCCGTGCATCATGGTGTTGGCTTTCCTGAGGAAGGCTGCTCAGAGCACTGCAAAGTGAAGATCATTCCCCGTAACAGCAGGTGCCTCCTACGGAACATGTCCTGCTTTGTAATCCCCCTGGGAGGCAGGAATCATATGTTTCACCATATTGTGGGGTTTCAGATACAGCTCAGTATCACTATAATGGTGCTCAGAGTGGCTCTCTTCGTAACTTTTCTTGGAAGTTCGTTTGAGGGAGAGTTGTTACCTATTTGTCAGTAAGCAACTGTTTTGTTTTACCTAGGGTACTTGGTGAATTTTGCTGTCTGATATTTAAGAGTTCCGAGTAGATTCTCTAATGGTCCCTTCTGGTTTTATACAGTAGGAAGAAGTGAAGCATCAGTTTTGCTATCAAGTCTAGAGAGTGAACCAGTTCTTTCACATGATGTCTTTAAATTGAAATTAAATTACAACTCAGAAACAAACCCTTTTAGTGTAGGTTATTTTTTCTGTTCACCAAAGATAGAAAGAATGGAAAAATCATTGGCTAAACTTAATCTACAGGGAGGGTGTGTCATGTTACTGGTTATGATCTTAASAAAAAATTAGATTCTGTCTCAGCCGTACTGTAAAATCATCAATAGAAAGTTTGTAAGTCCCTAATAATGAGCATTTATGGATGATTGTTTTTAAAAAGTACCTAAAATACCCAAATGTTTAACATAGGACAGAGGCCCACAGTCAGCAGTGACTGCCGTCCAGTAAGCAGAATTAACTGGTCATAAAAGCTCTTCCTCCTTGCATCAGTTGCAATATACGGTGCATTGGTGGCAGCTCAAGCTACCACAGGTAACTCCAGAGCTGGGAGCAGCTGCTGTGGCAGGTTGTTAAGGCAGAGGAATTCAAACAATTAAGAGCATGTGGACATGCCCCCATAGGCAGAAGTGCAATCCGACAGTTTATTGAGAGCATGATGTGACTCTTAATACCCGTGTGTGCACTGAACTAATGCAGTGCCTCACACTTACTACTACTATACATAACAAGAGTTTAATATCAAAGGCCTTAGAGCCTTATCATGGACTAAGATGCAGCTGAGCTCAGTGTTATGTAGACAGAGAACACACCATAACCCCTTCACAAATAGCTTATTATTTGAATGTGAGATAAGAGTTGACAGGTAGATAGATGGGGAGTGCAAGGACACTTTTAGCCAGTATTGCTCACCATAGTAGGCAGTAGCATCAGTACTTTGGCAGATGTGTCTGTAGGCTGTGGTTTCGGAGAATATGGTGAGCTATCCATAGGGATTTGTAGAAAGCTCTTCCCATGCAGTACTGGCAGCCCGAGGGCAGGCACACGTGCTTGGCAGAAAAGCCAAGCACCCTTGCCCATTTGAAAATCTAATGGTGCCTGGTATCAAATTGCTTGGTCACTGGTAGAAATCATTTTTCCTTACCGAGTGAAAGTTAACAAAGAGAAAGGTTTTGAGTTAGCACAAATTGGTTATGCTTGATTCGGGAGGGAGAGAGCAAATGGAAGGAAGCACAGATGAGATAATAAGCCCTCTAAATTTCTTTTTTCTTGAAGATCTGCGAAAGACCTTTCTGGATGAGCTGGCACATTACCTTTTCCACAGAGAAAAGAATATTGAATTAACTGAGATATGAGATAATGAAAGTCTGTGGCACACTTATTTCAGTGTAAAAGCACATTTAAAGATGTTATGCAGAGGGAATCTGGAAAACTTAGGCAAAAACTGTAGGCAAGAGCTTAGAGAAAGATTTGGTGTAAGACAGAGTTGCAGGCCAGGGAAAGAAGTAAGATGCTTGTGGAACCCAGTCCTTGTTGAGAGTCATGGGTGCCCCGTAGGTCTTGAAAAATCAAGAGCTCTCTCTTGGACGTGTTATTTTGCGATGGCAGCTAAGCAAACTCAGATGGCGGGGGCACAGAGGGAGATGTTAGTTTAGGCAGAAAGAGACAGGTTGTTGCAGAGAGGTGTATGTGTCCACAGCAGTACGGTAGCTTTGTAAATCCCTGTTGCAGTAAAGCCTCAGAATCGAGATCTGGACTCTGACATTCAGACCATGCGAGCTGAGTAGAAACTGACCTCTTGTGACTTCAAACCACTGGAATCAAGACAAAGATGACGGAAAATTTGTCTTTATAAATGCGCATGACTTCACAGTGTATCCAGGGTTCAAACGTGTAGTATACTACATATAGGATGATGCGAACCAGTTAACTCTATTTGCTATCTGAATGAAACAGCTCAACAGATTTGGCAATGGGAAGTGAAAATCGTTACTGGTTTGTCAGCCGCAGCAAAGTCTTGTCTCCTGTTATTTTATTCAAATATTTCATCAAGTTTAGTCTCTGGTACAGTAGCTTATAGTACCTTAGCATACAGGTATTCTTGTTTAATTCAGGGATGGTCCCCAAGCAAGGGTTAAGGTGCTCGGCATAATTCAGGGCACTGGCAACTGCCCCTTGATCATCAGCTGTTAATTAATGACATGAATGTGATATCAGCTGCAGTTTCTGCAAAGCAGGAATAACTGTAAATATGTTAACTGATAATACAGCTACAATAATTAATAGCTATGTGAATAGTATAGCTACAATATATGCTGCTCTAAGCAATGTAAAGACTATCTGCTCACTGATTTTTGTGTTTTTTTTGTGTTGTTGTTGTTTTGTTCTCATCTCAACGTTTGTTTCTTAAGAAAATTGGCTAAAAAGCGGAAAGAGACGTTGAGCAGCACACGGCAGGAAATGACAGTGATGGTGAATTCAATGGATAAAAGCTACACCGAGCAAGGCACCAACTGTGACGAAGCTTTCTCTTTCATGGACACGCACAATCTAAATGGGAGATGTAAGTTTTCTTTCTTTTCTTTTCTTTTGTAAAGTGGAAGGAGGGTGCAAATGGTTTTTAAAATATTCTTCATTACTCAGTCATGGAAAATCCATGGGACCCAGAGTCTCCCACTGTGCGGTACATTACAGTGTATATTCTAATRAGCAAGACAGTCAGACATCAAGAATAGACTTCTTTAAAAATAATAAGGATAATTGAGCTTTTTCCTGTCTGTCCTTTTCTTTCGTAGAAGAGCAAGGGCATTACTGGAACAGATAGAGTGTTTTTCACCTTTCCTCAATCTCTATTATATTAAAAATTTTATGTCTCCCACACTGTCCCAAGTCCTTCAGCTGCTTCCTCTGCTCCCATTTTTCAGGTTTTTTTTTTGTAGGCACAATTTATTTTGGAATGTCATGACTTATTAATGGTGATCTGATTGTCTTCTTATTTCCCATTCTAGATGGTGCTCTTTCTCTTGCTTGTGCAAAGCAAGAATCAGTGCAATTATCTAGTCTGCAATTTTCATAAGAGATACTATAACATTCCAGATCTTTTGGGGTCTATCCTGAAAATAAGTAAAATTTGGGATATAAAATTTCTGGTAGTAAAGTGCTCCAAGAACTTGCTGCCTGCAGAGGGTTAGTGTTGAGCTAGGATTACAGTATGTTTTTTATAATTGCTAAAAACAAACAAACAAAATCAATATGTTCACACAATAGTGGGTTTTTTTTTTTTTAATTCTGGACGAAGCACAGTTTTTCTTGGATACCAATGTTTTTGAGGAGCTTCAGAATTCATGAAAGATTCAATTTTGTTTCAAGTACTAACAGAATGCAAGGCCCAGTTCCCACTCTTTAATAATATGCTTAAGAACTTATCTTTAAAGAGCTCTATTGTACAAACGCTTTCTGTGAGGTTTATACAATAAAGACTTCCCTCGCCAGCATTAGGTTGAGAATTTGCAAATGTTAATTTGCATTTGCGTCGCTTTTGAACTTGCTTTGAAACAGATCTTTCAAAATGTGACTTGCCTTTCTGGCGGGAGCATCCCGTTGCAGTAAATGAGATGGCTTGCTTTGCAAGGAGACCAGGAGGTCTGACYTCATCTTCAGGCATCATGATGGAGTTTTCCGATGGTGTTACTGAATGGTCACAGCAGCCAACGTGGCTGTGGTGAGTTCCTGGGACCACATCCGCTTTTCCCATTACCACTTTAAAGCAACTTGAAATTGGTAGACATGACAAACATTTTATACTGGACTAGAATGTTCAATTCATCTTTTTCCATAATAAATGTAGTCATCAGAAGTATGAGGTTGACAGTGTTTAGGAATAATCTTAATAGAAGGCCTTATCTTCCTGTTAAAGTTCATTGTCTTTGTTACCTGTTGCATCTAAAATGCAATACTAGTAGCTGCAGCAGCCCTTACCACAACCAGTCTTTGCATTGGCATCCAAAAGAAATACCACTCTGCCCTTTCCATCTAGCGATTCAGCAGATATAAGCAAAGGAAAAATAGATTTACCTATAGGATAAATAACTCTCAGCATCATTTAAAACTGTTTTGACATATTTATGTCTTACGACGGGCTGCCAACCCATTACCCTAGAAGATTAATGAAGAAAGAGCGATTAAAGGTAGCAGAACTAATCTCAGACCTACCCATCCAGTAGATCCTGTCATCTTTCTTTTTTTTTTCCCTGTTAGTCTGTTTATTGGTRTCCAGAATATCCTTCCATCTGAGCTTGAGCTGGGTAGATAATCAAACCTACAGCAACTAAGGTTGAATTTGCAATAAGCTTTGCTTAAAAACCTTTAATGACTGTTTGGCTGAGCATCCCCTAGTAACATTGTGCTTAGCTTTCTCTTGCCTGCTGAATGTATCTGTGCTTATAATGGTAATTCGTGTGATCTTTGCGTACCAAGGAACTAATTGAGCTTWATTTGTTTCATTGCACTTTCTCATAGCTTTTACAAAGGGTTAAAACATTGCATAGCAAAGCCAGCGTTAGTCTGTGTATCACTGCCTGCAAACTGTTGTTAAACAAAGAATAATATGCAGGGCATAATAGCAACTGTCTGAACAAATCAAAAAACAGTAGAAGAAAAATGAACTATAGTAAAATATTTGCGTACAGTGTTTGCAGTATCATTAGGTAAATTTACTAATGATCAAAGCTTCTGCCAAAAACACCTGTTGTCAGCATGATGTCTTTATTTAGGGATCAGTATTCAGTCGAATCTTGTGGTTTAAGAAATATTTGTCAYCGTTGATCAAAATATTTTATGGGATGACATTTCTTTTTAGGGAGCTGACAAAATTCACTGAGCCGTTTTCTTCACTCGAGGCGCTTGGTTTTCCCTAGGCCTTGGCAGTGCAGCAAACCCAACCTAAAAGAGGCTCGAGTCCAAGCTGGTCACACATGCCTGGGTCACCCAGCTGAAGCAGCCACAGACCACTTCACTGCCTCTAACCAGCTTTGTTTCTCTTTACAGCTGTATCTTCACCATCTTCCTTTACAATGAAAACTAACACATTGAGCACAACAGTGCCTAATTCTTATTACCCAGGTAACCTTTTTTTTGTCTCAAGTTTCATCCCTGTATAGACCTTTTTAATATAATTAAAGCATCTAAATGTATGTTTCAATGCTCTTTACCATAGATAATTAATACATGTAACCAGCTGCTTACAGTAACTTTCTTGGAGAAAACTGGGGAACATTTATCAATCATTTGCTGTTCTCTTTCTTTTTACCTTTCCTGCATTGACCTGCTTATGATGTATGACAGACCCATTTGTGCCAACTGCAATTTTAGGTGAGAACATTTCCCTTTGTCAAAGTTTACTGCTGAAGTAATTTAGAAAGTCACAGKTCTTGGGGTACAGATGACAGTATGCAAGAAGCTCAAGGGAAGGTAGACTTGGCTACRTTGAGAATGCTAAGGACAGTTGTCAAACTTGATTTCTACTATCAGAATGTAAGTCAAGGGAGAAAAAAGAGAAATAATTTWAACAAGTGGTTTTGTGGGGAGATGATTATTCAGGTATTTGGAGTGACACAAAAGAATCCTAGCATATGAAATAGTTTTCCTCATTTTTTTCCATTTTATCTCAGAACTGAAGAAGTCACTTCTTAATAATAAGATTTCCTAATTAGACTATTCCTCATACAAAAAATCATTCAAAGTTTTGGCCACCTACCAGCTATCATTCCTTCTCACAGTACCACACAGGACCTGACATGCTTATCAAAGTGAAGTTTCAGGGGAGAAATGGTGTTTTAAACAGCAAAATGACAAACATGACATTTAAGAGTCATGTGGTTTAATGGTTTGTTATACATTACATGTCATAGAAGTATAATAGAATGGTAGAGCTGTAGGCTAAAAACATACGTAYTTAAAATATAAAGCATTCCCACTGTGAATTCAGGAAAACCTTTTGTTGTACGATATCCAAATCAGAGGGACTGCTGCAGCGTAACAGTAAAATAAGCATGAGACACTTTTTTTTTAATACTTAAGTAACTCAAGCGTCAGTGTGGCTTGTATTTATTTACACCTTCTCATCCTAACTTTAAACAGGAAGACTTTTAGAAGGCAAAAAAATAGGATAAATAAAAAAAGCAAGATAAAACAATGCACTGTAATAAGAATTCAGGCTCCAGTGTTTAGCCTGTCTACTCCTTTTACAATGATTGATATATTTACAACATGCATTTTTYGTTCTTTTCCTTTTCCTTGAAATAACTGCAAATATAAGAAGCTAAAAGGACTTTAAAGCAAAGTGAAGCATAGAAAAAGTAAAACTTTTGGAAGGTGATTTCTTGAAAAATTTGTTATTGTGAAAGAATAATTAGCCAAGTGCATTTCAGAATGGTAACTTTAAGAAAGGACCTGTTCATTTCTCTATGTTATGTAAATCTGAGAGAAGGTAATGGTAGTGACTGTAACAATGTAATAATCTGCATGCAAATGGAATTTTCAGCGCCTTTTAACTGCCTGAGATGTTAGATTTTTTTTGTGTGCTTTAGCATTCATTCAACGCTTCATCCAGTAGATGTTCTTCCCGACCTTGTGGGTGGGCAAGGAGAAAAGTACTATTATCAGGAGAAAAACTTTGAGATTTCACATTTTGATTGTTAATTTTAGTTAATGATTTCTCAGATTTTTTTTGATCCTTTTTTATACAGTAATGATGCTAAAACTATTTGCTCATTTTTATTCCTCAAAAAATAATCTATATGCAAACAGTTCATATATTAGACAGAAATACACACTGAAAATCTCTGACGTCGGTAAGACCTTGAATTAGCTAGATGTGTACTTTACGATCTAATACAGTAACATGTGCTGATATATCTCAGAAGATCTTTCAGATATTTCATGGTAGAAAAGAAATACTTTTGTTGGCTTACGTGTTAAATGTTTAGTGTCCTTGTATGACTACTGTTCCGTTGAGATAGAATTTATCTCCCACAAGATGTTTATGGTTGTTTGTATAGGACTAGTGTTCCATCTGAGACYATCCATCAAATCAGCTCTATTTGAGTCAGTAGAGGAATACAGGTTTTTTTAAAAAAATCCATTGTTTACATGATGRATGCTTATCACAATTAATACCTGCCCTTGCTGTGTTTGAATGCACAGCAAAGTTTTTTCTAAGGCTGCAGGGTCAAACCTGTGGTCAGAACCAAATAAGCCCTTCATTGTGACCCCCTGGGAAAGGAACAGGTCTGGTGGATGGGTGAGTTTAGTTTTTGAGATCAGAATACACTACAATATATTTGCCCTTCCCAATATTTTTTGCAGGAAAATCTCTAGAATATTAATAAAAATTAGAAAATTCTTGAGCAATTAAAAAAAAAAAGAAAAAAGACTGATCAATAATAGCAAACTCTTTTAAGGATGCGAGGGGCAGCAACCTGACTCCTCAGTTTCAGGAATGTGGAGCTCTTCAYGTAGTTGATACTTAGTTCATACTTAGCCCAATAACGCAAGTGAAAACTGGAGCTAGACAACTGTTCTACATAATAGTGGCTAAATTGGTAGTTGCTGAGCATCAGTGTAGGCCGYGTTTGTCTAGTATCAGTGATTTACACATTTCTGAAGCTGAAGAAACAAAAAATTCCTAGCCCAGATTAAATATTAAGCTGGATTTGCAGATATCTCCCATGCCATGAGGTCATATAACTGGTAAATAAATGTGCTATTTGACAAGCGTTGTAGAACTTTATGGGAATCAATAGGTGGAGAGTAGAATAATTGCGGGTTTTAAATACCTATTTCATAACACGAGCCCTGATATCTCATAACTTTGCATCCAATATAGTTACTAACAGTTTGTGGGGAAAAAAAAAAAGAGAAAGAAAGAAAAGGAAAAACAAAAAGCAGATTTTCTAACCTGCTCTAAAATTGAAGCAAGCCACACAAAAATCATGATCAACTTCCTACACTTTTTTTGTCTTTTGTGTCTTAGCCACCTTGTAGTTTCCAGGTGCCATTTCAACAGCTACATACTGTACTTACACTTGTATACCACATTCCATACCATGCATCACAAGGTGCTTCACAGTACAATTCTGTCACATGTTAAACAAAAAATGTCAAATTTAATGACTAAACGATGAAGTCAGTTTTCTTGTGGATTGGATCAACTTAGTAGCAGGAAAAGGGGTGAAATACCCATACCCATAAATACCCATAAATTGCTCTCTGTTGTTTTTAGTGTAGACCTAAATGCACAGCTCATATTGAATGTAGGCCACTGGGAACCAGATCTGAGACATGTCTGTATCACCGGGAACTGAAAGAACATGATTTTTTTTTCCTTTAAATACTCCCCATTGAGCTTTGTGGCCTAAACAACAATTTCCAGTGAGATAACTAAAATCAGAATTTCACCTTTAATGAGGTGTGATAGCAGTTTTAGTGTGTGCATGAGAATCTTTTGACTTTTTAATACAGTGAATTTGGGGAACTTTCTGCTGTAATATATTAAATTTATAGAAGTGAAAATATATTTGACAACATATTTTGTCTTCTAATCATTTTGCATAGAGATTAGCAAGA
The DNA here is from genome assembly GCA_003342815.1 of Eudromia elegans. Lineage (NCBI taxonomy): Eukaryota > Metazoa > Chordata > Aves > Tinamiformes > Tinamidae > Eudromia > Eudromia elegans. The sequence continues at coordinate 1,216,916 of PTEX01000039.1, read as the reverse complement.
ACCACTTGCTAATGTTAGTGTGCAGCCAGTGAAGAGCAATTTGACCAAGTCAGAGCACTACATTTGCTATGATAAATCAATAAATAAAAGAAATATCTAAAGTTATTATTTGGTTAAAAATAAAAATATCTGTGATGATACTTGAACCTCAGAATTGAGTTGTTTTTCCTYTTGYCAGGTTTGAACAAATAAAAATTTCYATCTAAACAAATTCACCAGAAAGTGATATTGCTCCTCAGGTAGCATGCTTTTTCACAGCTGTCTGTTGCTGAGAGTGAGTTTTGATCTCAATTAAATCTATGTGAATTAGTTCACAATAAGATAACTTGGATTCAGTAAATCTAATTTATACTGTGAAATTGAGATCAGGGTCTGACTCATTTAGGAAATCACATTGTAAAAACTAAATTGCGAACATAAAATTACCTGTAATTATTAATGTAGTACTGTTGCTTATGCCCTGTTTCCTTTTTCTCCTCCTCTTTTTTTCTCCTGATATGTATCTTCTTAAAAGTGCCAATCAATGGTAAGTTGCCCATTTGCCCCACGGAAGAGATGTGGAGGGTTGGGAGAGTATGTGTCTCGTACAAATTTTAACCAACCCACTGGGTTCTCTTGTTTGTTGGCTTGCATGTTAGCTGACATGACACATTCCATGCCTAAAGTAGTGGCTCATGATAGACCCTGGTTCCCAAAGCATGTTCAGCAGCCAGTCAGCACATCCTTCCCGAGCMGATGACCATTTGCATTTGTCCTCCTGTAGTTTGTTTTCAGATGTTGTATCAGATCTCCATTTCCATTGCACTCCTAGCTTGATGAAACCATAAGCCACTTTGTGTGTCTTTTTATTTTGCTCACTACAAACATTTGCTCTAAATTTGCAGCATAAAATATAGCAGTTCACTAATCTAAGAAGAATACAAGTCCTGTTCCATGCCRTGGGACTTGGTGAAGTTTCAAGATGAAACTTCTGTGTAGTTTAGAAGCACATGCCTGATTTAGAGCTTGTTTATAATCAGCTAGTGTTATTTAAAGCAATGTTATAGTTTGGACTGCTCTGCAATGCTTCCATTGTAGAACCATGGACTTTGCCTCATTCCAATCAGTCTTTCAGTTTCCCTGTGTAAACTGTTCCGTGGATTTACCTCTATCTGACATAGTCTTCACAGAGCGAAGCAGTACTGAAGATGTCAGATTTCTGTCATTCCTCTAGAAATCTGTGTATTTTATATCTATGTTAATAAATGCAAATGAGCYAGGACATTATGAGATGTTCTTTTCCTAGATGAAACCCACACGATGGTCAGTGACACAAGCAGCCTGGTCCAGTCCCACACTTACAAGAAGCGGGATCCAGTGGATGTACCCTACCAGACCGGACAGCTACATCCAGCCATCCGGGTCGCTGATTTACTRCAGCACATCACCCAGATGAAATGTGCAGAAGGCTACGGATTCAAAGAGGAATATGAAGTGAGTGTCCAGTCTAATGACCTGATTATTATGTTTTCTGTGCCATTGGCTTTATCTGTCTGCTACCTGTACCACAGAGCAGGAAAAATAATGACTAGATCCAGTAAACTAGTTAGGCTGTGRAGGGAGATGCCAAATGGAAAGGATCATCTCTAGAGTGAGCAAAAGCTCTAGTATTAACGAGCCAGTATGGGGAGCTAGAAGTAAAAACCTTTCTGGGAAATCTCTACCTAATTCTAATCACATAATGCCATGTATTAAAAAAGCAGGTCCTTGAAAAACCTTTCTCCTTGAGCTTGCCATACTGCTGAAAAATACAGCCTTTTTTCTCAGTGTTTTCTTATAGATTGTCTAATCCCAGTTGCCTGATAACATGACAGATGCTAGTTTGGAAAACAAAGTTTTGCAAGCAGTGTCACTTGGAGTAATAGTATTCACCATACAGAAGAGGTATGCAACCCTTTGGAGAGGCCCATAGGGCTATAAACTTGTCCTGAGGTACCAGACTGTTTTCACATTAGCTGGAGGCTCTTCCTAATCATTWTTTTTTTCTATGTACTTACAGCATTTCACTTTTTTCTTTGTTTGCTCCAACTTATTTCTTCATTTCATGCTACAGAGACCTGTGCTTTCCTGTTACCTTCTTATTTTAAATGCCGTGTCCATTACAGCCTATAGGAATGTGGTGCATGGGGCTAAAGTTTCTGTCTTCCTTSGATGATGAGTCAGTTTGTCTAAGAAGTGAAAAAGCAAAACACAAGCAAATTGCATGTGCTTCTACTTGCCTTCATGCCCCAAAATARCACTAGTAGTATGCCTAGCTTCAAAACCTTGGTTGTACTGGAGTCTCAAGTGCAGTCCATTTCTTTTCCAAATTGAATGGCTAAATGAACAGAGACTTCTCAGCCTGTGTTCCTTATTTAAAGTGAGAGTTTTGTGAAATCTCTTCAGTTTTGTGATATCTCTTCAGTCCAATATTTTAATTGTTGAGATATAAAAATAAATGTCCTTTTCTCTTTCTCGGCTCTGCATTTAAAGGGTTTATTCATGTGAGTAGTTCWCACATACAAGAATATTCTCATACAGATGGCTAGCATATCTATRGTGAGTAGTTTCCCACAAGATTTCAGCTCAATAGATTTGAAACTAAAATCTAAGCAGCATAAAAATACAAAAATACATAGGGTTAGTACACAGGATTGGACTATTAATTGTCTGAAATGTCTTAGGAGCATATGAGAACTCATGGGATGATTTTTGCTTGCTTAGATGGGAAGAGGCACTGTGTAAGAACTTGTAGAGTCTGATGTGTAGGTGGATTGGAAGCTCAAAAATACCCTGTTACCTTTTAATACATGATATGGATTGTGATCCAAGATAATGTGACCAGACAAAAAGAAAAAAATTGTACCATACCATGTGGCCCAGGAAGCAGATAAAGATCCCAGCAGCCCATCCCTCCATGTCCAGAAGGCTACATCTGACAGAAGTTAAATCTGTGTTCGAATGCCCTAGCATCCATTTGTCCAGTTGAGGGACCTGTCCAAATTACACTGCATCTCCCACCCAGACCACAGTCCTAAGTAGCCTTTCTGTGAAAATCTGGATGTGAGAAATGACAGGAACAAGGATAACTGGGTCTTGCTCTGGTGTGACTCTTAAARCAGCAAGTGAAAAGGAAGTACAGATGCAATTTTAATCCTGTCTTCTTGAAGCAGAAGTCAGAAAGGAAGATCACTGCTCATTCTTTCATTGGACTGAAGGAGGAAGGAAGAGGGACAGCCTGTAAAAGTCCTTTAAATTGTTTCCATCCTGTAGGGCAAGCRACAATTTCTGTTCTGGGCATGCACAGGTCTGCACTGCCCGAGAGGCTCAAYATATCAAGCATGAGTTTTAAAGATATGGACTAATGTATTCACCATWGGAGGCCCTTGAGCTGCTGGAGTCATTATTAGGACATTGGACAAGTGTGCACACCACTTGCCTTTGAGAAGCGATGGTGGCTTTTTGGAGTTTACACTGCTTTGGCATGCCAGCTCCATGCTRTAAGAATTGCTTAAATACGTGATTATTTAAACTAGTATTTGTTGTATTAGACTTTCAAAGCCCATGCTTCAGGCCTCTTCCTAAGTTACTGCTGGCAATTTTTTCCCCAAAATGTGGAAAACAATTAATTCCCAGAAGGAGCTAATCGCTTGTCAGCTTTCATTTGTGCAGCTGACTTAAACAAGTTTGTTCCTGTGATTTTTTTATGACAGTGTTATTTAAAAATGATAGAATTGAAAATTCTTGTCTTTGGAAAAGATTTGTCCATCAGCCAAAACCCTTTATAGCAGCATTAAGCCTAGAGGAAAGCTACAATTAACAATTAACTTACAAAAAAAAAAAGATTACGACGACAACTGTAAAATGGAATTTATAATGGAACCACTGACATGGCTTTTTAACTACAGCGGATCAAATGATGCTGCTGAGAAACAATTTCCAGGAAAATCACTTAATTTGAAGCTTACCAAGCTGATGAATGGTAGCCCATTAGAGACAGTAGGTGAAGTCATGACTAATACCAGTAGTTGCAATACATCAGGGCGCAATGTATTAGTAATAGGAGAGAAATAGAACTTAAAATATTGCAGCTGCCTCTGAGAAACTTCTCTTTATAGAGAAAAATTGTTTATAATCAGAGTGAACCATAACAAACCATGTCTTGGAGTGTGTATTTTTTTCTATTGAACTGCTTCAATCTTGCTGTGTTTCCTCTAAATGCACGGAAAAGCTGCCCAATGTATTTTAAGACTGTTAAGACTGCGGATCTCTTTGTTTACCTTGCTGTCACACTGATACCTTCCTCATTGCAGGGTTGGGCTAGGGAGTGGAAGAGCTTTTTTTCTCATAAATTATCAGAAGGATAACTGTCCAAATGAAAAGGAAGAAATAGTTTGGCAGGGGATTTGTTTTGAATGAAGTTTCGTGGATGATTTTTGCTGTAACAAGACAGCGGGATTACATAGTCTCACCAGGGAAATGGTTTGATTCCAAAGAAATTCACACAGGATTCACTCTGCGAATAAATCTGTGGAACGGAACAGAAAGTGAAGTAGCGCATTACCTGGTAGCAGCACTTCAGAGGAGTGAAAGGATACAAAGCACTTGCTGTCTTGCATAGTTATAAGTGCTTTAAAATAAAACATAATAACTAGCGCCACAATGCAGAATAATTAGGGCTACAGCGCGCAATCTAAGCACACCTGGGTAGTTTTAAGACTTACTGGCTTCATGCAGAAGTTTTTTAACAGCCAAAATGAAGGGAGAATGTTGAGAAACCATCTGTAAACAAGGGCAGGCGGGTGCTTAATCACTCGTTGMTCAGCTCTGCGGAGTGAATACCCCTTGAGATACTGAATATCCTCAGCTCTCAACATACCGGCATCGGAGAGAACATCATACTTGGCAGGTTTGTGCCCTTTTATTCTCTTTCTGTCAGGATCTGAGAGTGTTTGACACATTATTTCAGAAAGTTTTGGCTGAGCATTAGCAGGGACTGCTGGCACTGTGCCTGCGATGCTCTGAGGGAAGATCCCTGTTTTGAAAGGCAGGATCAGGCCCTGAATCTTAAATAAAGCTGTACAGATTTTGGTTTTATGCCTAGCTGTGTCTGTAGAATGAGAGCAAATACTGGCAAGTCCTTAGCAGCACTTCAGTAACGCGTTCACTGTCCATTTGCCCATGTGCTTCTCAAGTGTGGAAATAACCTAGGAACACTTCTATAAGCTGTGGGCTCACATGTGAACCTTCATTTACGGTCTAGCGGAGTGTGAATGATTGTAAGGGATTGCACAGGCATCTTTCATCTCAGGGAAATTTCCACACTGCTAGTCCGTTGTAGATCTTCAAAATCCTTTCGATCTCCCACCGGACCCTTAAGAAAAGAAAGACTTTTGGCTTGGGCTAAGCAATATGAGACTGGCAGAACAACCTCAGCCTGATTTCACAGGCACCCTGACACTAATTGTGTATCATTTCATCTGCTCCCCATTTGGAAGGATGAGAGAACTGGTGTGGATCCTGGAGGGTCACTAATACTCTCATCTCCTTCCCACATTACAAAAACATAAAGGGAAGGAGAGTAGAAGTGGTCTGTACAATTCATCCTTTTTCCGCTTTCCCTGTACYATCTTTTGCTTTCAGACTTCCTAGTTTCACAGTGCGTACAGGGTATCTTTCACAGAGCTGTGTAYCTGTCAAAAGGTTCATATGCATTGCTGTAAAAGAACAACTTCATCTCCTTCCTTAAGAGGTGCACCAGGCTACTGGAGCTCAGCAAAGCTTAGTTTGGCTAGAGTAGAAACAGAGAAACTCATCAAAATCTTGCTATTTTAGATTGGATTGATTTTAACCCTATTTCTGGATCTTTGACTCAACAAAAATTTGTGCCTATTTAGTGCAAATTGATTCTTTGCCAAATTAAGCTTCATTGACATAAAGACAGTCTCGGATCGATTCCAGAGTGTCCACACAGGAGCTTAGACTGGTTTAACTGAATTGATTTAAAAACACACCTTTAATTAAACCAGTGCTATTTGGTGTAGCTAAAGCTTCGGGAAATCAATTTTGCATTACGTTCCATGCCAGGGAGTTCTGCACTTCCCTTATTTCAAAACCAAAGGATCCTTAGAAAAGCCAGGATGTGCAAATGGCATCCTCCTCAGCTCTACCTTGTTCCATACCACTAACAGGGTTCTGTCAACAACAGAGTATTCAAAAAGGTTCCTCCACGTGGCTTAAACTTTAAGGCCATTTCTCTCARTCCTCTTCTTTGCTCTCCTCCCTGTCCCGCATTTCTTTTCCAAAAGTTTTGTGGCAGTTTAACTGTTTAGCCAGGGAATGATTTCCTGCTGGTAGCATTAGAGCAGTGCTGTTCCTAGTAGGGTGAAGTTATCTGCTGTCAGGATAAATTGCACTGATTATGCCCCTTTTATGCTGTATGGCACGCACTCCGAGAGGTTGCACCAATGTAATCTCTAAGTCACTGCAGTTAAATAGATGGATCGCTATGTGGATACAGGCTCAGAGGGCCTATCAAGGTCAGGAACATGAAATATATTATCTAATGTATGTTAACCAATTCATTTTTTTAGCACTTCTTAGCACCAATTATAGATTGGCAGCAGTATTTTAAAGCAGGTTATCTGGTCCTGGTCAGCGTTCAGTTGCACCCTGGGGGATTGTGGTCAAAGGTGATCGTAAAAAAGAAATGAACAATTTGATGAGAATTTGGAGGTGAGCACTGAGAATAAATGGGGRCATGAAAGAAATCCTGCCTTCATAGAAACATATTCATTGAAAGAGACCTGGCCAAGATACACAGATGGATGTGCTGACAGTCAATAAAAGCAAATCACTTTTCACACAGTGTAGCACAGGCCAGTGAAATGTCTGGGGTAAATAGGAAATGCCCTTAAGAAACAAAACAAGAGAAAAGCTCTTTAGAAATAGCAGAATCACACCCCTTGGTCTTTGGGACAGAAGGTGCTGCAGGCAAGGAGGATATTTTTCATGGAGGAAGATTATCAGACTTGCCAACTTGAGGTTTCATTTTCTCCAGGCCAGTGTTAGATAAATGGCTGGCATAGGGTCTGACATAGTTCCCACTTTCTGCTTTCAGGCAAAAACAAGATTCTGTGTCTTGAACACACTCCCCCACGCATGGCTTTTCTTTATATTTGGTTCTGGGTGGCAGACAAATACACTGCCRAACAGCACCTCTGCCTAAGTGCAGTGCTTCTGGGGTCAGGCTCTGAAATCTTGAAAATAGTAGGAAAAAAATAACTATCTTATTGCTATTAGGTTGACACAGGCATTGACAAGACCCGGCTGGCGCTGCTTTTTCTGCATATGTTCATTGTGACAGCAACCTGCTTCACCTCCAACCTGTACATTTTTATTGTGCCTTTTCCCTCATTTTATTTTCTGTTGTGCAGCACCAGCTGAGACAGTCTCCCACAATCAGGGCAAATTGTTCTCTGCCCCACAAGACACGAATTACTAAGAAAACAAAAAGACCCTGAAACATTGGGTGGGAACGGGGCCTTTAGTAAACAGCGTAAATAGGCTAAGGACAACATCTGTGTCCTTCAGAACGGAGAGCAGGCAACTGTTTGCTTTTCTTCTTTTCTCTTCTTATTTTTATAAGAATGAGAAAACTCTTCAGAGATTGGAAACGTGACAAAAAGTGGAAATGAGTGAAAAAAAAATGGTGGGAAGCTGTCATGTGAAAATCACAGAATGGCTGATGTTGGAAGGGACCTCTAGAGATCACCTAGTCCAACCCCCCTGCTCCAGCAGGGACCCCTAGAGCACAGGGCACAGGGTGGCATCCAGGCGGGGTTTGAACTCTCCAAAGACAGAGAGGTGCTGAAAAATGTAGGAAATATTCATCTTCAGAAATCAGTGCTATTATTTTTGTAGAATCTCTTCTGGTAAAATGAGGCCTACCAGAGAGAGATGAATCTTTAGGATCTCAAGTTTTTGAAAGTGGTAGTCRTCTCATTATAGGCAGCCCAAATGATCCCTCACATACAAAATAAAAGAGAACTATGGCTTGTGGTTATATAAAAGTTCTTATGTGATACAGGTATTTCCCCGTTCCCACAGGGTTTCTYGCAGGCATGTGGAGAGTGGAATCCTTGGCACTAGGGAGATCTGGTCTAGGGAGGTCAAAATCAATAGTAAAACTGGGCATGGGCCTTGCCCACAAAACATGGTTTGGTTCAGCAACACAAAAGTACAATTAAAATACAAATTAATAGCAAATAGCAGAAAATAAAGTCCTCCAAAGCCAGCAGCTGTTTTTGCTAATAGGTAACTTAGGTTATTAGTGATAGAGCTTCCCTGTGCATGCAGTAGCTCCTTAATTCTTTAATGAGTCACAGCAGAATGGCTGACTTCCAGCTCCTGAACTCCACGAATTGTTTTTCAGCAACTTTTACCTGGATGGCAGCTGAGAAGTTTGTCAGTTTTCCTTCAGTTCAGAGAAAAGACCTTCATTTTGAGGAAAGCACCTTGACTTCCCAGCTAGCAGTGTGCAAATCTGCATCTTTCTCTTTAATAGCTGTGATTTTTTGTTCATAGCTGGAGTTTGGATACATGCAAGTAACCAGTGAAAAAATAAGCCTGAGTTCTTAATATCACTGGCATGATACTGCTTTCTTTTCCTGCAGYGTGGCCGACTGCCCCATGATYGTRTCCAACAGGTTCCTAAATCTCACTKTTTCCTTCTCTTGCAGAGGTGCATATGCCAGTAGGAATACTCTCAGTGGGGGGAGGCATCTGCTTGTTGATGCTCTGCTGTGTCTACTTTGGGTCCTGATCAGTGTGTGATTTACTTGTGTTTGAACCTTCTGTTCTCCTGAGCTCGGTAGCCTGAGCAGGCTCAGCTGTGTATGATCCCAGGCAGCAGCTGTGCCCAGCGGGAACAGCTAATGCCACCCAAACATTTTCCTCATGTGGTTTTACTGGCTTAAATCTTGTGTGCAAAGTAAATCTGTCCTGACTAGCACAGAGGAACAACTGGTGCCTTTTCCACGCATCTTCCAGGACTACCATATCCCTTTAGGGAATGCCACTTAAAACAGAGGTCAGCAGTGTTGATCTGTTCAGAAAAGTGTCAGGCCACTCAGACAGCATGAGACAGACTCATAAATTGCATTTAGACTGAAAAACCTGAATGTAATTTGCTTTGTAGCAGTTTCTGGCAACTTTTTTAGTTGGTCTCTGCCTCTACGAATGTGGCAATTTTGGGAGATGTTAACGTAACTGTGCTTTGCATGAAGACAAAATCTGTAATAGCAAGTTTCTTTCTCCCATCTTGGGAGAAACAAGCCCTTCAAAATGGTCCTTCAAACCTTGTTGTAATTTTGCTCCCCTTTCTCCTGACCTACATTAGTAGGATCCTTTATTCTCTGAAGACATTTCAAAATCTTTAATTTCTTCTGGGAAGATGATGGGGCGTGTACAATGTCAAATAGGTGCAATAGAAGAAATAGCTTTGGGRTTTCACGAGTTATTGTCAACTTGTCATCAAGTAGAGTTTTTGAAATCTAGCATCCACGTCTGGTAACTCCAAGTAATTAGTACAGGAGTTATATATATGTGTGTGTGTTATATTTATTACATATGTGAAAAAAAAGTTAACATTTTCAACCTGACTGCTTCCTCAAGCGTTTTGGATGTACAAAGATGCATATGGTTATTTTTTGATRTACAAAGGTCACAGGGCTAGTTCAGCATATGCGATCTGACTTTGTAGTCTGACTGGTTTCCCCTCAGGGAAGCCATGAGTTGCAACAGTCCATCTGTTCCAAACAGAGTTCTCCAGATACTTTGTGCTCTGCTTATCCATTAGACAGTTCATTTTTGCTGAGCAGTCTTCCTACCAGGCTTTGGCTGTTATGAAGTCCATCCTCTATACAGACCTTTTAGTACTGGGGTTTGACTTCGAATTTAGCCCACCTGTGCCTCCTCATGGGCTTCTGAACTGCGCTCTAGAAAGCTCAATGAGGCCACTGAGCTTAATAGCCTTCATAACATGAGTTTCCAGAAGAAATGGCTTTATTGCTCACAAGTCTAAGGTGGTAGGTTAAACTTTCCAAGTGCCGGTGACAAGTATGATGTGAAAGAAAGAAGAGCTTTTGAAACATTGAAGGCTATATGTGCAGTATATTTTCACCACACAGACTTCTTAATTATTCAGATAAGGCATTTAATATTTGATCAGAATCCGTAATCTTCTTCACTTAACGTATTATTTGCTTTAGAAAACTGCTGATCTACCGTACTTCTCCCGCTGTACCTGCAGAAATGAATTGGTCCAATTTAGGTGCACAGAATAAAATATTGTGCTTTAATGCTCAAGATATTATTCATTACTTTCTACTCTTATAAACCTTACCTCCTTCATATTTTATTAGTGCCCTTTAAAAAGACATAAAAAATCAGTCACGTAGTTATTCCATTTTAAATTATGCAAATGATGTTAAATGTAATTATAATCTATTCTTTATTAATTATAAATACCCTCTGTATATTTTCTATGGATTGCATATTTTCACTACAAATAATTAGGCATTTTAGTCCATTCCTGGTTTCATGACCAGAACATTATTCTTGGCTGTTTATAAAGTGAGAGGAACACTTTTCAAATCAAATTAGCATAATTTAGCTATTAGTAGTTTTAATTTAGCAGCCGTTTATTCACAGCGTACCTAAACTAAGCACACATTTTATATAATGCATTTGTTTTAAATAAGTTAAAACAGCCATTCTGGATTTTTCAGGAAATAAGGTGTTTGCATTCGTATGTAGCCCACGGCTCGGTGTGTCTTTTAAAGCACTTTTGTAGCAGGAACACCAGCTTGTTCTTACAGGTTTCCTCAAAACACTTTAGTCATCATCCTTCTAACAGAGCGAGCGATCAGTCTTTTCCGGCAGGAATGATTTTTCATTGCAACGCGCTGATTTGATGGACCTCCCCATGGGAAGTCCTACGGGAGAAGTTAAGAAGTCCTTGGAAATTGCCGTGGGATGTAGCTGGGCCGAGGAGCAGGCGGGCAGGGCACCTTTCTCTCCTGCCGTCTTGTCTTCTCCTCCAGCACGTCTCAGTGCGATGGGGCTGCTTGGTGAATCGCACGCCATGGTGGTACTTCAGCGATGCCCCTGTGCGGAAGGTCGTTGGGCTGTCGCTCTTCTACAGCTGCTTGTGCTCGGCTCTCACCATCATTTTATTTAGCAGTTAGAGGGTTTTTTTAAGTACTGTCAGAAATGACACGATGGCAGCAGCAGCAGCCATGAAAAAGTTGCTGGAGTCACTGGGTTTGAGATTCCACTCAAGGCTGATGAAATTTCCCAATGTGGACAGTTCTACGCAGTAGAGTGAGTGGTTCTTGCCTGTGCATTAATAATAGCAAGGAAGTATGTATGTASCAGAAAAGAAGCTCTTTTATGGACATGAGAGTCTCTGGGTCTCAACAGAGAGACTTTCCGTACTTACATCACGTGCCAAAGGGGAGTGAAAGGAGGAAGGGCCTTTCTTGATGCACAGGATCAAACTGTTCAGAGGCTGAGGTCTCTCCATGCCATCCAARCTGGCACGTACAGGAGGCAGAAAACCATCCACTTTTCAGAGGAATTACAGGGTTTTGTCACTGTCTTCCCTACAGCTCCAGGAAGTTTCCCTTCTGAATACCTCCTAATTGCTCTGGGAAGATAGGAGCTGTGTAGTGTAGGGTCCTCAATTAAGCATGAAATTTAAGCGTGGGCTTAATCCATGTGAAGGCAACAAGAGTACTTTGCTGTTGATGCTTAAAATACTTGGCTGTATCGCAGAGCTTTGAGTTTCAACATGAGAAACTATTGGCATTCAGATTGTTTATAGGAAACACCTCCACCTGAGTGACCCTTGTGCTTGTCCTTGCCAAGAATGATGACATTTCAGCAATAAAATTCCAGTGTGACATAGCAAATGCTGAAGAGGGAGGGCCAGATCCTGTATCTCTTACTCAAGTAAGAGTATTAAAAGCATCCACCTCTGACCCTATGTGAACAGTTAGGAAAGAAACAAAGAGGCTAAAATAAATGGGGAGCAACTTATAGTGAAAAACTTTTTAGTCTTTTTTCCCAGTCTTCCAAGATTGAAGTATGACTGTCAAGTTGAGATACATGCTTACAGTTGTTGAGAGGGAGCACATACAAGAGTTTTTCTGTTTACTGTGATACTGGCATAGCTCTTGCAAGTACTCCCGGCCGTTGCTCACTAACAGTGTGGTTTGGTGCATTGTTTGCGTGGAGAATATATCAGAACCTTGCTCTCTGTGTTTGGTTCGATACCAGCTGAGCTTTGCTTGATTAGCTTTGATTTTTATTTGCAGCTATTTCTCTCTGTTGTAGGTGCTCCTGGTCAAGTTTGGCAAATGCTAACTTTAGTATAACTAACCGTTTTCTTTTTGTGTTTTTTTCTCCTTCAGCCAATCACACTTCAGGTCAAGCTTTTTTGTTCTGCACAGCAGTGCCACTGTAGGAGCTTCTGCAAAGTAGCCATAAGAAACTACATATGGCTTCTAGGATTAAGAAAGTCTCTAGAGAGGCTCCAAGCCACGTTACCAGCTACCATACCAAGTCTTCACCTTGCATCCAGGATGGTGCAATATCACTCATTCCTGGCTGCTCTAGTATCCCCTTGGGATATTCTAAGCCATAAGATCAGTGTTACTTCTTTAATGCTAGCAACAATTATTCAGTATTTCTCATAACATCAGGATCAGGAGCACCCAACAAAGCTATTAAGCAGCAGGTTTAAAGCGAACAAAAAGGAAATATTTTTCACACAGCACATAATTACATTGTGGAGCTCATTGCCACAAGATGCTGTGAAGCCAAAATTACAAATGGGTTCAAAATGGGCTAGACAAATTCATTATTAAACACAACGGCTGTGTGCAGTCCCTGGCTGAGGAAGAGGCTGCGCAGGAAAGCCACTGGTTGCCAGAGCTGGGAGGGTGTGCAGGAGGAGGCTCACCCTCTATTTGCTCTGTTCCTCGTGCCTTCTCATGAGCATCTGCCACTAGTCGCTGTCACAGAAAAAAATAATAGGCTGTGCAGACCTCTGGTTTGACCCAGTGTGCCTGTTAACAGATGTAGGAAGGAGGAAAATAAATCAGCGCTTCTGCAAAAAATGTGTTGTGAAGTGGTGGAGTTTTCTTTTTTAACATATCACTGGTCAGTGTTATAGGCCTAACCACTTTAATTTATAAATAAAATGAAGGCTTCTTGAAGTTAGCTAGCATCCTCTTTTAGTTCTTTTACTTTAGCCACTCTTCTCATGATTCACTGTCTCACTATTGGACTACAAAATTACAGACAATGTTTTGAAAAGAGAAAGAGAGAAATATGGTTAGTTTATATTCATAAACCAGAAATGATTTTCATTTAAAATGAAGGAACTGCTATGTGAAGTCCCAATTGTGGGGTGAAATGCTGAGCAATGCTTTATTTTGCAAAGAATCTTGTTTACATTAATTAGGCCCTTTCAAGTAAGTGTCTCAACTTCCAGTTTATAGAAATAATGACATTAAAATCTGGTGTAGGCCCTTCTTGCTGTTTGGAAAGCAAAAGGGGGCAGTTACATGAACTTTGAGATTAAACAGGATGAGTTTCTAAACGACTGAAAAGTGTTTGTTTTGGTCTTGCACTGGGACAGGCTCTTCAAATCTAAGCAAGCTGGATGCCTCGCTGCCTTGCTAGTCATTTCATACACATTTCAGTTTTACAACTGTTTTTCATTGTCTCTTCTCTTACAACATCGCCAGCTTGAATTTACTTCTTGATGGTTACATTGTGAATCAAGTCTATAGAACTGACAGCAGGTAGAATATATAAGAATATTTACATTCAAGAAAAAGTTGTGTAAATTATACATACCTTTTTGTATGTTTAATTGTAGATTTTGGTCGAGATTGACGTATTTCCCCTCCATTTGTCAGTTTTCTGCACAGCATTTGTGCTTGTTCTACTGCTAGTTACTAAGTACATGGATCTTTTGGCATACAAAATTAAAAATGGTCATGGTATCTGCAGCATTCAGGGCTTCCATAAAGTTTAACTACTCTGTGGGTTGCGTTTTGGTTTCTTGTCAACTGAGACTATGCTTTTACTCCTTTTTTTGTGTCATCTTTTTCCCCAAAACTACCTTTGTACTGTAAATCGATTTGTTCCATTGCTGAGCTGGAAGTGGCCCCACTGGGAAGACACCATCATTTTCTTTTATCACAAGTATGCTTCATTGGAATTGCCTTAAATATCTTTTAAAAGGATTAGGTTAGGTCTTTTTAGCCCTAATCCAAGGGCTAAAGAGCTAGGGAAACTGGGAAACTTTTGGTCTTTCTAGCTGACGTGGGCAGAGCTCTGCTTGTACTTCTGGATAGGAGCATTCCCCACAGAGAGGACTTTGCTTGTTGCTCATCCTCTTCTAGGTAGGGAGAGCCCAATTCTCATCTGCTGACCACCATAGGTGGATGAGGTGAAAACATTTGTAGTCCCACAGCTATCRCAGGAATACTTAAAAGCATTGAGATAAGGTGCAACAGTGATAGATAATTATTCACACAAGAAGTWCTTTCAGCATATGTGGTTTCAAGAAGGTTGTGCTACAATTTTTGTATTTCCCTACATGGTCCTGCCCTTCYCTGCCCTGCTTCTCTTACCCGTGCACTGCCGTGGCCACCTAATACACAGAAGAACGTTGAGCAGGAGGTGGACTAGGCCCTCTTCAGCTGGCAACACTCCTTTGTGTGTTTTGTGTGTCTGGAAAACGCTCCAGCAGATGTGCTGGTTTGGAGGGCAGTGTGTGGAAACAGATGTGGGAAGGGGTTATAGTAGGACAGGGACTTCTGCGTCTCCAGGATTGAGGGAGCATAAGGTCATCTCTTGATGTGTCCTCAACCCCTAGTCTTGCAGGAGGATAACAAGTGCCAGAGTTCCCGGAAATCTGACTGACAGATTCAGAAATTTAATAGTACCATGATTTTTTATAGAGTCATAAAAGATTCAAATGTTGCTATCCACATGACTGTTTCAGACTGGAGGAGCCGTATGTTGGAGTACTTGAGGTTAGAAGGCAATAATAAAAACAGGGGAAAAAGGTTATTTTTCTCTCTATTTTCCTTAGAAAAAGGAGAAAAAAAATATGATGGAATGTAGTAGAGACCACATTTTAGAAAGATGAAGACTCACATGCTTGAAACAATAAAGTGCTCACTTCAGCATGCATTTATGCCCATACCTGGAAAAGTTTATGTGTCTTCTAATGAAAGACAGAGAAACTGCCTTGGTTTGTACCAAAATTCATGTTGGTGTCAAATCAGATACTTTTGTTTTAATAGACGCGGTACATTCAGATGCTAGCTATAACCAGTAAAGGGAAAATACTGCCATAATAACTTGCAAATCCAGCCACTCAATACATAAAAGCAATCCGTGCTTATTTTGGATATACTTTTAAACAGATGTATTATGGAACTTAACCTCAGCTTAGAGGCTGACTTAGGGCAGTGCAGGGAGCTATTGCACCCACCACCACCATACAACAGTGCAGACTTGCACCAAGGCCAGGCAGCTTAAGGCTACTGAATTTTTTTCCTAGTAGCTTAAATGCTTTTAGCAATGGGACACTGCAGGGCTGGCCAAAACCTTGAATTTCAGGTTCACTGAGCCTGAATCAGTTTGCTGAGGCACCTCAGTGTCTCAGAAACGTATTTCGTTCTGAAGGGCAAATTATTTCCTGCAACTTTTCGTAGGCAATTCCAGATCATTTCTGGGTTTTGATGCAACTTAATGTGCATCCTAAATTTATCCTGAAATTAAGTCTGAAACCTTTAAAAAGAGCATGTCTGCACCCTGTGAATCACTGTATCAGGAGGGTGTCATAATCATCAGCCAGATCTGTGCTGAAATGACTGCCGTCTTCAGCATTAAAAAGACAAATGGGGACATAGTACCCAGTTCCAAGAGAAGCAGCCATTTCTGAAGGCCCTCAGCAGAAGCAGATGCTTCCCTGTTGCCTGGATTTTGATGCTGGCAGTCCTGACAGGGGCTCGCTCATAGCCCGCGTTCTGCCTCGCTCCAGCTGGCAAGGCCAGGCCCTTCCGAACTTACGTCTCCGAGCCCCACAACACTGAGTCCTCTCCGGTTGTTGCGTGCCCATTGCTAGAGCTGGGCCTTCCACCAAGCGCAGGGACTGCATGCTTCTGGGCCAAGTGACTGCCGTCAATCTAGCTCACTCTTGATAGTTTTCTCTGGTTTCCCTGGCAGAATTTGGCCTGCAGAGTCTAACAATGCTTTTATTAATAAGAAATCTGATAAATAGGGACTTTATAGATTATTTTAAATGGCTAGTAATTGGTGTAATGAGAGACAGATGCCTGGGATCTTTGTATTGTCTTATAAGGGAAATATTTATATAGAGGCTCAATTTTTTAAAGTTTTGTTTTATGGAGGGACGCAGAGAATAAAGGCATCTGCTGCTATTCAGCAGGGCTTTTATAATGTTGGCTTGCCTCAATTAATCTAGCTTCAGTGCAGTGTTCTAATGAAAGGAAGTGCAGAATAAAAATGGAGAGCTGCAATGTATATAAATCTTGAAATGTCCATGGAGAGCTGATAAACTGCTGTATTTTGCTCAGTTTATGCAAAAGAGAAAATGAAGAAGCAGATTGCAAAAAACAAAGCTGTACAGGAAGTCATTAAATCTCAGCGTTCATTACTGAAGAACTGTTGTGGTACTAAGGAAGATTAGGACTGAACAAAAGACTGTGACCTGTTTGTAAGAGTCCTTCATTAGGAAAACAAATCCACAGCATAATGTCATGGATGTGATATAAGTGCAGAAAAATTGTTATTCCTTTTTTTGAGTCTCGGAGCTATGGATGTAAACAATATTTTGCACTTTTTTGTGTGTATGTGAGAGAGAGAGATTGCCTTTTTATTTGTTTGTCAGATTTCTTTCTGGGTCTCTTAATCTGGCTGCATTATAAAATGGAGCTTGTCACTTTTCAGCCAAACGGTTAGCTCCTTTGCTCCATAAATGACTCAGGTTCATGTCTTCGTGACTGAATCAAGGGTATTTTTCTYCTCCTTTTTTCTTTTTGTTTTCTTTCTGTTTATGTTACACACTTTGTTTTCCTAAATGGAGCTGTTACTCGCTCATAGCAAAGTAGATGGAGAAACTGGAGGAGAAAAGGACATCCTTGCTGCACATCTGTCCTGTAGTAACTGACAGACGCACATTGCCATCMCTGGCACTATTGCTGGATACATGTATGTATATTTTTTTTTTTCCCCTGTTAGGTAGTCCAATACTGATTTCATTTGCAGAGTATATTTTCTAAATGGATTCTTGGGGTCTGGTGTCCAAAATGGAGGAAGAGAAATTTTCACTGGGATAGTCATAGACCTCCATTCTATTTTACTTGGTCAGTACTGGTAGAAGATTTCTAACAGCTCTTTAAATTTTCTTTATCAAACATCAGGAATATGATTACATTAAAATAGAAATAGCTAATCCAAAAAAGCAGGTAGTCCTGAGGCCTTATTGAAACCCTGCTGTCCACTAGCATGCAGTGAGCATGCCAAAAATGCTTAGATTAACAGAGAACAGCAACATGCTTCAAAATCATCACTTAGCACTTGTTTTTATGCTGWTTATCTTTACATACACTTAAATGCCTCTGCATTATACTTGCAGCAAAGTTTATGAAGGATATATGGAACTGTCTAGGACCAACACCATTTTTTCAAAGCTTCCCTCCTCCCTCCCCTTGCCAGTAAGTGTGTTGTTAAAAATGGMAAAATGGACAATGTTTTTTCCGAGGAGATGGCACAGAAGGACAGACAACCTGTGGAGCGGTGCTCGGGTGAAGGGGAGGCAGGTGGAGACAGGAGATGGGGGTTTCAAGTGAGGAAGCAGCAAGAACTCCCGGTGCTGTGGAGGAGTTGGGCGGCTCTAGTATCACCACTACTGCTCCCCCCGGCGCCGAAGGGTGCTGCAAGCCGTAGTCACGGGAACAGGATGCCAGCCAGGCAAATGCAGACACAGAGCTCTAGGTGGAAGAAGATCCTTTCCTCCAGAGGCAGGGGAAATGCTGGGCCACAGCATCAGTTCTAGAAGAAGGAATAAGTGATTCTTTATATATGAACAAATAGCGCATTTGCAAACACCGGAGTGGACATCGATCGATGCTCCTAAGTTCCCTTTGAAGAAGAACAAGAAAGGTAATGACCCACCACAATGCAGGACTGTCATTTTTTTCTCAAGGGCTCTGAAAGTATGCCTTTGTTTGCCTTCGTCTACCGTAGTCCTCTTATTTCCCTTGAAAAGTGCTATTTTATCCACTGGGAAAAACGACAGTGTATGGAAGATCTATGCAGGCCAGTGTATGCAGGTTTTTATCTTGTAGTTTATTAGGATGTCAGTGTCTCCTCTTAGCAGAATTAAAATCTTATTATGTGGGCTTTGTTTCTTTCTTATCTTTTATCCTAACTCTATTAACTGGAGCGGCCTAGATAGACTCATAAAAGCCCTTGAGGCTCACTTAGTGAGCAGGCTCTGAGGGGTATTTTATCACTTCTGAAAGGCTGGATCAGCTGCAGGTACATTGCAGTGTAGAGTTTGTTCACTCTTCAATTTCAGTTTTTCTTCTCTTTGATTCCTTTTTCCATTTTTTTTTGTTCTTGTTGTTGTTATTCCAGTGAACTCTGTTAGTTTGCAGATTTTTCCAAGCACTCTGGTTCTAAATCAAAACCAACATGTCTATACAGAGATGTTATCATGTTTCCTGTACTTGGGTCAGCTGATAATGTAGACAGTTAGGAAGTTTGGGTGTATTCTGAGCTCAGACTGTCTCAGTTATAATCACATATTCAGGTAAAATTAGGTCAAATATTACTAGCCTAGCTGGACATATAAGAAGCCACCTTTCTCCTCAGCTTAGGTGCCCACTAAGTAAGTTGGTGTTGATCAGCTTTGCACAGAGACAGGCCTCAGCAAGCAAATGTCAGAAGAGCACAGGTATTAAAGAAACAATACTTGCTCAACAATGTAGTTACTCAAATGTAAATAGTAGAGCCCTGGCCTGCTGTTTTGATCAAGCCCTATTGCCATGGAAATTTGCTATATCTCCCATTTACTTCAAAGCGAATTTCTTGGAAGCCTTAAGTCTTCTTTTACAAATTACATAAAGTACATATGCAATGAGCCGGGTTCTTCTTATCAGTAGCTACACAAAGCATGAGTGATCAAAAAGTTAAAACAACTGCAACACAAAGGTTACTACTTCAGTGAAATGTGTATTTCTTTTGGTTTTCTTCTGATGTTAAGAAACACTGTTGTCTTTTCTTCTTTTCATTTCTTTCTTCATCTCTTCTCTGTCCTTTCCTTTCCTTTTCATTCCTAACCCAATTTCAAACTCTTATTTTACTGTAGGAATTAAAAAAAAAAAAGACGAATTCTTGCCTACTTTTTTCCACAGCATTTTGTATCATTATGTTCTCATTTAATGACATTCATTAGCTCTTTGAAACCATTCCCTGGGGCAAGCTTTTATTATTTGTAAAGTAAATCAAACATCATAGTGCTAATCTTTAGGAAGAAAAACAGACTGCAGCCAGAAAAAATATTTAAATTTCCTATGAGATTTTCTTTTGGAATTGAAACTTAAGTGCTCAAAAAGATCCAAAATAGTGTTCTCAAAGGAGGTGCTCTAGGTATCTAAAACTTTTTCCTAGAATCCGTGTGTCAATTAACATTTCTGAGTACTTTGGGCATCTCCCCCTATGTTAGAGATAGGAAAGGCAGTTTTCCAAAGATGAGGGCAAAAAAAACCCTCATTAAATGTCGATGAGTTTTGTCCCCTGACTAACAGATGAAAAAGGCATGATTAGATGTGTGCAGTGGCAGCTTGGATGCCTCCATTAACTCAGGATGTCTCTGCCTTCATCCAGTATCTTCAGGCACGTCTCCTTTTTGGACTCATTCAAGCCATGTTGCAGTGGTCAGGCTGAGTATTTTCCTTTTGTGCCTGTCATTTGATCTACTTAGGTGTTGTCCTTCTGGAAACTGTAGGAGGGTATTAACTTAGAATCTGTTAAAGAGACCTTTATGCACGCATTCAGGGCACTGCACATAACCTTGACTCCTGCGCTTTCTTTGTAAATAGCTGTGCCTTGGAAAAGTAGGAATTCACATTAAGAAGTAAAGAAAACCTGTGCCTTTTTTAACGGGCTTGGTGCACAGTTGCGACGTGTAATTCCATACATTGAAACAATGCAGGAGGGAAGGGAGAATATAGCACAGTTACAATGAAATGGATAATTTTGTACACAAAAGGATGGATAATGCCCATGTGCTGATCAGTGTTGTTTTATACTTCCCCAGAAGTTGTTTCCTATCAAAGCACAGAAATAGCTGGTGTTCCGTGGAGCCTATATTGGCCCATTTTATTGTTTTACAGACTTACTACGATCATGAGTATTTCTCAAGTTGACTGCTTTCTTCAAAATGTACAAGGTGTGATAGTTGTGAGCAAAACTTTTCATTACATATTATGTTAAAATGAAAAGTGTGAAAGAAATGGGAAGAATTGCTTAAGAAAATCACACATACTGTTGATGAAGACCATTTGTTAAATACTCCAAAAGAAGGAAATCTATTTTCATGAGAGGAAATAAGCACTGCAGGAGACTAACTTTATTTTTTTTTTACACACAAATTGAAAATGATGTGTCCTGTACATTAGTTACAGTGCCAGTGTATGTATTGTACCCAGAGGGTCCTTTGTATGAAAAAGGATCATAAAATTCCAGCAACATTCTATATTTTCCTGCTGGATGTAAATCTGGAAGATTAACGAGGTTAAGTTATTGCTAACTGGCATGCCAGGGAATAAATTTCGAAATTAGAATTTTAATTGTATGTTCTGTTGCAGTCCTCTTACTAATTTACATTTCACTGCACTTCTAAAATCTTCCCTTATAGAGAAGTCTTAAATAATTTGAAAGGAATGAAACTAATGGGATTCTTAAACTTAAGTAGGTAGAATGCAAATAGCTCTGAAAACTTACAGAATTTGTCTATCAAATTTTCAGGCCCCTCTACAGAATCCAGGGAGATTTACACTGCTTATTAGGAGAGAACTTCTGATACCAAGATAAGAAATTGTATCAATATGCCTCATAAATGTGTTGGGTTTAAAATTATTTGGGAAGTTTTCTTTGTTAATTGCTACAGAAGTACTCTTTGACACTTGCTTTTACAAGTCATGGATTAAGACAGTGCAGAGGCTAAGTGGATTCAGATACCAAACATTTTTGTCACAGACATAGGTACTTTTACAAACAACGTGATTTCCTTGTTCCATGGGAGAGAGGATGCAGTTAAGGAGAGAGATCACATGGGTCAGGGCAGTGGTTCCAGCCATGCCATGGGTCCTTCTTCAGCTCTGACCATCTCTGTCCTTTTGGACATCTCCAGAGGTCAAAGCAGCAGTCCCAAATGCTGGTGCAGGACTCTTCAGGACACCCCAGACACCATCAATTTTAGGGTTAGGTTTTTCTTGTCTCGTTCAAATTCAGTTGGCACATAGTAGCTAATGTGACCACCACCACTGTTCATAAGGTTGCAGGGCACCTTCGCAACTTCCACAGTGACTGAGAGGTTGTTTACCACTAAGTTACTTCTCTGTTCCTATAAATAAGTTATTCTCTTAACCTACAGGATTAAGTACATTTCACCTGCATGTCTTAACTGCACCTAAGGCGGAGAACGTTTTCTTTCCTACCACGGGCAACTCTTTATGAAGACGAGGAGACAAAACCATGTTAAAGAGCAACAACTTGAAATAATATTAGAGTCCCTGCAGTTAGGACTGTAACTCTGGATCTTCTTTAAGGCTGGTTTATGCCTTTTCTCTCACACTGAGAAAGCCTTTTGGAAACTACCAGCCTAACCTTCCAGAAAACTCCTAACAGAATGAGGAAGCTTGGGAGAAGACATCAATATATTCTATTTGCAGCAGTCTTTAGTGTGTTTTTTTTTCCCTTCCATTTTCAGACCGGGGTTAGAGTTATGCATTGATAAGTGCTTTATAAATGCCGAAGGCAATTTACATTGATTAGATAGATTTTCACATTGACTCTTGCAACAGAGGATTTTCAAGGACAGACAGAGTGAAATGTTTTTTAAATTCCATTATTTGAACACCGGACATAATTCTCAGTGATTGAAGCTGACAGAAGAAAAGGCTGATGGTGAATATATTCTCAGGTGGCCCGCTGTCATCCACAAATGCTTTCCGAGACCAAGGCAGTGACTGAAGTATGAAGAGTTGCTTGCATGCAGTGGGTTGCCGTCAGTGAAACCCGTGACTGTTGCTCGCAAACTCTTGGGGAGATCTGTTACTTGCAGGTGGTGCACTTTCAACTCTAAAGTCTTTCCTCAAAGACTACAAGATGTAGTCACCAAAGTGACTACAAGACTTTAAATGGTATTTTATAGTTTGGCAGGGTTATCTAACGTAATATTCCTCCTCAGTTCCTAAAGAGTATAACTCCTTAGTAATAAATAAAATTAATATGATTTTTTTTTAAATCCAGGTGATGTGTTTAGGTAACAAGAACATGTCAAGAACAGACAAGACCTTATCAACCTTGCATCTTTTATTAAATGAGCCCGAAGTTCCTTGTCCTACAGACATTAATGGAATGACCACATATAAACTGAACAGAAAGATTGTAAAGGCATATATATATATATATATGTATAGGATATAGTGGTGTGTATAGGTATATGTATAGGATATATGTGTGTGTGTATGTATATATGATTAAAATAGTGACATTCCTCATGATCCAACTTAGGGCATTTTAGACATTTAATTTTGGTGCGATTCAAAGACTGCACATTTCTTAAATAGCTACCTGAATTTAGGCAAGGGCCTATCATCTTGGTTGTCTGTTCTGGCCTAAAGTAGACAGTAAAAGTAACTCTGCATTTAGTTTCAGAAAAGTCCAGAGGCCTTTATAACTGAATATGACAAATAACATATTTTGTTAAAGTGTGTCTCAGTCTAATTGCCAACGTATGCCAACGGAAAAATGAGTATGAGCAATGGAGAATCTTAGCGTCACTGCAGGAAAACCAGGCACCAAAATTGACATCATAAAAAACATTTAATAACAAATCCACAGATTAGACTTAAGACTGTTGCACAGTGAAATATGTTTTTTTTGAAGCGTGTGAATAATGTTTGTTTATTATGTAGGCAGAGCGAGATTTATGATGTCCTTAACTTCTTATTTCTTTACTTGCAAAAGCTTGCATTTTGTAGATGATATGATAGCAGACTATGCTGTTGTCACCTAGCAACAGTGAAGAATTTATTGAAAAAGGCACTTGATTTTGGATTAATAATAAAAACGGTAAATCCACACAACACTTCACATTTGTAGTTCTTAAAGTGCTTTAAGGAGATGCATTAGTTTTATTGTCCTTAATTTGAAGCATGAGAAACTGGAATGGAAAGTCTGATGCCAGAAATGACAGTCAACAGAGCAACAAAAAAGACTTCATCCTGTTCCCCTTCTTTGAGCTTCTTCAAACTCTGCATTTCTGTAGGGCCTTTCCAATATTTTCTATTCCTATGAATTTCAGATGAGAAAAGGCAATGATTAAAAAAAATGGTATTTGCAATGATTATCTCCCCTCTCTTACTTGAGATATTGCAGTTATTTTCTAGTCTGAGGGTCACAGTGAATTAGCCCTTGGCAAATACTTAATTTTTAATGGAAACCACTGCAGTATTGAGGTAAAGCAAGCAAAAGCTTCACGTTCATCCTAAGATGATCCTGCTGCCGTGTTATTGACCATTTCTCATGTTGCAAGTACAGCAGTGCTGTATATTTCCATTGTTTTCAAAAAACTGTTTCATCTTAATTATTGAAATATTTTGTAATAACAGAGGGACGATCAACATTGCAGACTGAAATATCTGGTGTAGCAGCAGCTGGTCTGAAAAGTGCTTTGTTTTGCAAGTAGGTCATAGGGGATAGGTACCCAAGGTCTTGGGTGATTTGAATTAAAGAAATATGTGTTTTAAATGATTTGAGAAATGCCCTACACTCGTTTAAAGTTCTCTATTACCCTTGCCAGACATTTGGTGCAATGAAGCTGCTGGGGAGCATATATCTTCCTAATAGTCCACATTTGCAAGGAACTTTACAGGAAGAGTTAGAATGAATAGCAGCAAAGAAAATGTGTGGACTGCTGTGCAGCAGCGTCCCCAGAGAGTGATACGTCAACGAAGACATTTAAAAAAATCCAGAATGAAACTTATATTTCTCATAAGTTAGGAAAGATCTTGAAAGATCATCTGTTATGAGGTATCTGCTCTGTTCCTTACTTGTGGGACGAATGGGATTTCTCCTTATAATTCATTGTGGATTATCGTGCTGTTGCAGTATGTGTAATGGTAGCACATAGGGGATTTAAGAAATGACACACCAGCTGTCTTTTACAATAACGGTCTCTCTTTATGCTCTCGCACTGCAATACCTCTTCCTTCAAATTATCTTTTCTGTATGCCCTCACGGAAGTACCTGTGTGCATCCCAAAAAAAAAAAAAAAAAAAGAAGTAATAAAATACCCTGAATCTACAAAATTAAGTTATCATAGATGTTCTTTCATTCGCTGATTTATTGGTGGAAAAAAATAAAATTATATGTATAGAATTATTTTATACAATCTATTTATTAAAGAGGAAAGTGAAGTGCATATAGAGTAGGTGGAAACTAAAGTTGTTCTCTTGTTTCTCACTCTTGTGTGAGGTTTGAAGTGTAAGTATTCTAAAAACAGAATTATCATCTGGATCGTAGATACATTATTAGGAGATATTCTATCTGTAAGGCTCATTAAGCTTATCATTGTTTCCAGAAGTCCCAAGCAGGTGGGAGAAATTGAACCCGTCCGTCAGCAGCCGACAGGCAGGCAGGCTGCCCAGCACATTGCCCGTTTTATATCTTTCCTGAATTCAATACAGTACAAATGTTTCCCACTTGTCTCTAGAGACTTGCTCAAATCGATTGGTTTAAAGCATTTTTTGTAGAAGTTCATTAGTCGGACAGGAAGAAAGGGTTGCTCCCTGGGAGTATATTCTGGTCTCCCGCGTTTCCAGGTACAGGCTGTAGCAGCAACACTCTTTCTCTGTGATGGCACGTGTACTGCTTAGTGGAGCAGATCCCAGGGCGCCTGCTGGGGAGCGTCCTGTCCGTCAGATCGGTGAACCGAATGTGTGAACCGATCTCCCGCGGAGTGCTGGGAGCAAGGTAGGAAGCCTCTGTGGCCCCGCGCTCGGAAAGGCAGGATCCTGCAGAAGGTCACCAGGCTGGTTTGGGACATTATCAAGAGTTGGTGTCTCTGTTCTGCCTTTGGAGCTTCATTGCTGAACGTTTCCACTTATGTTTTACCTTTAAACAGTGATTAATTATTCATCTTCCTGTGTTATCTAAGAGTAAGAAGTGTGAACTTTGCAAGGAACTCAGACACAGATCCATGTCTCTACCAAGGGAAAACAGTTCCTTATTCGGGGCAGTGTGGTTTACCCCAGAAGTACTGTCCGTCCAGCGTGGGTCAGGAGTGCTCTGACGCTGGCACATTTGCTTCAGAGGCTGTGGGCAGGTCTTTGAGCCCATCTCAAATAGTGGTCAGTGCCCTTTTTTGCAAGCACCAACACAACTGTAATTCACCTGGAGACGTTGTGGGCTGCGCTTTCTGTGTCCTCACAGGAATTTACATTTCTCAGAGCCGGTGGCAGTGCCCTCTGATTAAGGAGAGGTTTATTTTTGTTAGTGGATCTTAATCATTACAATTTGCAAACATTTAAGAAGGAGATACAGAGAGCTGCAGGACAAACAAATTGAAGCCTTCCAACAAGACTCCTGGTTTTTTTATCACTTACAGATTTCTTGGGCTCCAGGGAATTCCAGTGGTCTTCAGATCTTAAGTAGAAAACAGCAAACTTATTAAAATTTTAGACATTGAAAGCTCCCATGTTCCATTGACTTCAGCAAGAGATCAAGGGATTGCTTTGACTTTTATGCTGTTTCCTAAAGCATGTTATTGGGATTTGGAAAGCAAGGTGGTTCAGCTGTGAAGATAAAGGACCGTAATGGTAGCCCATTTCATGGGCATTTTCTACTTTAAGCTACTCAGAACCTGTGGAGGTCTTGCAAGAAACAAGCCTAGTTTCTCCTGTTCAGTTTGGGAACTTAACTGTGGATTCTGTGATCAAAATAGCGTTGTGCCTACACACCCCTCTTGAATCGAAGATTGAATGTACTGATCATTGACATAAAAAGATCAAAACAAGAATTAAGGTCAGCCATCTTCGTGATAGAATTCCACTAGTTAGCTTGGCAACACAATATTTATAACCCAAGGTTAAAATTTCAGTGTGGAGTGATGAAGCATATTTATATTACATAATTTACAAATATACTGAATAAATCAAGAAGTGGAGCAAATGTTTTGGACCACACACTGCACAGGACAGGTAGTCCATAACTTACTTACTGCCCCTATGACAGGTTGTATGCTTTATTCATATACAAGGATATTTTTAGTAATTCATCTTTCTTTTTTGCATTGTTTATTAAATGCAGTACAGAGGCTGAGTGAATATTAGATACATTTTATCCTTCATAAAATCACATTTTTGTCACTGACAACATAATCTTCACTGTGTCATAGGTAATGTTTTTGTTAAAGGGCACATACATGCCAGCTGAATCCAGATATTTTCAAATGCTTATGTATGTTTAGATCATGTAGGTTTGTGTATGGTCATCTGTCAAGAGGCAACTGAAGTTTGTGAATATGCCAAAAGAATGCCAGTAATGCAGTCTGAATTCTGCTCTCAAATACTGGAGCAACTCCAGCAATGATGGTGAAGCTCAGCTTTATGTGAGTGTAAATATCAAGGGAATTTTGGTAGCACAAATGAAGGACTCTTAGTGTTGCAGGTGTGCAGCTTTGGAAAGGTTGACTAGCACTTCACATGCAAAAATTCTTCTGGCTGTTACACAAATAATCTTGTGTCAAGTTTTCGATAAAACTTAGAGCTATGCCTGAATAATATTTAAATAGGAAACTCATATTTCCATTAAAAAAATGAGGTAAGTGACACTTTAACAACAGTATCCCTAAGTACTGTTTGCCCTTCTCCTTGGTTTTTCTTTAAGGTAACTACTGCTGTATGCATTTCTTAATGTCACTTTCCTTCCTTTTTTTAGAGTTTCTTTGAAGGACAATCTGCACCGTGGGATTCAGCTAAGAAAGATGAGAACAGAATGAAAAACAGATATGGGAATATCATTGCATGTAAGTGTTGACAGCCTAATTGTGCACTGTGTTAACTTCCAGCATCTGATAAGAATGACCACCAGCCTCATGCTCTGTCTCATATTCCTCCTGTCTAATTAAGAAATTAAAAATGAGAGATGACATTAATTTTGGTTTTTTTTGAGAAAGCTATCCGATTGAAGGTGTTTTCTCCACCTGTGTGCTGTGCACCTTCCTTCTTCTCATCCACATTTGGTTGATGGGGAATGCTGTTTTTAGCCAGCACTCAGCTCAAGCAACACCCAGACTGCTCCTGGTAGCTTGGTGGAAGAGTATCCATCATCTCATCAGTACCTTAAATTTGGGCTCTGGACACTGTAGGCTTGGACAATACTACCTAGGTATTCCTCGAAAGCAGAATGACAGACATCCTGGTTTGCCTGCTTAAGTGAAAAAAAAAGAATAACTGTGTTTTACTTGATAGAGCCAAGCACGACAAAGG
Organism: Eudromia elegans; assembly: GCA_003342815.1. Taxonomy (NCBI): domain Eukaryota; kingdom Metazoa; phylum Chordata; class Aves; order Tinamiformes; family Tinamidae; genus Eudromia; species Eudromia elegans. Next base: position 1,189,002 of record PTEX01000039.1, on the reverse strand, counting down.
CTAGAGGTACTAATGAAGAGCATCAGGGATGATAGTGTGCTTTTGTGAATGACCTCTAAAACTGGCTCGATGAGGCTGGCAAGCGCTGTGGCAAGAGGTGCTGTGCATGGATACTGGGCAGCAAATATACCAAGTTCAGTGTAATTACATTACTGTTTACATGCTTCTGTTGTTGCACATGGAAGGGTTGGTTCCCAGCGTGTTTTCGGGAGACACTCCCTTCCTTGATTGCTCCTTCACAATCTAAGTGATTTAGACATGAAGGGCAAGTGGATGTACAGGGTAGGCAGACAACCATGAAGCAGTTAGGAGCACAGGCAATGGTCACAACATGTGAGTGATCGTTGTCGTAAGCTCTGTAAACGCGAAGGGAAAAGATGGCTTTTGAGGGGCAGTCGTGTAATGTACCCAACTTAGGCACAGTGAATAGTCGCTTTTGTCATTGTGGCCYTGGTGGGATGAGACAGGCTAGGAAGAGAAAACAGATCTCCTATTTGATGTAGAAAGAGGAGAAGCAGCAAGAAATGCTTGTGGGCACAAGATATCTTGTGGGCCAGGCACAAGGGGCCTAGCAGATGATATCTGCTGTGTCATTTTGAATGGATTGGACATGACTGCGTTGCTGTGTATGTGACTGGCATATTATATACTGAAAATCAAGTTGGCTAGGGAAATGTGGGCACCAATGATGGGCTAGAACGTATATAAAAGAAAGCAGGTTAACTAGACATTGTTATGGTTGTTTCCCACCAAGCAATCTTTAGTGCCTAACTACCTTCTTGTTTTGTGAGCATATAACAGTACATCGGATTGCTATCGTTATTATGTAAGTAAAAATATTGAAGGCATAAATAAGAATGCCAACAACTTTTATATTTATTTTTCCTTTGTGAAATGTTATTTCCCATCTAAGGCTGTGACAATAGATCTGCTTTTTTAGGCAGGTTTTAGCATTGTCAGTCCCTCCTTTAATGTCATGTTATATGCAGCCTGTCACTTCGGCTCCCTTTGGTTGAAGTAAACAGAAAACTAATAGTGCTATATGTCTGAGGTAATGAAGTGACAAGTAGCAAAGGGAAAGCAAGGAAAAGATATTAGATGCACAAATCAATGGCAATTACAAGTAATACTGCAGACTCACTAAGAGGGCAAATGTTACTGTGATCATTTGGATCCCAATTTACTCTTATTGTCATCAGTACTTAGCAAAAGGAAAGGGTTGGATGGAGTTGTTATCAATACTCCCTATTATGGAGCTGTGAAAACACAGAGAATGCAAGTTAAAATTAAAACTCATTACAGGAAAGGGCAGTATCTTGAAAGAGAGGCTAAAACAACCCACAGTTTGTCATCTGTTAAATAGATATATGCAAATGGAGGAGTTAAGTGTATGATTACTTTGCACGTTTATCTGCTGGTGAATGTTTGCTTGACTCAAGAGCTGGAGAGTGCAGTTTTGAAGGTCYACTTTTGAAAATTTCCATGGGGTAGTTGTTAAGGCGGTGGCTTTAGCTGAAAATTATTAGGAAAAAAAATCCACTCTTATGCTCTATTTGAAGAATCAAAAATACTGCAGATGGTTTAGATACCTCCAATTATGCATACACGACTGTAGTGAAATGTATATTTTTTCTATGGGAGTTTAATGGATTTTTTTTTCTGACCATTTATCCTCTTTATTTAAATTTCCCCCTAGACACTACTGTTACGTTATTGCTTGTAGCCATTATTGCTCTCTGAGGGAGCCAAAACAATAGCACCAGGCTGCTAGCGTTGCAGGAGCTTGTCAGAATAGCAGCGTGCTTTACATTACCCAAGTGATGTGCATTTAATTGGCTACAAGCGTGCCCTACCCCCCTGTACGAAGGTGGCTACGACGTGTGAGCCTCTCTATCGATAAGCTCAATCATGGCCACAGTCCAGTCACCCCCAGAAAATGTATTCCCTCTGTATTGATCACAAGTGCACTTTTTTTTCTGTTTTCTCATTAAGAACTAGGAACAATCTGAATCTGCTGAATGAACTTTTTTCACCTCAGAAAATTATGTGCCTGTCCTAATTGTGTAGGGTTATGTGTGGGGTTTGCTAAAAGTCTATTGTTTTTTCCCTCAGGAGAGATCTTGAGGTACACTGGGGTGGGAAGGTTTGCTTATGTATCACAGCCTAACTCAACACTGACTAAATAGCATATAGATCACAGCTCAAGATTTTAGCTGAGACTTCTATAAAATGCCAATTTGCAAAGAATTCAGCAAGGCAGCCCCCAGGAAAGGGTCATTGCTGCTCGACTGGCTGCTCCAAGTGCGTGTTAGAGATCACAGCGTGCAGACTGATAAGATGCATGTTGTATGTAACACGAGGGAAATGAGAACGAAATGTTTGCATGCACTGTCTGTTATCGGTGTTGCAAAGGCAGATAGATTCTAACATAGCTCAAAGGTGTAAATGAATGGTGCAAAATTAAATCTGATATCCTAATAGAAGGACATTAAAACAATGATTTGAACAAGAGTGTATTTAAAAGCTACAAAAAAAGTTATTAAGAGTAAGCTAAGGTATAAAAAAAACCCATAGAAACCTGCACAATTAACCTACAGTCTATTTAAAAATAAGCATGTTGCATGCATTTATATGTGCATCTCTTAGGGTAAGATCGGTGTGCTGATGTAAGCACAGGAACATTTTTCTGACTGTCTAAAGAATTTCTTCAAATTAAGAAATGCTGCCATGCTGCAAGGAGTTAACACGTTTTTAAAGTAATCAACGAAGGGAGTTTCTCCAGCTCCACTGCAATTTAATGGCACTGAACAGTCCATTACCTCCAGAATTCCCTGAAACTTAGATGCAAATGCAGCACTAGAAAAGATTCACGTGAGAAGAGAAAAGGACAAAGAGGTGATACAAAGATAGAAACCTGAACTTATGTATTGAGTTTTACCAAATCTGAAGAAAAAAAAGTGAGAGGAAAGAATGAAGTAAAGGCAATAATAAAATAGCAGCAATAATAAAGAAGAGACTATTCTTCAGTTGTGTGATTTGGTCTAAAGGAAATAACAGGAAGTTATACTTTTAAATTTATATTTTTAACTTTAACAGTAGGACCATGTTAAGGCAGTTTAAGCTTTTTAAGGTGGTCCAGATGTGGAACTCATTGGCATTCAGGTCATCAAAGGTGGGATTCCTGTGTTGCAGAATGCCTGTGCAGGACCAACAAATACGACACGATACCCATATAAGACTGTCTTTCTGCAGTGGCAGCTGAAGACTAAACACTATAACCACGGATGTGTAAAGTGGCCTTCAGTGCTTGCTTGTGTTTAGACAACTGACTCCCACCCTAAGTAACTCAAGAAAGATAACAGTGAAGATCTATACTAGCATGACTTGTTCTGCTGAGAATGCTTTTAAGGAAATGATGCATGAACTCCTGGAAAGGCAGCTGCAGATATAGCATGAGTCCAAGCGAGCTTGACTTCTGGAGTCCTTTGACTTCAGCAGAAGTTGGATCAGCTTCCAAAACCCTAGCAGCAGCAACTGAAGATTAGAAAGTTTCTCATGTTGTATCTTTCTTACGTAAGATGGTTTCTAAAAATTAAGGACCTGAAAGCCTAGCCTCTGTTCTGAGGAAACTGATAAACAGCTTAATTAAGCAGAGCATAGCACAGCACTTGGGTTAATGTAGCTTGATAGGGACAGATGAGCATGGTTTATGTAACAGAAGATCTCATCTCTATAAACAGTCTAGGAAAAGGGCATAAATAGGATGAAAAGGCTGATTTGATCAACATAACTGGTTTCAGTATTCCAAAATCTTTGAAAAAAAATCCTCTTCAAAGGCTGTTAGGTGCAGTAATCACAGGAAACTAGCAAGATACTAGCTGTGGGAAACCCAGGGCTAGAATTCTAATTAAATCAGGTTTGCTTTTTTATTTACTACTGTGCCCTTTCTCATTCCCAAGGGAATGACATGAGGCTCCGGGATTTATAGTCCCTCATTTTGGAGCATAAAAAAGGATGAAATGAACAGTTTGCCTCTTCCTTTCCTGCTCATCCATTCAAAGAGCTCTTGGCTTATTCTAAAACAATGTTATTTTAAGAACCACTTGATAAATGACAGTGATGTGGGACATGCTGCCCTCTCCTTCCTCCCCCACAATATGGCAAATATTATGCTACCTGTGATGAGACCGTACCTTTAAGCCACCTCATGTTCTTTCCCCTTCTGTTAAATTCCAAAAGCTGTTAAGTTCAAAATGAATTAGCCATTAAGAATGTGGGTTGCAAGTTTCAGTTGCTCCAGTGCATATTTGCACTAACAACAAAATAACCTCAGGCACTAAGGCCTCTTCATGAGCTGCAAGTAAGATTAACTCAGGTAGGAGGCAGCATTCAATAACAGTAATGCCCAGGTATCTCGTTAACAAGGATGACTTTTAAATGAAACATGAGTAAAGTGGCTATCGACCATGCCTCCACCCTTGAGATCATACTCTTAAATTTCCCACAGCATTATTTCTTCAACAACAACTGCACCATTCTAGGAGAGCCCTCGTGCTTGGTCACTTCAGAACCCAGAGAAGCATTTTCCCAATTCTCTCAGGAGAAGCCACCCTGCCAGCACCCACAGAGCTTTTGTGAGAGGGATCTGGCTGCTGCCAGCCCTTCGTCACTGCTGTGCATCCTAAAGCAGGACAGCTGACAGCAACTTAACTCGTGCCTGGGTGTTTTGAAATGGAATTTGGAAATTACAGTGGGAAGTGCTTGCATGTAGAATGTATGTAGAATTCCTGGCTGCGTATGAACTGCCACAATAGAACAAAATTCAGGGGCAAGCCCACTATATAACTGCATGTTTTTTGTCTTTATTTTATTTTGCATTCTCTCTTACTGAAAATATTAAGGACTTTTTTTCAGAAACTGTGTGGTGGGAGTATATTGCATAGAACCACTCCAGTTTATTTTAAGGACAGGCCAAAACGTTTGCACATGACTTAACCTTTGACAACTTAGTGTTATTTATTTTATTGACAAAAGCAGGGTTATTGAGGAAAAAAGCCACTTGGGAATCTGGGAAACCTTATGAATGACTGAAATGAAGTGTTTTCATGGACAACAATATAAAGTTGAACTTTAAAAGTCCCGAGATCTTAGTTTGGCTCCACCATAATATTTTGATGAAGGATTTGTTACTGAATGTCTTTAATTGCTTTTTTTTCTTTCCAACGTTGCCATTTCAGACGATCATTCTCGAGTGAGACTGCAGCCCATTGAAGGAGAAACAAACTCGGATTACATCAATGGAAATTATATTGATGTGCGTATACTGATGTAGGCAACAAAGTTAACGTTGTGTTCAATCAAAGAGGCAGCTTTTATTATTCTCACATGTTACTCATAGTTTGTAACAGATATCACAGCTAAACACCGTTGGAAAGTGCTGTCATAGGAGACTAGGTGTGCACTGGCAGAAAAGCCTCCAAGGTTTTGGCTGTAAGCCGGGGAGAGGAGTCGTTTCCTTAAGCCACCGCTCGACTGAAGCCTTGCCAGTATCACTCTGTGGCTACTTTGCCTGCTGGTGCTTATATGGACTAGCAAAATGTTATTTTCACTTTCTGTCAACAACTTGGCATCATTCCACATTTAAAAGGAAGCTGTTTGCATATTAATGTGACAAAACTCTATAATGCCTAATGCAGAGATTTGCAATCTCTTGTCATCTCTGCGCTTTTAAGTCGCCTTCAAAGTATATTCTTCAGCTGTTAACCAGTACTTCTAATGCAAGCAAGACATTTCATTAAATATGTAGGCTGTTTAATTATTGAAGATGGCTTCTTTGTTCATTCTGCATCGTGTTAACTTAATGTTTTACATTAGAATAAATTCTTTAAGAGACAGCATGTGTTTGGTTGAAAGAATGAACTCAAAAGTAGAATTGAAAATCATTAGAAAGTCAATACTATCTAAAAACAGAATAGGAAAAACAAAGTTAATAATTTTATTATTTACATGGAGCACTAGATGTTAGTCTAAGAAAAACAACTGTTGCTTCATAAGAAGCAGGTCTGCTAAAGACTTGTTGTCTTGAATTGATGTCTTTAAAATAATGTGCCACACTTCTTGGTTCAAATTTAATAAACTATCAGAAAAGAAAGATAATAGACTGTTTTCTCAGTTTTTTAAGGAAATAGAGCTGTACAGGAAAGGGTAGGTTTGTTTCAGGTGCAATAGTTGTCTGAAAGTATCTTCTACTACTGATGTTTATTAATGTGTTCAACAACCATTAAGTTAAGCCTAGATTTCTTTTCAGTCCCTTGCTGTCTGAAAAAATAGCATGTTTACCAGGAGGAAAAGACACAAGTGGAATTATTTTTAGGAATCTCACTGCACTCTGAAGGGAGCAATTTCTACCATAAACATAGACAGGGAGTTCATATTGAAGAGTTAGGTGTGAATTCACTTGCAAACTTCTCCAAGATACAGGTTTGTTCGGACTGAAGGTTTTCATTTTAGGCTATGAGTATATCACCTAACTCTGATTTGGATCTTACTATAAAATGTTATAAAAAATGAGGAAGGAAAATTGGGAGCATATGGTCTCATTTAAAACGCTGGTAAGATACTAGATAGCAGTCTTTTTTTGCTAACGGAAAAACAAAAGGATGGAGAGAATTTGGCCCTAAAATAAACAAGAGGTGAGGAAAAAACTCCACTGTCATTCTTAAGCCTCAGGAGATGGCTTAGTGCAAAGCATGGAGAGCTGCAGATATCTTCAAAAGACAACACATCCATAAAACACAGCATTTTTTGTTTATAATCTGGCTGGTTGGGCTTCCTTTGGAAGTACTTGTTTTTCCACTACAGAGCAGCTGTGATGTCTCTCTTTCATGGGGTGATTAGCACAGTTTCCTTGCTGTCAGAATAAACATGTTAATAGGGGAATGGCACCATCACAAACCTGATGAAATTTTCTTGGATAAAAGAGGGAAGGAGCAAGGGTTATGTTATATTATTTCCCCCGGGCCTCATTGTACTGTGATGCTGAATCATTTAATCCCAGCAGCTAGGGATATTTGATAACTTGCAGGAGGAAAAATGCAGCTCTACAGCTATCTAAACACTTCTCAGTTCATAGACTTTCAAATTTTGCTTCGGTGGCACGTAATGGAATCAATTCTGTAATTCATGTTACATTTTCTGCATGATTCAAGGTGTCTTCAGTTGTTTCCAGTCTTTCTTACCCTGAATCTCTGCATTGCCTCTTAAAGAGGGTCACTTGTAAAGGGATATATAGGGTCTCCCCTATAAGGGGTGCTCCCTTATAAAGAAATTGCCAGCGTGAACTGCACCTTTATCCTCTTTTGCTGTTGATGACTGGCACTGCAATCTAACCATTACCAAAAAATTAGTACTGGTAGCTGGATTTGTCAGCATGCTGGTGCATCTGGTGATCTAAACCTTTGGTGACACTCCCATCGTATCAGCAAGTCAAATACTGCATAAATGGTGTTGTTCCCTACGGCTTCCTATTCAGCGTTGCAAAGAATCCATAGAGTATTAGTCTTTATTGCACAGCTAGCCTGTGATTAAGTTGTTCTTCTCTTTAGAGAAACATAGAATTGCTTTATGCCCTTCCTATTTATAGGTGAACAAGAGTATTCATAGCAGATTATTTACTCATAGAATTACCCTCCCTTTTACTGTTCGGAAATAATTCATAAACAAATCCCAGGGGGCAGAGGGGACGTCCCCCCGCGCTTCCCCCAGCCAGATGCAGATCGAGCATTGCTTAGCTGCTAAGAAGGGGCCTGGCTTCGCGCTCCGAGCTAAATCTCAGCCTCCGTGAGCATCCGATGCCATTAACTGCAAGTGCTTGGGAGAGTTTCACGCTGTTCATTTTCAGCAGAGGCCAACAAGGGACTGAAAGAACGTATTACCTCTGTCCCCTAATGTGCGAGGCTGTAGCTTAAGTGTCTTGCGGCAAATGTGTTTGCTTCGTGTTCCCTTTTTTCCTTCACCCTTTCCCCACTACAAAGAACAGCTTTTGCCTCTAATAGGTTGCCTTTATTGTTGTGATTTTTACTGGAGTCTACTCTAAATGAAATTTCGCTCATAGCAACATGACCAAAGTGCCTATTGTTTATAATTTTTTTCCCCTTTGTTTTAGGGTTATCATAGACCGAATCACTACATTGCTACACAAGGTAAGTTTGTTACCTTTTTATTTGGCTATGTGTACCTAAGAGGCTTTGTACACTGAGTGGTTACTTGCATTACAGTCTATACTCTCTAATAACCATTTTGATACTTTTTTTACTAATTTTCAGGTATGTTTTGTAAGCTGTAATGTTAGGTAGCTTTTTGGGTGGAAATGCAAAATACACCCTTGTTTTGACAGAAGTTACTCCACATGTTCACCTTCCATTTCTGCTACTCACCCACCACAGCCCAGTCTTTTAAAAGAAGAGCCAGAGAGGGAAAGTGGGATGAGCGGCATGTTTGCTCGATTCACTTTGGGCTTTTACAAGCTCCTCTTATGAGGAGAGATGGATTGTTCCTTTAAACTTTAGCTAATGATGCCATTGGGTTTCACTTTTTAGCTGAATCCCAAAATGGAAGGACACACAAGTACATTTGAGATTTTATTTACCATCTATTTATTTGGCTGTGTTACAGTTTGTAATACAGTTGTTTTCCTCAAGATACCATCCGGAAGATATTTCTGGCAGCTCCCGAGACCCACGAGAGATTGCTATCTGAAGCAACTTTAYATACAGCTTTATCACCCATCACCACTTGGTGGTGATAGCAAGTACCAAGCATGAGGATTTTATTACTTGTTTTCTTTTTAAGTCAAGCATTGGTTGCAATAATGAACTGAAAGTACAAGTACAAGTGTCACCATCAGGCAAAACAGTTTCTTTGCTATACTTTTTCCTTTATATGATATGAAGAAATATCTAGTCAAGGAGGAGAATAAARGGAGTAGAAAGAAAGAGGTGAAGGATGTGTGACTCTTCCAGCTGCCATTGCTTGGGCCAGGTCTCATCCATTTCTTCTGTGTAGGTGCAGCACACAGGGCTCCCCTTGTGCGGCGAGTCTGAAATGGACTCTCTGAAAATAAAATCCATTAAAAATGGGCAGAGAGCTTGCTGCAAATTCTAAATTCGTCGAGCCRTGATGGATGGATGTTGATGGATAATATCTTTAACATCTTATTTCTGTGGCTAGGTGGGAAATGGTTTTGTAGCTCCATTTTGGAGGAAAAGCAAAGCACCGATCTCAAGAGGTTGAGCTTCCCTCTGTGGCTCTGCCCATGGCCTGATGRAGAACCATGAGTTTCCTTCCCTTTCTTTTTCTAGGCTTTTCCACCTGTGGAATAGGGTTAAAATGACTCATCTGTGTTTTAGAGCTCTGTGAAATGTGCTCATAGCTTTGGCTGTGCCAGGGCTAGTGTGTGTGCTCTCCAGAGCGGCAGCCTCCTGGCAGAGCCTTTGCACACTGGTAACCCTCCTAGGAAGGCGCGTCTCCTATGGAGCTGTATAAACACACAAATGCAGCACAGCCGTTCAAGCTGCATGTTTAATTCCCTCACTGTCTACATCACATTAGTCTTTAAATAACTTTTCCTCTTCCTCTCCGCCCCAAATTTTACCACTGCACACGCCTATTGTTCTTTGAAGGGAAACATCACTGCATGAGTCAGTCTTAAATCTCCAAGGAGTTTGTATGATTGATATTAAATTGTCCTGTGTTCTTCTTAAGCTGTGTTCAACACATCAAGTAATAATGAGCAAATATGATTGTTTGAAGTGAAAAAGTGGCAAATTTAATCAGTTTGTAATAGACTACTGATCTGCTTTTAGCAGATCTGGGAGTTGCGTAATTGCCTGTTTATTAAAGTGTTACTAGGTTGCATACTAACCAGATTTTGACATGTAGATTGGTGTCTTCCACCTTGGAAGACTGAAGACCTGGAGAGATTTATTTTTTAAGAGACTTAGCAAATGGAGACTTTTCCAATGAATAATAATAATAATAAAGGTTTTGTTTCCGTTTCGGAATAATCATCCTCGTCATTCCCGAGTGATCATATTATTCCATTCCAGAATGATACATTAAAAGTGTGTAATTTGGATTAGAAAGTATTAACATCATTTTTCCTTTATGTGATAAGCACAATGTACTGGCAGACTGAACTTACAGCTCATAAAGGCTTGGTGATCTGCTGTAATTGGTATCAACAGATGGGATGTGCACCTGAGGCACCCTGGTAAAAGAGTCCCTTGGCACAAGTCAGCACATTGGGTCCTGGAAAAGCAACAAGCTGGTGCAATTTAAAACCCACTACTTTGTTTTGTATATCCCTGTTCCCATGGATATAATTCTTTAAAATTCTTCCAAATGAGCCTATTTAGCTCTTGTATGAGCTGTACAATTTACTGGCATCTGGCTTTGTTTCCAGGAGTTAGGTAATCAATGAGTTTTACACAGGTCTTTTGGTGAGAGCCTAGTGTTAAACATTGGGATGGTGCCTAGTCTCACCTGCACTGCTGGACTTTGTTAGCATCGGCTGGCAGTTGTTCTCCTGCATGTCCCATCGTGGTTACCAAGCAGCAAAAATGAGTCTTTTTTGTTTTCACTTGTTCCCTGTCTCTTGAATTTCATGTAAGTAATTGAGCTATGACTTGGCCTCTTCTAGCAAGTCTCCGTTAAAGCTTTTGTGATGCTTCTTCCACCACTCTACCAGCAAGTGTAAATTATGACAGACAAATGCATGTTAATATAGCGCTGCAGCATGGCTCACTGCCTTTTCCACCAGGGCTGCTTTTCAGGCAGAGCAATGGGGTGTTAACAGCAGATCCTCACGTGCAAACAGCATGTCTTTGCGTATGAGGTACGTTCACTTGTGCATCTCTGACTTGTGAACACTCCTCGTGGGTCAGGTTCACGGATTCCCTCAGCTTGCTGCAGCAGTCAGAGGAACCGGATTGAAGATGCTTTATGCAAGTACTCCAAAGCGTGTCTTAATGGCTGCAAAAAGTTCCTCTTGAAAATGGAGCAGCTCTAGATTTAATAAACCCCATGTAGCCTTTCTCCTCTTTTGTGTGTATTTAATTGTAAAGCAGATAAAGTGCTTCCTTTTTCACACTATGTATTGCTGCTTATGGGGACATCAAGTCAAGCTTCAGGCAGGAAGAGTTTTACGTATGAGTTATAAACTTCTGAAAATAAATATTTACAGTGGAAGTGTTTACACAGTCTTCACTACAGCAGCATAAGCCTGCCACTGTAATAGCCCCTTTCATTGTCCTTTCTTTTTTCTACAAAATACATGTCTTTATTCCACACACTACCGTATATGTTGTGTGAACATTTTAATAAGGGTTTTCAGAAACAAAAATACATTTTCTTTCCAGCTGAAAGTTCCCTTTTAGGCTTCTAAGGCAAAAGTATTGCTTTGAATAGTAATACTCGAAACTTCCTTGGCATGTTTCTTGTTTTTCAGTAGCAGAAAGATGTCAGAACTGCAACAGAGTAGAAGTTGCACACTTATGTTTATAGAGAAACTTTCACTGCCGTGGTTTTAGCCTTCAGATGGAAATTAACATTTGAAATTATTGCAGAGAGGATTAAAAAGCAGCAGAGCAAGATAGTCCTGCACGATTTTCARCTTTCTGCACAGTAGAGGGTAGTCAGTCTCATTTCCTGGTGTACGCAGGGTGATTGAATTCCATCCACCTGGGTTAATCTTGTAAATTCAACCATGTTTGATACTGTTCTTTACTTCCRAATCATCAGGACATTAAAAGGGCGATTGAAGCCATCTGTCTCCAATGAAGGAGATTAAACTGTTCTTAAGCACTGTGTTGAATGGGCAAGACCTTCTGAAACATGTCTTTAACCTATTCAGCAGTAATGATGATGAATGGCAAAAATTACTTTTTTTTCTTTTCCATCTCACATGTAAATTCATACAGGAATAATATGCTCTTTACCTTAGGAAATTATATCCTTGGACTGCATTGTAAAGCCACAAAGCAACATTTTCATGATTTCCATATTTTTGTGACTTCATATTAATACACTCTGAGGCAATTTTGCCCATACAGGGAATGAAATGCTTTTATTGCTCTATATTCAATATAGAAGGCTGTAAAGCAGAGCTAACATAGATAGGGTAGGGTAGGGAAGGGTAAGGTGAGATGAAAGGAAGTGGAAGGAAAGGGAAGAAAAGGAAAGGAAAAGGAAGTTAGAATATCTTGCAGTGTGTGTCGCGTCTCCAACTCTTTGTGTGTAGATGGACTAGAACAGGAGGYTCACTGGGAAGTTGCTGATGGTTCTGCTACCAGACAAAGCTACATATATTCTTTCTTCACATATGGGAGCTACGTTTTGCACAAAATTTCCTCCTGCCTTTGATTAATATTTGTAAATATTTTGAAATTATGAGCAAGTATGAAAATGATACTGAATAATTACTTGAAATTTATTTCCTAATACAGATTTTCCCCATCCCAGGCAAGCTGTTCTTTCCCTTGCTTCCTAATGAGGTTTATGAAACATTTTGAAAAACTCCCTTGTCAAAGCCACAAAGAAAGAAAAAGCAATCCTCCTATTCTCTCCCTCACAGAGAAGGAGCAGTCGGAAGCCAGACACACAGGTCTTCAGAGCATTTGCAGATTTCTGTCTCAAAGACAAGGTATTGGTTAGGTTCTTCTGCTGTGAGATCAGTCTAGAACAGWTATGAAAGACTTTTCCTACCAGAAATAAGTAGTAAGAGAAATGAGAAGCTATACTAAGTGGACAAAACAGTGAATCATTTAGGCAAAAGGAAATGCCTCCAGGCTCTGTTACATAAAACAGAAGATTTGGGGAAGAGTGAAATATTTGTCCTAATTTTTAAAACACAACTGTAAAATATGTGCTGCAAAGAGGTAGCTTATAATTTTCTGGAAACTCAAGAGTTGAGCAATCTGTCCTCATGAGGCAGAGACGCCTTTRAAAAAGAACATTCTCAAGATGCCATTTCTTGGTGTATTTGTTGCTCAGACTCCTAATTATTGAGGTCAGGCACTTGCCCAAGGAAGATTTATGCAACGTGACCTTTGCAAATGTATATCACGTGTCTGTATTTTGGGGGGAAGCAAATATTGAGTATACGTCATGGGGCTTCCATCCTTGATAAAGGGTCAGACATAATTTGAGCTTGCTGGAGAAGACACATGGGCGCTCTTGATGTGGTGCTGCTAACATGCCTGTCACAGTGACAGTGACAGCGGTGCCTAATGCTGAGGCAGAAGGAGCAGAGAAATGGAGGCTGCCGGGGTAATCAGGCAGATCAGACAGTCAAAGGATTATTTTTTTTTTTCTGTAATGTCAAGTCTAGTTTCCAGCCAGTCTTCAGCAGCCTGGAGGAAGCTTGGCAGCAGGTGTGAGAAGACTTCAGATATATTCCTGAAAGCCAAGGGCAGAGCACTTTTACAGAGAGAATGCTTTTCTGAAACAAATATGTCCAGAAACAAATAAGGCAGCTTATTTTTGTCTCTTTGCTATATCGAAATCTTTGATATCTGTCGTCTTTGGTCTATTCCACATCCTTCTGTGGCAACTGAAGCCTCTCCACATCGATATGGCCAATAATGTACATAACAGTCTGGATAATTTTGAAGCTCTGCCTTTGGTTTAGTTTTTTGCCTTATGTGTCTGTATTTTCCCATGCAATTATATGTTCAGATGTAGATGTTGTGGAGATCCCCTCTGCTGCTACAGAATCTCACTCTGTTGCAAACAGGCCTATCTTACTGTATCTCTACAAGGCACGTACTCAGTCCACGTGTTAGAATGGCTTTCCTTGTTTAYAGTATACATCATATACTGTGATCCCCCCTAAAATATAACTCCAAATAGAATAAAAAGTGTAAAGTTGCCCTTTTCTGCTTGGAGTGGTGGAAATAACCAGTGGCCTCCCTAAATTAATGATAGACAATAGTGCTGAGAGAACTTGTTGTCMTGCAAATTTCATTTTTACTGTATTTATCCTGAAATTACAAAGAAAATTATCCAGTACACTTAGATTTGTTAATATTCTTCACACATATCTTTCTGAATATGTYTGAATATTTCTTGACTTGTGGAATAAATTAATAAATACTAGGTTGACAGAAGAAGAAATTAAAGCACCAAAATTCTAAAGGTTTATTTCAAAAAGCACATTGTGAGTGATCTATMTCACTCATGAGGTACCTGTGAGGATAATCGATTATGACAGATTTGGATTCACTAGCATTTTTACTTAAGCTTTAATGTAGACTGAATTATCTTTTTTTTTTTTTTTTCATCTGGCTAAAGTGTTCATCCTAATGCATTTAAACTTCCAGTACAATTTTCAAAAATACAGCTTCTGAATATCTTACTCGCTGGTATGGGCAGCATTCCTTCACAGCACGGTCCATGGGGAAAGATACAAGTAGCCAGAATGAACTCATATTTTTGAGCAGAAGAATAGCAATGATTTTATTACATCCTGATGCTTATGACTGACTCAACACAAAAATAGAAGGAAGAAAAGGAAAAGACTAATTAGATTCTTTCACCCATTCCCCAAGGAACCTTCTGTGGAGGAGATAAAATGATCTTAAAATTCTCATTTGTTGTCAAAATTGATTCAGCATTAAAGGTTTAGAGTTGTAATAKATGGGGCCAAGTTTAGTTGGAGGTCTGTGGCCAGTGGTATCCCCCAGGGGTCAGTGCCTGGCCAGTGCTGTTCAGTTACTCATGGGTGACTTGGAGGAGGGGACAGTCACCCTGAGCAAATTCACTGATGACACCAAAGTGGGTGGAGTGGTCGATGCTCCAGGGGGCCGTGCTGCCATCCAGAGGGACCTGGACAGGATGGAGAGTTGAGCAGAGAGGCACCTCATGAGGTTCAACAAGGACAAGTGCAGAGTCCTGCACTTGGACAGGAATAACCCCAGGCAACAGTACAGATTAGGGCCTGACCTGCTGGAAAGCAGCTCCATGGAGAGGGATTTGGGACTCCTGTTTGACAACAAGTTAACCACGAGTCAGCAATGTGCTCTCGTGGCCAAGAAGGCCAACGGGATCCTGGCTGCATCAGGAGGAGCGTTGCCAGCAGGTCGAGGTTGAGATCCTGCCCTTCTACTCAGCTCTGRTGAGGCTGCACCTGGAGTATTGGGTGCAGTTCTGGACTTCCCTGTACAGGAGGGATGTGGAGCTTCTAAAGAGGGTTCAGCGTAGAGCAACAAAGATGATTAAGGGACTGGAGCATCTATTGTATGACGAAAAACTAAGCGAGATGGGCCTGTTTAGCCTAGAGAAGAGAAGACTGAGAGGGAATCTGATCAGAATATACAAATACCTGAGGGAAGAATGCAGGGAGAATGGGACTAAACTCTTCTCAGTGGTGGCCAGTGACAGGACAAGGGGTAATGGGYACAAGTTGAAACCCAGGCAGTTCCATCTCCATGTGAGGAGGAACGTCTTTCCTGTGAGGGTGACAGAGCCCTGGAACAGGCTGCCCAGAGAGGCTGTGGAGTCTCCTCCTGTGGAGATCTTCCAAACCCTCCTGGATGCCACCCTGTGCCCTGTGCTCTAGGGGTCCCTGCTGGAACAGCCAGCAGGGGTTGGACTATATGATCTCTAGAGGTCACTTGCAACCTCAACTATTCTGCGGTTCTGAGAAGTTAACATGAACGTGCCACTCCAACAAATTTTTTACCCAAAGTTTTCAGGATGGAAATGCTACAGGCAGCATGTTATTTACAACATAAATGCCGGATCTGGTTGCCTTCACAAGCTCAGATGGGCCATTTAGTATGAGTGATTAGTAAGGATTCTTATTGATACGTTACAAATTACTCTTATTAAGAAAAATACTTGTAGGAAGCTGAAACACCTTTCTCATCAGCAAACACTGATTCAACAAAACTGCAGCTTCCTGCTGGACTCTGCGTTGGTAAGGGTTGAGTCTGGGTCAGAGTGCGGGCTCAAAGCTCCTGGATTCATCCACTGATCAGAGCTTAGACCTCAGGTGAGSAGCTGAAAACTCCTCTTTCTTTTGGATCTGTTTAAATCTGAACTGGAATCTCAGCTCGCCAGATAAGTCTCCTGCGTTTTTCCTACTTTTGTTATCCTGAAACGCTGGACTTGAAGAGATAAGCAGGTGAATGTCTGTAGGGCTCAGCGAGAGGGAGCCTGTGGCAAGGGAGACCATCTCTKTTGCTCTGTAGCCAGCACGTTCTGCTGGCACGAACCAGACCAAGGCTTGCTGCTGGAGTTACATTTATTCAAAGGTCTTCCTGCTCCATAAGAGCAGAAAGATCAAAAACCTTCCCTGCAAGCTGTTGCCTAGGAAGAGTATTTATCTGAGCTCTGCCATGTAGAGATGGAGGATCCCAAACACAAGTACCCCACATACCCCTTGCCAGGGTTATCCCAAATAACTTATGGGAGTGCTCCATGGTCTTTTCCTGTTATTGCCATGCAAAATTTTGTCCTTTTTGAGAAAAACATTAAGGAGAGGTACAAACCAGTCAGCATTCCTGCTCATGGGCATGTGTATCCCTGTTCCCCAGATATGTGTTTTATGAAAGGAAGAGTTCTTCAATTGTGCTAGATGAACTGCATTTAAAAAGAGTTAATTTTTCTCAGTCCAGGTCAGAAAAAGCAGATATCTTGCATGGCCTCATGACACACAGGTGGCCAGAAGTGCTATGTGCACAGGTTTGGGCATTTTGCATTCAGCTCTGCCTGATCTCAGACTAACCTTGGAAAGAGCTGGAGCATTTCTGTTGCTGGCATTTCCTCTGCTCCCAATCTGCAGTGCTTCTCTGAGTAGTCAGAAGGTGTTATGGGGACGTGCTATTTATTCTTTGGAAAATCATATGACATTTTCATTTTATTTTGTTGATACAGGACAAACCAAGCTAGTATTGGAAATTTAGCCATGGAGAAATGTCAATCAATAGCGTGTAACACTTTATTAGATGGAAAGTTAGCTGGTAGCATTAGCAGTGGTGCTATAAAAATGTCTTAAATAGCACCTGCCAAGGCTGCACAAATAAAGTCTGGTCTCAGATTTGACACTGTATTTAAGTGCAGCTCTGGCTTGTTTCTGAACATGGTGGAAATATAAATGTGGAGCAGGGGCAGTTAAGATTTTTCAGAAATGGCTAGGGACCTGGCACATTGTGACAGCTGAATATTGCAGAGTCTGTTCAGTTCATTGCAGCCCTTCCTTGCCTCTCCTGGCATGATTAGACTGTGCCTCCGAGGGTCCTGGGCACCTTTTGTATATTCATGGGCATTTAATATGTAACAGTTCCTGTTACAGTGGAGCTCCACTCCGTGCCTGGGATTTCTAGATAGTACCATAGCACAGACAAAATAGTGTGTAGAGATTTGTTTTCCACTTCATTATCTAGTTTTGTGAATTAAGTGGTTGTAAAGAAAACTGTTTCTAGAATAACCAGTTCTGTCCTTATTCAAATTATATATTTTTCTATTTTTTTTAATAAATTATTTGAGAGCTTAGAGTAGGGTTTTGGAAGATGGTGACAGTGGAATATTTGCATATGTTTCATAAAACAATGGCACTTTGAGTCATCACTGATATACATTGTAAAGGCCACATTAGAGCCCAAATGTTTTGTTTTCTCTTTCTGTTTGTAAAAAGATGGAGAATTTAGAGAACAGTGTCCTCCTCTTCTTCATCCCCTGGAAGACCTAGTGCTGACTCCTTCCTTAATACGGGAGGAGGTAGTGCAGAAGTCCAGCCAAAGCACTGGGCAGTCTCTTGGGAGCTATAGATAAAATTTCTGAACGCACCTCAGTCACTTAAGTCATCTAGGGCTCATTGAAAGCTAATGGGACTTGGAAATTTTCATTTTGTGAAAGCCAGTTTCCACATAGGCTGGTGTGCAGTCAGCAGCGCTTGCTGACTGGCTGGCCTGGAGCAGGTACGATTTAGTTTGTGCCTGAAAACCAGCCAGTTACTATTCCCTCTGCTGTCTTTGGCTGATGATGAGAGGAGGCTGTGTTTTTCCGTAACGAAGCAAACAGCAGAAAGCACTTCTGCTTCCTGAGCTGCTTTGGCCGGGATTTATCCCAGGAAAGCATTTCCACTTGCTTTGTAAGCAGTGTTTTCCTGAAATGTCAAGTTAACAAGATTCAGTCAGATCTGTTTCTTCCTGGCAATCCATCTAAGGTTACAAATCATGAAAAGCCTCTTTTAAATTCATGGCTCAGCCCTGATTAACCTGCCGGAGTGTAGCTGAGGTGACCTGAGGTGGAATGGTGTTGGTGCATACTGTTTTCTATTTTTTGCATTGTAAGGTAGTACTCTGGCATAGGAGGACTAACTCTACCTCAAATATAGATTATGCGAGTATTTAATGCAGATAATGTATTCTTAAGCCTAGTTTAAAAATATTACTTTTATTCATAAATTCCATGATAACATTCCAATAGAAGGGTCATCTATAAAATGGTGTTCTTCCTTGCTCCAGCCTGAGTTAATTACAGCCTCTGCAAACCGACAGCTCTCTGTTCTGTCTCCAATGCTAGTTCCTTGGAGGAATCAGTTAAAATAAGGCTTAAAGCTGAGGGGGTTTTTTTGAGTTTTTTTTTGTTTTCCTTACCTGACCTAAGACTAGCCGTTGCCTCAGGCTTCTTTGCTTGAGCTGCCTGCTGGCTTAACATACTTAGTGTGCAGCAACCTTGTGGAAAGCTCATCAGCAGCTTTGTTTATTTGTATTTTCCTAAGGCAAGAGAGATTCCCAAGAAAGCTTTGTCAGGAAGGTCAGCATAGCTGTATAATTACAATACTGCCCTGGTTAAGATTACATAATTATTAGCATGCTTAAGGTGAAAATTAGAATGTGTATTCCATATACCATCACAGTCTGCATCAACAATGTAAATCAAATGAAATGAAAGTCATAAAAGCCAGAATGTGTTTCTTCAGCTCATTATAGGGTTTTGTTTTAATTTCATTTAGATTCTTTAGTGCACAAAATGTCTAGGGCTGGGATGTGCAGTAGCAACAAATAACAGCTAATAGTGAAGTATGGCACCTAGGAACCAGCGATTAATAAATAACCCTGAGGCTTTTATGGCCAAGCTCTGCCAGTGCTAATGACTATTGCTTTTTGGTGGGATAATTCTTACAGTGACAGGCCTGTAGGAGACTTCAGTGACAGTGAATAGGAGCATAGCATTTGGGGTGCATGTTGCCCTCTCTGCTGTCTCAGGTTTTCATTAAAGCATTAGAAGCTTCCACATTTTGTCATTGGAGTCTTTTTCATTGAAAAAGATCATAATTTCATTTTTTCATTGCTTTATGGTCCCCTTAAGATACAAAACACTTATTTGTATGCATTTAGATAACTATTGATGAGTGATAGGCCCTTGTGCTTTAGTGACATCTCCATCATTATATTATCTCAGACTTGAAATTTATTCAGTGTGGAGATAAGCATACATAGTGTCTTTTCTTGTGTAATCCTTTAAAAAGAGCTAAAGTCAATTTAAGTGTACTTTTAATGGTAGAAAAGTATCCAAATCTAGTTTGAGAGGAATTATTGCAGAAGGACTGTGCAATCATTGCCCACATTTTTAGGTTTGTGAACTTATCCCCGTGTAGGCACTAAAATCTTCAGAATTCCCAGAAGGATGAAGGACATTTAAAAGCATACTAGGAAACAGAAAGACTGGTCTTGACAAACAAGGCCATGAGCAACGGATCAGATCAAAACAAAACATCTTCCATTCAGAAACGAGCTCATTTTGGGAGGGTTCGGCTGAGCCCATGTACAGCTCTATTGCTATATAATAGTAGCTGTACAATTGTAAAATAAATAGTGAGCTAACACTTTATCTTAGTGGGTGGTGTGATTGTTTTGGGCAAACCAGCACAACAAGAACTATCGGTTTGCTTTCTAATATGCTCACTATTTTAAATGAATTAAAAGAAAAAGACAAACCTAATCTTACCCTCTTTATTCAACACCAGTCATACAAATACGTGTGGAGGATTGTGGAGCTGCCGAGCACTTGAGAACTTCCCGTGAGCTAAATGGGAGGCTCATTGAACTGAACGCTTGGGAACACCAGGTCACTTAACAATATGCTTGTAATTCCTGTGGATAAAATTTTGGCCGTGGTGCCTCACTGAGTAGGGGAAAAATGTGTTTTATTTCAGCGAGATGTCGCCTTGCCTGCAGTCAGTGAATTTTATAGCTGAAAATAATGTTTAACTGCAGTTTTCTTAAAAAAAAAAAAAAAAAAAAAAGGAAAAAGAAAAAGTAAACTCTTCATACTTACAGATAAGCCCCTGTAATTTTGTTTACTGCTGTGGAATTCTCCATGAGTTATCCTGCTAACAGTTTGTCACATCTAAAGGATTAATTAGGGAAAGGAGCATTCTTGAACTTCAAAATCCAATAATTTGTAGGCTTTTCTCCCAGTAATTGTTTTTGGTTTATTTATCTTTGATTTTACACTTTTGTACGTATTCTGAACAATTTTTACTACCTAATGAGCAGCTTTTGACAGTATATTTGTGAAAAGAATGATTGCTCTTTAACTTTTTAGGCATGCAACCATATCAGTTAATAAGAAAGATTTTATAGTATGTCAGGTTCGTTTTTAAGGGGCCATATGGAATAAAGAATAAGAGTTAAAATGCAGCACCCTGTCTGGAGGCATGTTAGCTGGCTGTATGTAGCGCCCAGGCTCTGGGCAGTCGTAGGGCTTGTAGTAGATTTTTCTTCAGCAAAAGGGAACACAGTTCCGATTGCTTCTGGAAACATACAGCAGCTGATGGGTGAAGGGACTGTTTTATAATCATTTCCTCATACTGGATAGAAGGTAGTAGTGGGTGGAAGGAATTTTATTGTATTAGTTTCAAGATATATTTTATTTTGCTGGTGAAGATTTAAGTGTGGCATCCTCTGAATCCACTGCTTGTGTCAGTGCTACCCCTGCCCAAGCACTATTCCTGGGGAGCCTTTGGAGCTTCAGGCTATTTATTTTCTGCACCTTTCTGTTTCTGATACCTGTCATTTAATATGGTCCCAGGTAGACCCAATATTATGTCTTCTGAAAGCAGATTTTAGAAGCTCTTTGTTTGCTGTTTAAGTTACTTTCTTCTCATAGATTTACCATTCCCAGTCTGAATAGATGCTAGGGACATTTCAGGCTTCTGGATGTGCATGGTTCACTGTTTGCTTGCTCTCTTTCCTAGACCTGCACCTTTTTTTCCTGTATTCTGGGTTAGTTCACCACTTTCAAATGATTCCCATACCTCAGTAGATATGTCAGTTGTTAAAACTTGATCTTACCATAATAACAAGCAGAAATTGAGGATTTAGAAGGCTCCGTGTACAGAAACGGCTTCTTAAAGGTTTAAGCCATTTTTTAAAAGCTGTGTGATTTTCCATTTCCTAATATGTTTGTATTCCCAGAGCGGCAGCTAACAGCTACTTGTAAATACAACTAATGGTGGTGATAGATTCAACTGATCATTTCTTTTGATTTTTTTCTTTTCCAATAATGCTCTTAATTAGCTTGGGGGATTATGTTTTTTCCCCTTATTTTCTTCTGCCTCGCACCTTCTGATTGCAGTAGCTTGTTGATTGTTTTTTTTCCACAGCAGAAACCTTTGATACCAACTAGTACATTAGGTAGCTGGTGGGGCATGCCCAGGCTTACCCGCAAGCAGCAAGGTGTCTTCTTGTCAGACCTTTCCTCCTGCAAGGGGGCAGATGCTGAGAAGAACCTTTTTGCCTGTTGGGCTCACATCTGTTATCTTGATTCCTAAAACAATTACAGGCTCTTTCTATCCCTACCGTGAGTCTCTGGAATCAAATTGTTCAGCTCTTCATGACAATAAATCCTCCAACCCTACCTGGCCTCTAATGCTTTTCAATTCTGGCTGGAGACAAGTGACAGAGTAATAATTTATTCATATGTCAGAAAATAATTTGAAAAACGTCAAGAAGAAAAGAGAAATGGGGTAAAAAAGAGTTATTTTTCTGAGACTTTAAGGTGGGGTTTTGGTTGCTTTTTAACTTTTAATGTCCTGAACGTGAGTTTGGAGGCAAGCTGTAAGAACTGGATAGAAAAAATAAAAAGATACTTTAAAATAGTGAAGGAGAACAGAAAATACTGTCAAGCACTTTTAATTATCATTGTCATGACCTTTGGCTAGTAAGATTGAGAAGAACATACTCAACACTGCAGAACAGGGCATTTCTTATAGAAGAACATTTGGAGTCGACCTTGAAAGACTTCTGGGAGTTCAGCTCCTTCCTAGCCTATTACTTTCTTTTCCTCAAGATTCCTTTTTTGTCAAAATTTACCATCTTTTTTTCTTTATAAAGAAAGACAAACTCAAAATCTTTAGGAAGGAAGTAGTGTTTACTATCTCTCCTGTTGTGATTTGTGATTTCAGGATCTGAAGTGTAGGGATTTTTAAATCACAATACAAATTATGCTGACTGGGGAAGTTAATTCAGGAAAAAATTGTTGCAGGTTATCCCAGAACTGTCAAAGAGAACTGACTGTTGCAAAATAGGGCCCAGCCATCTCGTAGCTCAAGTGAATGTGTAGGAAAGACTGTCTGAAATGGATAAAGAACCTTGCTACGTTGCTGCTTCAGTTTCTCAAGGGATTGGCCTTCTTGAAAGGGGAAGAAAACAGGGCTGTGTATGTGGGCAGTTTTCTCTCATATTTCCTGCAGCTTTAGGTAAAACATGTTTGTGAAAAATATTGAAACATCACATAATCCTGTGGTGACAACATATTGTGGAGCCTTGTAGATTTTCTCGATGAAACCAGGTTGTAAGATAGAATTGTTGGTGCAAACACAATGTTACTCTTTGTCCTTAATCAAGCTTAAGTAACGTTGGTATGTCTCATGAACTTGCAGGCTCCTTTCAAAGCATTACTCTGTGGGAAAATCTCTCTGTAGTCTTGACTGTAGTTACGTGTTTTCAAAGGTGGTAGGAGTGGAAATGTTGCGGGCTCATTGAGTTTGGGGAGGAAGGAAGGAGCAGTAGAGAAATAATACTGTGCTGCAGCAAGTAAAAGTTTCCTTTTACTATTGGGAGAGGTTGCACTGAGACCTGTTTTAAACTGTGTTGTGACTTTACTTAGTTGAAAAGCTGAATTGATTCTTGTAAAGAAGTTGCAAGTTTAGTTTACACAAGTAAACTAGATATGCAAAGTAATGTGCATTAGTTATCTTTCCACAACATCTGAATATGCACCAAAACAAATTCCATATAAAATATCCAAGATAGTTACATAAAAGTGAAATACTTACTGTTTCCAGATGGTGGATAGTGATTTGTGTCTGTCATACTTCAGAATGAAATTTCTGAAAAATGTCGGCTGTTTTGTGCTCCGGATTTAACAAATGGTCTGCAGTTTTGAAGTCGCGCGTGGAATCTGCTGTGAGCCTTCCTTGACATTCCTTGTGTTCTTACAGTAATAGCTATGTATCATTTTAAAATGCCTTTTCCCCTGCTACCAACACAAGAAAAAGAAAAGTTTACTGACTGTAGGGAAAGCACTGAAATTAACTCATTCATTAATGAAACCAATGCAATTGCTAAGAATCAAAGTAAATTTAGAAAACATAGATAGAAGTTTTAAACAATCTCTACCTTTTTTTAAAACTTGAGTTCTAAGAAGGCTACTCTGTAGATAGAATGTGTTTGGCCTGGCAGGTTGGGTTTGACTGGCCAGTAACACAAATATTACATTGCTTGCAAAGAGTTTGACTTTCAGTGTGCAAATTTTGTGTTCGAAAGCTCATTATATTTGAAATAAAATGGAAAATTATATTTCCAAGAGCTCCGAGTGTTTATCAATTGAACACTGCCCTACTTAGACACTKTAAGGCTTTTTAATGATTTGAGGATGTTGAGTTCTCCACTGGAGGAGAATTTAGGAGAATACATTTATCTATTTGTCCTCCAGTTAATTGATTTATGTCATTCTTCTAAGGAAGCAATTAGTTGCTTACTACAGTGTTGCAGTTCAGTAGTGGATTCACTGTGGATGTTGAGTTTATAGCAATTAGAAGTATTTTACATTGGTTCATTCTTTTTGTCTCAATGATTATAAAACAGTGGCTTTGGGGTGGCACACTGAACATCATGGGATATGTGATGACAGACAASTGGGGTAGGAATAGACAGGACCCAGCGTATATGAGCATGATTTGATTATTCACGTTTTAAACTTCTGCCATTAAAATTTCCCATGCTACCGAGAACCATGTTCCCAGATTTAACATGATGCTAGAGGAGACCACGTATTTTTGGCTACAAAAAGCCACAGATTGTTCAGCGTCATTGTTCTGAGCAAGTTCAATAGGGGACATGGTTGTCATGTCATGCCAGGGTAGTTAAATGTTTTCCTCGCTGTTTTGCGGTGTGATATACAGCAGCAAAAAAGCATAGCTTCTGTTCCGCTTCAGGAAGAACAGTTCAGGAGTTGGGGTAGTTTGATGGATAGCATATACTAAGAAAAATATTAGAAACCAGGAAAGGCCAAATAATCCACTGAGGCTTGTTTCACTCCAAATATACCTTGCCCAGGTTATCTTGCAGTTGTTACAAGAGAGAGTAATGCCATCCATTATTTTGTAATTTGACTTCTGAGCATTAGGGAGATAAATATCTAAATGTTGGAGAACTAACTTTCAGAGCAGCATTTCAGGAGGAAGACACTTAAATGCAGATAGGCAGGATGACAAGAAAAGAAATTGACCCCAAATGAAAAATATGGTGACAATGCTATGGATATATGTGTATAGACACAGTTTCTCAAAGTTCCACAGAGACYAGCTTGCAATGCTGAGGCTTTCAGAAAGTAACCTTTCCTTTGATTTATTGTTTCAGGACCAATGCAGGAGACAATATATGACTTCTGGAGGATGGTATGGCATGAAAACACCGCCAGCATCATCATGGTTACTAATCTTGTAGAAGTGGGAAGGGTAAGTGATTTTTGTACTTAAAGAGATGAAAGACTTGCAAGGTGTTTGCTTTTGGAAATGAAATAGCAGACCAACAGTATATACTGAGTAGAGCACATAAAATATTTATGACTGCCTTTGCTAAGAGGTTCATTATCAATTATTTTTAAACATGCCTTGAGTGCCTGTCTTTGATAACATCAGCACAACGCCAAAAACAACTGATAAAGCTGCATTATGTACAACACAGCCTGCAAAGACAGCCAAAGAGGGAGAGTGCCATCTTTGCATATATGTTAGTGACGGCACCTCTATTAAGGGAAACAAGGGAAGTGTTACAGGAGTTTCTTTTTTGGAATTAATCTGGATCAAATTTCAGGGGGAAAAGAAAGGGTAAACTATGAAATTGCACCTTCTTCGTGGTATGTTTGTGTGAACAATCCACTTTGATTGATTTTATTCTTCCTGTAAAAGCTCTAGCCTAAAACAGAAGGAAAAAAGAAAAAACTCTACCTTTTTTTTGCGCTGCACTTGTTGACCAAGTCTTCATCAGGACCTGAGTGTTAAAGAAAGCTTTAATCGTGTGGATGATACTTTGCTTTGCTTTGGGCTCTGCTTGGTAACATGGTCTTTGCTAGGTAGGGCTTCCACTCAGGTCATTCTGGCTAAATTTGCTTTCATCAAATAGTGATTGGAACCTTTTTTTTTTTTTCCTTCATCTCAACAATTCAACAATCAATAACTGAGCCTTTTAATTTACTGCTTTGTCTATGCATTGGTATCTTAACTGTCGTCTGGGAAGCCTTTTAAGGAAAATTCCTCTGGGCTCTGGGCATCTAGCTCCCAGGTGAAACAAAAAAAAAAAGATACTGCTTTTATTGTAACTGCCACAATTATTGCAAATTGAAGTGTTGTAATAAGAAGRCCAGTATGTGTCTCTTGGTGTGAACAACATGATTCTGAGATGTGTTTTTAATTATATGCTGCTGGAGTGGCTGGTATCCCTTTGCCCTGTGACATTTTCGTCAGGAGAGAGACTGCTGTTTATGCAGCGTGTATCAAAGTATGAGATCTTCTTTCTAACACGTTTGCTTTTCCAGTCTTCATTTATTCTTATACATGTTGTGGCCAATTGTTAATGTACATCCTATCATTTAGACACCTGTGTGCCCAAGGAAGCCGACGGAGCAAAAGCCAGTGTTATTCTTAAATTCCCCAAAGCAAGGATTTGTGGCTGCAGTCAATGTTTGCTACAGGAACAAGTGGCTGCACAGATGAGGAAGGACCATAGAGGCCCCTTGGAAAACAAGGAGGCTAGAAACAGTTGGGTGGCTTTGCATCAATCCAAAGCAGATGTGTSTGTAAGAACAGGAAACTCTTCAGGAATCATCTTCATTAGAGCACGAACCAGCTGCCRTTCGTGCCTCGCCGCAGGGTTCTTCAGGGTGCCAGAGTCCCAGCGGGACATGGACTCGCGGCTCCCTCATCCCTGGCAGCAGCAGAAATGTTCTCCCTCCCCCTGGAGGCAGACACAGCTGGGACAGGAGAGGTGGAATTAAAGCGAGCTCTCAGTGGCCGTGAGCGGGCATGGGGCATGGAGCGCATGGGGTGGGCACTGCTGTCCCGCGGCCAGGGCAGCAGCAGCAGCAGCAGCAGCAGCAGCAAGGGGCAGCGGGTGCAAACACCATCTGGCCGCGGCCCCAGCGCGCGCCCTGAGCCACCTGGATTCGCAGGGACTCTAATGGCCTTTCGGGAGCGCTCCTGCAGGGCAAACCTTGCAGCCGTCCTGACCTTGGGTGTTCCTGTTTCAGCTGCTCTTGCTGGTAGAACATATGAAGAATATTTTTTTTTATTATTTTTTTCTTAACCCTTTTGCCCATTGTATGTCACGAAGCCAGGAAAATTCCTTTACATTTTCAGAAGAGAGGAGTATCTGTTT
Source organism: Eudromia elegans (assembly GCA_003342815.1). Taxonomy (NCBI): domain Eukaryota; kingdom Metazoa; phylum Chordata; class Aves; order Tinamiformes; family Tinamidae; genus Eudromia; species Eudromia elegans. The sequence continues at coordinate 1,162,054 of PTEX01000039.1, read as the reverse complement.
AACATGTTTGCCGCGCAACGCGTGTCCTTCATGAATTAATCATGGAGGGGGCGGGCGTGTGTTTGTTTACCAGGCCTGGCTGRCTAGTCATTAAATCCGTGCTGGGAAGCCGCTTTCTGCCCTGGAGCATTCTGCATGCGGGCTGCTCTAATTGCGGACGGAGGCAGCGCCACGAGGCCGTCCCTCATGCCAGCACCTGCTGCAAGCGGCTCCGTCCCGGCACTGCCCTCCAGCAGGCTCTGGCTACGTGTGCCAATATCCGTCATTATCTGAGGCACGCTTGTCAAAACCGGGCGTCCCTTTAAGCTCTCGCGAGGGACCCGTGTCAGCGCTGCTGGCACCTGCACGCTGCCGTGCACCTGGCGTCTAAATGGCACCGAAATGTGTTTTGATTGTTTCCTCTCCCTAATGAACCCACCTGAGGGACGTTTAGCTCTTCCTCGAGACGCCCGCTACCCAGGCGCTCGCGCCGGCGCTGCTGGCGTGGAAACTCGGGGCTCGCCTGTGCTGTTAGACTCATCCATCTGCCAGAAGTCTTATCACCAAATCTGCAGGGCTCCCTGAGGAGACTTTTGTACTGGTAATTTACGCTAATGATTTCTAAACATATTTAGTCAGTTTTATGAAGACCTCATTAGAATGTGACTGTTTATTAAAAATCTAAATGAGGTCCCGCAGTCATTTAGAAAACTCATTGCTGAGTTGCATGAACAGCTCTTTGATAACAAATGATGAAGTGTTTTTTACTTAAGATTGGCCTAGGTTGACCTGAGAACTTTTGCCAAAAAAAGCCACAAAACAAATAAGCTGCTCCCCAGGCACCTAGATCAAAAATCTCCGTCCTCCTTTCACTGGGGTTAACAACTTCCCACTCACAGTGAAGTCTGGAAAATGGAGATGACAATATTTAAAGGTATAAAACGCATAAAGTTCCATGCAGGATTCAGAATTCTGTCTCTGTTGGACAAGTATTCTTGAAATATTTGAGCGTTTGCAAACATGGAAAATTTCTTTCCTCCTTAAAAACCTGTGCTGGGACAACTGAGGGTGTAATCACTTGTGCCATGCAGCTGTCACCTCCGTCTTTGCTCTCGTTGGGCTGGTACTGATCCTTCGCTGGCAGAATCAAACTTGGCATGTCGCATCATTTGTCATTGGATTCTGTCAGCAGTCACTTCCTCTCCCACTCCTTGTTTTTGCTTGAGGCAGGAGGAATTTACTAGTATGTGATTAATAAATGGTGAAATGCACTGATGAAATTCGGTGGAGGTAGCTGATATATAAATGCACTGCTAGGATACGTGGTTGTCTATCTTGATTTTACTACAACAAAGTATTTACCAAAAAGCAAAAAAAGAACAAACAGGAGAGAAAATTGTAAAAAAATAAAACCTAACGCCACGAGCATAATAATTAGAGTAATTAGAGTTCTGCAATTATTATCAAAACCGAGAAAGCAGACGGTGCTAATAGTGTTAATGAGCACACAAAAGACCCTTTGTGTGAAAGGAGGCGAGTCTGACTGCGCCAGGGTAGATGTGGCCCGAGCAGGGCACGGAGGAGGCCAGCGGTGGGTAGCGCTGGGGTGCGTGATGTTCCCTCGCGATGGGTCCCTCGTGATGTTCCCTCGTGATGACCCCCGAGAGGAGCGTGTGTGGGGCGAGCCCCGAGCCGCCGCAGCTGCAGCCCGTGGGCCTCGGCTGCTCCGCACGTGCTGCCATGCTCGGGGCGTTTGCAGAGCGGATGGAAATCTGTTTCCTTACAAAAGGCAAATCCCAGAGCTGCTCCTGCGGGTCGGGATCTGCCTCAGACCTTCCTATTGCATATAGGCATTCAGCATCCATGGAAAACTGCCTGAGAAAGCCCTGTCCAAAGACTTCTTACTGAAAACATGTCGAAAGAAACAAAGGAGAAGTTCATAGGAAATCCCAGCAGCATAACAACTGCCTCTATATGAATTTCCAATAGGCTTGCCATCTATTTTTAGAGGAAAAAAAAAACAGGTATTTTGATGCAAACCTATTATGAAGCTCACAGTTCACAAATTTTGAGAATCTTCTGTGCAGAAGGAGCCTTCTGATAAGTGAAGGTAAATTCAGCTCACCCAGTACAGAGGTAGTACAGAGGTAAAAGGGAACAACTCTTCAGCAAGTCTCACAAACAGCACATTTGTATTTCGTATAAATGGAAGAACATTCAATCTAATTGAAACTACCTCCAAATGTAATGAGCCAAATTACCTACATTGGAATTAGTTCAGGATATTGGCATTCGTGCTCCTTAGGAGGTATGCCAAGGAGTTTGTAAGCACACTAGTGGCAAAGATTTTATTTTAAGCTGTCCTCTGGAAGCAAGAAACAGCATTTTAGAGACAAGAGAGAGAAAGCTTGGTGCATTAAACTCTTCCCAATATCTAAGTAATTCTAATTTGGGCTTCTGAAAACCATAAATAGTGTCCTTCCCCATCTAGAGATAATTTTATTCCTAATGGTGTTTATGCAGCAGGCCCTGAAACTATGCTTATGTTACATATGGGATATGTAATATCCTGATATTTTGTTTTACTTTTGGTTTCAGTATAATTTGGGTATTTCTTGCTTGTTACAGTATATGACGGAATAACTACAACAATAAAGGAAAAAAAAATCAGTAGTGTAAAACTACCGTTAATCTTGCAAGCCAGTGAATGACGGCATCCTTTCAGTAGTCAAAACAGATTTTAGCTTTCTAAACTTCTAACCAGAAATAACAAGTTGGCCTTATTCCATTGTGTGTAGCAAGGGAAGAATCCTTAGGGAAACAAGTTGGCAGTTGTTCTTCAGGGAGGAGAAGGAAGGATTCTTTGTGCTCATTGATGGAGATGTCCACAGATGAGCAGGACACTGAGCAGGACATCAGCCCGCTCGGCCTTAGAGTGTCCCGTGTCACTCAGGGCAGACAYGCTTTCGGCTCTCCATGTTCTGGTGCGTTCCCTTGCTTCCACTAAATACGGTGTCTCAGAGAACGTTACTCTGTTGAAGTGAATATCTTAATACTCACTGAGCCGGTGGAGAGAATTCACTCTGAGGATGAAATAAGAGAGGTTTAAGGATGCACAAGTGCCTGGATGCCCACACTAGGCCGGCTGCCCCTGCGCGCACGATGCTGAGGCGAGTGGAAGTGCAGGTTCAGAGACATCCTCAGGTTCCTCTTGGAAAAGCCTGGGCTAGCAAGATGGGGTCCGCTCCCCTCAGCAGTGCAGGGCGCTTAATCTCTGCCTGTCTTCGGGGGGAAGGAGGGTCCTGGAGGCCTCAGCAAGCAGAGCAGCGTGTGGAGCTCTCCAGCCCTTCGGAGCGGGTTTCGGTGCCACCGGGCTGACCCGGCGCCGCTCTGGAGCTGGGCTGACGGCAGGACTTTGCTCTTGGAGGGAGGCAGGGGTCCGTGTGCCTGCTGTGCTGCTCCAGGCAGCCGGCGCGGGATCCGAGCAGCGTGCCCATGGTTTCATGGTCGTTCAAGGGATTAGGACAGGCTCTGAGGAGCTCCAGCTAATCCTGTAACAGCCTTCCCCTTGGCATGGCAGGCCACCCTTCTCCATGAGAGGCTCCGTGCTCAGCCTTCCTCCCCCACCTGAATTACAGCCTCCTTGAATAACCACTGCCCAAAACCAAGAAACGAAGTAGAGGCAATCCGGATTCTTCTGTTGTACTTTCAATGGAGGCAGCAACACTAGAACAGCTTCAGCTTCAGCCTGGGTCACCTAAAGCAATCCTCCCATAAATTCTCTTCATGGCCAAAGTGTGCCTGAAGAGGCCACGTGGTGGATTTGGCCTGTCACTTCATTACATGCTGGTGGTGTGCCCGCAGTGAATGCAGTTCTCCAGAGGGATCACATCACCCTGGTTCCCGTGGGTGAAAAGCAGGTAGGATTTTGCTGCTACCAGGCACATCCAGAAGGCCTCTCCTGTTGTGGGCAGGGGTGGAACCAGGGGGCATCCCGGCGGCAGCCCAGGGCCGTGCTCCTGTGTTGACCTTCCAGCTGCCCAGGGACACAGGGCATGGGGCAGGTGACAGCTCTGAGACATCCCTGGCAGAAACGAGACCGACCGAATAAAATTCGCAGAGCGCTCTCTTGGCGTGGGCGCCACGAGCAGCAGAAGGCGCGGGTGCCTCTGCACAGATCGTTCATCTGGGGGTGCCAAGCAGAGTCTTAAGCGGTGCATTTCTCAGTGCTTTTCTGTGCCGCTTTTAGTAAAGCGTTAAATGATGTGGATCAATTAACTGACGTGCTCAAAGGCAAAGAAGGAGAGTAACTTGTGAAAAAAAAGGRCTGGATTTTATCTTCTGTCAGAGACTGCTGTAGTAACTAATGAAATGTTCCTAATCACAATGTATTTTTTGTTTCGGAAGTRTTTAAATAAAAGTACTTCCAATTATTGCATGTTCTTTAACTTCAAGTAACTTGCATCAAAGTATATATTGTTATCCTAGTTATACCTCTAAAACCTGTAAAAAGTTTCCACTGGTGAGCTTAGCTGGCTTTATAATTTTACATCCTAGAGATTCCACTTCAAAATTTATGTCTGTCTTATCATCCTTACTTAGTCCAGGATTAATTTTAAATTAGGATATATAATACTGTTCTTCACTAACGGCCATCCATGCAGAGCAGAGCCAGTTATATCACCTTTTACTAAGAATATATCAAAATCAAAGCAAATTGGACACTCGGCATAATCAGTGTTATTTAAACTCTTCTGTGGGAACTATAAAGCACATTTTGCAGCCAGCTCACTTACTAACTCTGTAATATTCCTTCGGGTCCAGACCTCTGAGGAAGTGAGTTACTGTCCTGGCCGCCTTGCCGCGTTGGGCTGCGTGTGCCGCGCTGCCGAGTGGCGACGGGCACGGCCCCAGAAGCCGCCGTTCGTGTCCAGTAGCTCCCTAATTCCTGCCTGTCGCATTCGGAAAGAGCAAGTACAACCTTCCGCTTCTATTGTTGGCGCTTAGTTTCTCACYTAATTTCTCATTACTTTGCTGTGTTTCTTTCCTTTTTTTATGTGTGTGGGTTTTTTGGGAGGTAGGGAGGTGAAGAAAATCTTCTTCTCCAAATTGCTAAAATTATTAGTAAAATGAGCATGTATGGAACAATTGGGCCRTGTACCTTGGAATGAATAGATTAAACCAGAGCATTTTCATTATGTCTCTGGCAATCTCCCTTTTATCTCATCATGTGATGAACATCTGTATTTTTTGGCAATATGCTAGGATATAAATGTGGGGTGTATCTGAACAAGCTCTCAATTATAGGTCTGCTTAGATGAGATTTCAAAATTATGTTTTCTATTTTTTGGCTGATGTTTACGGTTATGATGGCAAGTGTGCGAAAAAAAAAACCCCACAGTTCTAATATTCATTTAATATTCAGTTCTAGATTCCTATACCTATTATTTAGCTAAACTTTCTGTTTGTAGGTTTTTGGATTTGGGTGGTTTTTTTTTTTTTTTTTTTTAAAATACATGCCGAATGTTTTTGCAAAGGGAAAGAGATTCATCAAGACACAGCGGCTAAAGCTCTGCCATAAAGCAGAAGTGGACAAACACACGTGCCAGCAGTTTTTCTCATGCTGGAGGAGTAAAACCATATCCTCTTTTGTTGCGATCGCCTTTCCTTACACAAATAAAGACCCTGGTCCAATAAACATTTATAACTGTGATTACTATTTGCAGCCTGCACGGAGGGGCCGAAACTGCCCTTAGTCATGGCTCGGAAAATCCCGCTGCGGGTTGTTCCCGGCAGTGCCTGCGAAGGGGGAGCTGGCTGGCGGCAGGGATCTGACCAACATGCGTAGCCTGGGTTATTTTAACAATGCACCCTGAACAACGAGCCTTCTGTGCGTTTCACGTGGCCTCTACCACTGTTTTTTTAATCCAAAAAAAAGAGAAGATTGAAATAGCAACAACCAGCAAACTGTTTGCAGTTCTTCTTCGTGCTTTTACYGTGGTTGCTCATTTGTTGTCATCAGCAGTGGGCATGGGAGAGGCCTACAGGCTTGCTAGAGGTCTTGGGGTTTCGGCACCCTCGGGGTGGTTCCCCCCGAAGCAGGAGAGGGGCCCCGGGGTTGATGATGCCGGTGCTGGGAACCATCGCGTTGCTGCTGGTGGCCTGACCGCTCCCAGCCCCAGCAATAGGAGGGGGAGCAGCGCTCCCAAGCTCGGCACCTGGTCCTGGAGCGCGGAGGGGCTCTCCCAGCGGAGGGGCTGTGGGGCCTGTTTGCAGATAGTCCTGCTGAAACGTTAAGGAAAGCCTAAAGAAGGCTCCTCCGGCGGTACTAGCGCAGCTGCTACGTCTGAAGATGGGCAAAGAGAAAGAAATGAAAACTTGCYTAGAGCTGTGTGGGCCTCGGGTCAGCGCTAGGAGCTTTTCCTCAGCTGTGCATGCAGGAGTAAGCTGTAAGGATGCTCCTGTGGTTTGTGGATGGGAGCCAGTCCTTAAGGCGAGGGGAAGCGTCCCGAGATGGGGCTGTGTTTTGCCAAACCCTCATTCAAGTCTCAGTTCAGATTTAAATCTTATCTTGCTCAAGAGCTTCCTTTGGTTCATAGTTTGACGAGGTTGTGACTCCTGAGCTGTTGGCKGTGTCCTGACAAACTTGATATCGTCGTTACCTCTTTGGTGTGGCAAGAGCTCTCCTCTGCCCGGGCAGAGGTTGGTAGCGATCATCAGCCATTGCAYGGGAAACAGCYTCYGAGGAAGATGCTTTCTTCTGCCTCACAGGACAAAGTTCAGCTCTCTGCATAATCCTGYGTGGATTAAACTTGGAGTTTGTATRCRTAGATGTGTAGAATTTACACTTTTCTTTGTGTGCCCATATACATGTTTTTACCCCTTATGCAAGAATAGATATAATAGTAATCCAAATACTTTGYCGTGATAATGAGTTTTGAAGTTTAATATATTTTTAWTTTAATATCAATTTTCCATTCAAAATTTGCAGGTTTTTTTTAATGCAACCCATTTAAGTGTATGCTTAAATAACCCAGCCTACTTCCATGTATTAAACAATCAACTTTTAGCTTTCTTTTCAGTGAGAGAATGGGAGAAAGAGGGAACACGTTTCCAATAGCAGATGTGTCACAGATGTGGCTCCTAGCTCGTATGGCACTGCTGCACGATGGCCAGTTGCARTGCTGATAGCAAAGCTCTTACCCTCATAGAGCACAATAAAACGTGGCTACGCAGTTAATGTGCTCAGCTTCCCYACCCACCGCCTTGTCCACACAGGCAGGAAGGAGGAGGTGAAAAGTCTCAAGTCTAGTTACCTGAATGCTAATATATGATCTCCTCAGCCACCCACTTTAATAAAACAGCAGGTTTATACTGCGTGTCTTCCTTAAGCGTGCATAAAATACTGTGAAGTCCATCCGAYGCAGAACACAACAGAGCTCAGGAAATTTGGAAGAGTTTACAGGGCCCGCCGTCCTTCTGTCCCCGTGTCCAGAGAAGTAAATTGTCAAGAAAGCCAAGCTCCAGAAACCTGCAGAAATTAGTAAGAGGAAGAGGGGAAGCCATCCCACCTAGCCTGAGCCACCTGCAAGGCCAACATCTAGGCAGCTCCAGAGGGTGTTCATCCTACCCACCGTAGGTTGGGTTGGGTAGATGGGTCCCATGTGCGGGATTGTCTAAGGGAACGGTGGCAACGCCCAGAGATAAAACGCGTCTCTTGACTTCAGGTGTTGGGCTTTGCCTTTTGGCCTCTCAATAGGTTCTTGGAAAAGTTAATCTGAAAAGAAACACATAGTTTTCTAACACTAAAGAAGATCCTTTCTGCTCAAAAMCCACATTTTTATTTTAGAGGGTAGGAAGATATTTTAAAAACAAATGGATGAGTTGTGCTTGGGGAATACACAAAAAGGCCTCCMTTGGTAGTTTCTCCCACTGGTCACACCCTGTGCTGGGAAGCACAGGAAATGAGCACTTACTGCGACTGGCTAGGGCACAGTATAAATATCCCTTGTGCTCGGTACAAATTTGCCTTTCTTTGCTAAATACGACCCAAATACTGTCTGCAACTCAGAAGGCTGCCTTAAAAAAAATAAAAATAAATTATTCTTAATTTCTTTTGTGTTTTTAAAAGGTCAAGTGCTGCAAATACTGGCCGGATGACACRGAGATATATAAAGACATTAAAGTTACCCTAATAGAAACAGAACTCCTGGCTGAATATGTGATTCGAACATTTGCCGTAGAAAAGGTAAGTTTCAAAATCCGKGTTTCTCCATATAATGTTGCCTGCCTAAGTAACTTACGTGCAAATTCAACKTGGGAAACTTCTGTTTGTTGACCGACAGACCGCTTTTTCATCCCTGTTTTTTGGGTTGTCACCTGGCGCCCTCTCATGGTAGACTGGGATTTTCTTTCAACGCAGCCACTTTTGTCCCCTTTGCTGTCACCGCTGGCCCCTGCTCGGGTTAGAAGCAGCGAGCGCCCTTGCCCTGGAGAAATCAAAGCCTCTTCCCAGCGGTTGATGGAACCCACGTTCACGCTGTTGTCCCATCCCGCGTTCCCTGCAGTTGTTCTGTGCCTGCCCCGAAGCTGCGGGCGCCGATGCTCCCRAGTCCAGCACTGCTGGACCTGGTGTGCGGTGCAACTTCTCTGTAACAAACCTGCCTTTCTTTTTCAAGGCAATATCACTTTTAGGAGGGAATCCTGCCTTTGACAGGGTGTGGTGTTCCCACCTGCGTACTGTGGTGTTGTTTATTGGAAAAGTGCCATTTGTTTACTCTGATGTTTACCAGATTGCACAGCTTTCTTAAGCATCTTCTAATATGTGAACAACAGACAAATARCAAGGTACTTAGTTACTAAAAGTGAAAACAAGGCGAGTGAGTTAATGCTGTAGTATGTCAGGCTTTTAGTGCCACTTCAGGGGTATTATTCCRAATTCTTGCCAAAGGACAGAAGTGTGTTAACTGTACATAGCTGCTCTTATCCTGAGTTGCAAAGMAATGGAAAAGGGCCTCTTTGGGCACCAGAGGTTCCCACATGTCCACTGGAGTCGTGTTCACTCCATGTCTCCATGAGCAGGCCTTCAACTGATTCTCTCGGAAAACAGCCTTTGATTTAGTACCCATCACATACTGATTCTTGCTAAAATGTGGTAGCCTTCAGTTATGGTCTCAAAGAATAATCTTTTGCATCAAAGACTCATGAACCAAAGCAAATTAAAAGCAAGGAAAATGAAACCTCCAAAGAGGTCTCTGTGTACATASGTATATCCACGATAACAAAGCAATTAGTCTTTTTTCCTGTTTTATTCTTCAGCCTGGTAGTTAAATATACATGAATACAGCAACCTGAGTGTAATGATAATAAAATTATACAGCTGGAGTGAACTGAAACATGGTATCATGTATACCACCACACATATTGTRCTTTCAATTCATTCAAGCCTGTTGTTTCCTTCCATTTAGATATTTTTAATAAACAGATGAGAAAGGATGGCTGCACTTTGAAGTAGATGCGACACTGGTTGATTTCTATTCTGCAGATTTTAAGCCATGCTTTGATGTTAGCTTTCCACTTCTTAACGGGGACGGGAAAAAAAGACCGAGAGGATTTTACAGTTACTCATAAGCAAACTGTCTTGAATAAGTGCATTAAAACAGATAAAGATAAAAGGCCTAAACATTTTATTGCTTTAAAAAAATCTCCATCTGAAAAGATTTCATTTACACATTGGGGGTTTTTAGTAGTTACTAGTTCTTCAGTAAGCTGCTGAAAGCAGTGTCAGTGTAGTTTGAGTAAAGTGTATTTGTTTTTACCCCATTTACCTTATTTTCTAGCTGCTCTGGTAGTACTGAAAGGTCAAGGCTGCACATCTCTTACACTTTTCTGAAGTTCAGATCTCTGATCTTTTGGGACGGATATTGCTCAGCACCTCCACCRACAACCTGTGTTACAAGACAGAGCCCACCCTAGAGGCTGCAGATAGGTGCAGTGTTAAAATGCTCGACGCTGGAGCCTCTGTTCCACGGGGCTGGAATATTCAGCCAGTCATTCAGAAGGGAGAAGTGCAAGCTCTGCACCTTAGCCTATGCGTTGGTACGGCCTGGGAAGTGCCTGGTGGCCCCACCACCACCGCCACGGCCAGAGGACCTGGGGGTTGCAGTCCACTCCAAATGGAGTGTGAGCCAACTGTGTCCTCACACCTTCAACATCATGAAAACATAGCAAAATTCATAATGTAGCTCATGATAGGTGCAATCTGTCCTCATTTGGGGGTCATCCTTGCTGAAGGACATAGTAGAGTCCTCTACTCTCTCTACAAGGAGAGACTGGAGAGCTGGCCTTGYTTGGTCCATCAGAGAGGAGGAAGCAGAAGGGTGAGGGGAATCTAATGGCAACAACTGYGCCAAAGACATTTACAAAGTTAGTGGGGCCAAATTCTTCTCCCTGATGAATGGGGCCCAAAAGTTGGAGCTTAAGAGGCTTGTACCGGGCTGCAGTCCACTCTGAGTGGGAGGTTGGACTGGAGCCCAACAGAGGTCCCTTCTGACCATCCTTTCTGTGACTCTACCTGTCTATAGATGATCAGTCTCAAACCTGCCATTACAATAACATTTAGAAGTTGGCTTGTTTGACTTTTGTTTTTTGTGGTTATTTGGAGATTTTTGAGGAGTAGGGGAAAAAACTGAGAAAGTGGAACTGAAAATTACACTCTGATCCTGGAAAACACTTCTTAGGTGGTTTTGATTTAGAGTCCATGAGCAGTTCTTTTGGAATTAAAATATAACAGTTATCTAATAGTAACATGCCACAGCACCGTAAGTATTTGTAGGATTCAGGCCTAGATTTCTTAACATCCTCGGAATTGCTAGAAATGTGCACCATTTTTCTGTTTGTTTCAGCCAAAAGAAAAAGGGAAAAATTCAGTCTTTCCAAGCTGAACATATGCTTTTATGATTCATGCAGTTGTGTTGCTATTTTGGGTTTGGAAACCAGCAGGGAGGCTACAGACATGAAAATCGTTCTTTTGTAGGTATAATAAGCAAACTCATTATGAAAGTACCCAATATGCAAAATCTTTTCTGAGTAGCGACGTACGACCAGCAGTGATGGCCAAAAATACAGCGAGCGTGATGGAGAGCACGTGCAAAACTAGCCCCGGCTCCCGTGGGGAGCRTGCTCTGGGCAGCAGCCGGGCACGTTATGTTGGAGGGGCCCTTTATGTGCTGGGAATTGCTTAGTGATGCAGGCTCTTCACGGCATGAGGGGTTTGGGGCTGGGCATTCCTGTTAGCCCTGCGCTTGCACAGTGGCAGCACCACAGTTTTATATGGGGTATTTGTTTCCTGTGGGGTTGCACTTGGGTGTCCACTCGCACACATAGCTGCTTACCAAGTTGGAGGCCTTGCATTGCACCGAAAAAAAGGAGCTGTTAACTAGCACACAACTCCAGAGTACAGAGCCCAAGCTGCACTTGAATATGTTTGCAATGGTGCCTTGAAATAAAAATCACTTTGTTTGCCTTTTTGCTCTTTGACMTGCCTTTTTGCACCAGAGTTTCAGTGGGAGACAAGCAGGGGCAGCCCCCCAACCTGAACAATATCTGAGCTGTCAGAACACCAGGTTTCCAAGAGAGACCATAGTTACCTCCAGACCTGTAGTACCGGCATGGCCAAAATTTCTCCACTGTTGACAATTTCTGACTCTCTTGGCTTGCAGGCTATCAATAAACTAGGACATTTTTATTACTTCATTATGCAAAGAGACTTAGACTTTTTATATGCAAACCAGCTTGAGATAAGAAATATATCTTATAGAAGAAAAACTGTAAACCACCAGTTATTAATATCATTGACGTTTAGTCCAACCTAGACATGATATGTCATAATAATGCTGTTTGGTTATGAAATATGTATGATGGCCTCTGGTCCATAGACGACTAATGAGAACAAAATACTGGCAGCTATGATTTTAAAGGAGGAGGGGGAAACACAAGCACTAAGAAAAGCATACCTAGCACATAGCCTTTTAGTATATAGTCTGTTCCAAAAAGCCACATGGGAAATTATTTGCACAATCAGCATTCATATCTGTCTCCCCATATCAATGCCATTGCTGCAGTAGAGCACATGATGGTTGAGCATGTGGAGGTCTACCAATGCAGCCCATATAGTTGAAGGTGCATGGAGGTTTCCTACTGTTCAGCTGTTTCCAAGGAGAAAAAAATATAAGGAAAATTATCTTGAAATCAGAGGTCCCTGAATCCAACAGCAACATTCCCGTGGAGAGCAGGGGGGAGATTTTATCCGTGCCTTGCTGTTTGTCATGGCCTTGCTTTTGACCTGCCTTGTGGTCATAGCATGTCTCCTAAGGCCAGAGTTTTCAAAGCGACCTAGTGATTAAATATAGAGATGAGTGTCTGTCTTGTTGCCAAGTTTCTAAACAGCCTACTCCTAAACCACTCAGTTTTACTGTAAGAGTTTGAGACCAATTGATATGTAACYTTTGAGCTTGCTGTCTAGCTGTTGGAAAGCTCTTCAACAGACTATACAGAGGGRTGGATGGGCAGGGTTTCAGCAAAACTCAGGTGTTTATATTTACAGTCATGTGATGCCATTCTCCAAATTATTTTCACATTCCAACGTGTTCTTTTCTCGATCCTTGTCTCCTGGGCAGAGGGGAGCTCACGAGATCCGAGAGATTCGGCAGTTTCACTTCACTGGCTGGCCGGACCACGGCGTGCCGTACCACGCGACCGGCCTGCTGGGCTTCGTGCGGCAGGTCAAATCCAAGAGCCCCCCGAACGCTGGCCCGCTGGTTGTCCACTGCAGGTAGGCGGAACGGGACTCTCTCTGCTGCGTTTTCCACTAAACCCACAGCGTAATTCTGCTCCTCCTGCAGCAGGCTGCTAAAGCCACTGGAGCTTCCCCACTATCTTGCTACCCAGCGTAGAAACAGCAACGGTCAAACTGAGTTGGAAATCCTGCAGTGCTTGGATGCAAAACCTGATTTCAGTAACGAGCCCATTGGTTAAGCACCTGCAAGATGAACCCCTGCACTTCACCTTTTCCAAGGCTCTGCTGAACAGTAACTCTGCTCTTCTTTTACTTCAGCGCTGGTGCTGGCAGAACTGGATGCTTCATTGTTATTGACATCATGCTTGACATGGCAGAAAGAGAAGGCGTTGTAGACATCTACAACTGCGTGAGGGAGCTTCGATCTCGGAGAGTTAACATGGTGCAGACAGAGGTACTGTTCATCTGGTGGAATATTGCAATATTAATTTGCAAGAAAAGGTGTTATCCCAGCCTGTAGGACCAGAGCCCTTCAGRGTAGGCACCATCCATGAAGTGTTTCACTGAATCACGTGCAGAAAGGGGGCATGAGCAACCACTGCCGAAACAAGTGCATAATTGTCTTGCATTTGATGTTTCCAATGGTTTTAAGAAGAAGGAAGCTCGTGAGTGGTACCTCTTCAGGGGGAGAATGCATTCTGGGATGAGTCACATTGAGGCCCAGCTACATGATAGCATGCACAGAATTGTGCAGAATAAGGAAACTACCAACATTGTGGGRTTTATTGCAGAGAGCTTACTGCACTGCTGCTTGTAACTGCAAATAGGTTGAGTCCATCCTTCTCTATTCATTTCTGTGTGCATAGGGTAAAGTTCTGTGAACTCTTCTTGTTCGACTGGGCTTGATTCAGTGTCGGTGAAATCAGTGAGAGTCAGAGGACAACCCTATTCACTGGTTTTTATTTACCAAAATTCTAATAGAATATGTTCTCTACATCRGTAATTATTTTAATTGCTTTTACAGGAACAGTATGTATTCATCCATGATGCCATCCTGGAAGCCTGTCTTTGTGGGGACACRTCTGTTCCAGCTTCTCAAGTTAGGTCTGTTTACTATGAAATGAATAAACTGGATCCTCAGACCAACTCCAGCCAGATCAAAGAGGAATTTAGGGTAAGTTTTGGTTAGCTGTTCTTCCAAACAGTTCAGGTACACTGAATGCTTCTTCCTTTAGAGTTTGCTTGTGATCATGTGAATTTTGAACCATATCTGTGAGGGAAGAACTGCCAAAAAGATAAAATACCGTGTGACAGGTTACTATTGAGTTATGTTAAATCAAAGAGTGCAATAGGGTAATAAGAAAATCTTTTTCCTCCAGGGAAATACGATGCCAACCCYTCCTGCTGTGCCTTCTCACAGGCAGTTGCCTTTGGGGTTATTTCTCAGATATATATGCTTCTAGGTTTGACCTCTGAACCCTGCCGACTGTGGTGGGTTTTCATTTCTCTGCATGTTGATTCCCACTGAAATTGAGCCCTGAGTTGATCAGTTCTGAAGTATTCTTAAGCATTTCAGGATTTCACACCCGAGTCATTTTTTTCTCTTGTGTTTATTCTTTTTGAAAGACTTTAAACATGGTGACTCCGACGCTGCGTGTCGAAGACTGCAGCATAGCACTTCTACCACGAAATCATGAGAAGAATCGCTGTATGGATGTTCTGCCTCCAGACAGATGCCTGCCCTTCCTCATAACGATAGATGGGGAGAGCAGTAACTACATTAATGCTGCGCTGATGGATGTAAGTCTCTGCCATGTCATTAATAATAAAAGGGAGTAAGTGGCCCTCCCAACTGAGCAGTGCCAGAAAGTGGAGTCAGCACAAGAGGGCTGAAATCCTTCTAGCTTGTTTCCCCAAAACATGGCACAAAATCTTTAAACTCCCAGGCACATTTMAGATCCCACATATGTTATGTCAGAGCCAAGGTTCCCAAGCCGTGCTCAGAGAGCATGTCAGGGACTCTTGATAAATTGAATGTGTCTAGATTTCTCCTCAGTGCTTGCATTTTTAACTGTCTGGCCTRGGGAAAAAAGAAAAAAAGTTACCTCCTAAGACGCCAGGGCAGTTAAATGGGATAACGAGGTTTGCAGCARTATTTTAGTTCTCTTTGCTTCTAATTTAAACAGCAATTAACAACAACAAAAAAATCTGTCAGGACAAAATAGAACATGAGCCATTGTGAGCCATTGCTTCAGTCTCTCTGTTTATTTCTGTTTGAATGAATGGTTCCTCCTCACTTCTGTGTGGATTTTTTTAAAGGCATCTATGGTAATTTTGATYCTGCTAATAAATATCAGTAAGAAAACACTTAAACCATCTTTACAGTCTGTGAATATTTATAGTATATCCTTGAGCTACAGTAATCATGGTTGCTACACACACACAAACAARGAGAAAACAGAGGTTAGAAATGAACACATCTTAAATAGCCTTTTTGAAAAGTGAAGCCAGAGTAATAATAGCTTATAGTAGTCCTTGGTTTTCCTTCCTGCAAGTTCTCAAGCATTTTCTTAATATAATCCTAAGTTCAAAACACTCAAGTAAAATGGTAAAAGTGYGTTATCTTTATTTATATATGTATAGAAGCTGACAACCAAAGCTTAAGTGAGTTCTCCAGGTTCACACAGTAGGTCAATGGCATGTTTATGTTTGTTAGAATGGTGCATCCCTGTTCTGCAGCTTACAATCCTGYCATTGCCCTGACTTCTTTGCCACAGAGTTCAGTGTGGTTTTGTTCTGTAAATTAAGCACTACCCAGAAGGGTYGGTCCCTCAGTATTTGCTGTGAAAATGTTTCCTTTGCCAGGAGTCCTGACTCTTGAAATAAACAGTGAGCTGGATCCCAAAGTGTATCTGTCCCAACAGATCCATGGGAAGGGAGATGTGGGACACTTTCCATCCAGGCCAGGTCAAGTCACATGTAGTGTATTAGCTCATAAACATGCAGTAGCTCAGGAAAGAGCTAAAAGCATTGTATGGATTATATAAAAATTAAGAATAATATGTTTAATTGTAATGTTTTGAGGATATTACTTGCATTTTGGAAAATGGATTTTTGTTTTCTCTTACCATCTCTTCTTGCTTCTTTGCAGAGCTACAAGCAGCCTTCAGCTTTTATAGTTACCCAGCATCCCTTACCAAATACTGTCAAAGATTTCTGGAGATTGGTCCTAGATTACCACTGCACTTCAATAGTTATGCTGAACGATGTGGATCCAGCACAAGTAAGTCCAGAAATCTCCTGCAGTCGCCACAGGAGTGCTGGTGCCTCAGTGCTGCAGCACGTGCACTTTAGAACAACTTTAGGACGTAGTTTTACAAAACAACATTAAACACCAACACACTCATGGCAAGGTTTGTAGCTTGCAGATATACACGGGAAATAAGAATAAATAGGAGCATCAGCAGCTTCTCCAGCAAAACCTAATGCATGCTGCTTGGAAAATACGTTTTGGGAAGGGAGAATCCAGACCAAAATGTCCTGGCTGTAGAATTCCAGCTCAAATCTGAAAGACAGCAGTAATAGACAGAAGTTGTAATAAATAAATAAATAAACACAGCATTTTATTTGCTTGCCTGAAACAGGTTACTGACCTTGGTCTGCTTACTAACAGATAGGTGTTCCCAGCCAGAAAATTGGTGTCACATTTGCCACAAAATGATATTGTTAGCAAAGAGATAAGAACTGAACAAGAACAGAGACTGAGCATCCTTCAGAAGAGGAAAYAGGGCAAAGAAACACAAAGAAAGGGATGTAATTACCTTACAAAAGAGTTGTTCATGCTGTACATGTTCTCTAGAAAATGGGAAAACTGTACCTATCTGTTTGGCAGTTTAATCACTAGCATTAATCACTAAGCGTCCTAGAGCCTAGCTTGCCCCTGTGCAGTTCTACATGCCTACATTCCCCTACTGATATAATTTCCTTTACTCCAGTGAATTACATTAGCCCTGTGCTGGAATAATGTGGTGGTAATCTRGACCCAAATATGTAAATATTTGCTCATTACTGCTTCAGATAACAGTGGTTTTTTTTAGTAACAGATTCCATGTCACATTTTTTCTTGATATGTTCAAAATCTCTTTTTGCTTTTTTGAGTATTGTTCATACATAGAAAAATATTYCCTGTTATTTCTTGTTAATGTGAAGATTTTGTTTTAAAAACATAATAATCTTTGGTTTTGTCTTTCAAAGGAATGTCTATAAATTCTGCACTTTGTTTTAGAGACTGAATTGCTGAATACCAACCCTTAAGTCTCTGTGGGGAGAAAAATTGAAATGAAAGAGAAAACTTTTATTCATGGATCTAAGATTATTTTCTAAGTGAATGAGGAAAGACTCAGGGGAGTCAGGCTGCTAGGGACTGCTGAACAGAGCTTTTTTAATTTGTGAGCTGTGTTCTGAATGTACAATAATGCTTGGCTATTTCGAGCACTTATTAGCCTCACAGGCTTTTAAAAGCCTTTGGGATATGCAGTTAATACACCTGCTGCTGCAGTGTGCTGAACCTTTTCCCTCTAATGCAAGTAACAATCTTTTCATTAGGAATAAATCTCAAAACCCTCAGAGCAAACAGAAGTGGGAAGAGGGCAGAGTTTGTTAAAAACATGCATTACACTGAGATTTATAATAATTACTGTTATTATTATCTGTGTATATATGAAATGTTTACATTTCTGTGTAGATATTGYCATTTGTATGGCTGTTTATGTTCTATTGGGAAATGAAGTTCAGCCCTTCCTGGTGACTCTGACTTAAGGAAAGTCGCTAGCACCACATGCATGCAGGATGCTCAGGCCTGAAAATATCTGTATTTTGCTGGAACTTGAAACTAGTGGCTTCCTAAAACAGCTCTGCCTTATTACCATCACATCATTAATAACAGCAAAGCTGTTATTAAGAGAGCTTTGCTTATTATCATTATACATTTTTCAAAGATCTCATAGAACTGTATTCGTATGTTAAAAAGCCTATACTGAATTGTTTATATGATGGAAGGACCTGAGCACTGGTACATGCCTCTGTTGTATTTTGCTATCCCGCCATACACTATTGTATTTCGTAATAAAAATTGTTATAAGATTTGGACAATACCTAGAAAGTAATTCACTCTGCGGACTGATCCATGATTTTTTGTTTTTGTTTTTAATAAGTGGAAATATATTTTCCTACTTCAAAATTCTGGTTTTAACTAGTTAAAGTGAAATCCTGTACATCAGAATCTGTTCTCATTGTTACTGATATAGTAAAGAACTGTTTTGATGAAATGCAGTCATCTCTGAATAGCTTTGTTGAGAAAGGGCTACAAGAAATGCAAAACAACATCTGGGGAAAGTATGTTTTGTCAGCTCGGTTYTGGATCACCAGCAGCCATGCAGCAGGATGGGGGCCACAGCTGTGTCGCTGAGTGAATGAAATAAAGTTCCGCATACGAGATCAATGCTCCTGCAGGCAAACAGAAATTTCCTGGGTTCATAATAAATTTTGGAGACTGTTTGTGAAAGCTGCAGGCTTGAATTGCCCTACATGTCTCTGGAAATCATTAGGGTCTTTATGGAAAAATGGAGAAGCAGAGCTTTCCGGGAAAGGTTTGATTTACTTTTTAGTGTATTAACAGAGATGGTGATTGGTTCCGGGATTAAGCCACCATGGATTTATGAGACACTAAAACTGGGCAAAATAATACTGATATTACCTTGTAGTCTCTAGATCCCTGTAAGTAATGTTTTCTGAGCACAAAAGAAAGCATAATTACTGTTTTCAAGTGGAAGTCATARGAGGAAGTGAAGCAGTTGCTGAAAACGTAAAGGAATGCTGATATTAGCCAATATCATCAGGGARGGGTGGAAGAGATGAGGAAGTTGAGCACTGAGATTGGAGGACCGATGCAGCCTGTGTAKGTTTAAGCACACACTCTGATGTGGCTTGAATTATGGTCAGCATCAGGGTAACAGCAGCTCACAAGCCGTAGGCCCTCCCCTTCACGCTGTCTCCTAGATGAGGTGGTGTTTGCAGTATTCCCCCGTCCTCTCATACCGTATTGCAGAACTGACACTGTCAGAAACGTGTTATTCCAAATCCTGGGGAATGGCAAGTACAGCAGCAAGCGCTGGCACGTGCAGCTGAGGGAAAAGGCGACTGTTTAAACTTGTTCCACACRGGTGGAGTCAGAGGGTTTAAAACTGCTGGAGACTGATGCACCCTGTATTTTATAAAGGCACATGGAAGAGCTTAGGTGGTGAGTGGAGTCCACAGAAAACGAGCGAGGAAAGCGTAGTGAGGAAGCGCGTAAGTGGCGGTCGCTAACCTGCCTCTCTTCTGATTCCGTCCCCAGTTGTGTCCCCAGTACTGGCCGGAAAATGGAGTACACCGACACGGTCCTATTCAGGTGGAGTTCGTATCAGCTGACTTAGAAGAGGACATAATCAGCCGGATATTCCGGATTTACAACGCAGCCAGGGTAAGGAGTTTCTATCTGCTTTTATTTTTGATTCTTTAAAACTTTTATGTCGGCAAAGGACCTGTCTCCACTCAAGTCACACAGAAAGGAAGTCAAACTCAAACAAACAATTCTCATTTTTCAGCCTTTTTTTTTGAGAGCAACAGTGAAATAGTGGGTCATACCTTAATCGATGAGGAAAAGGCCTTGCATGCATAATCACAGTAAAAAAATTAATGTCACATCCATTTGTCAAACCTGTTAAGTGCAAATKAAAAAAAAATGCACTGTGCAGATTGTATGAGCAATCTAGTGCTGAAATCAGCGCTGCTTTGAGTAGTTTTAGGTTAGCCATCTTGTGAATGTGTATTTTATTATGCAAAGAAGATCAATACTAGGTGTGTTTCTCTGCACCAGACCCAAGCTTTTAGTGAAGATCCTATTCCATTAATTACTAATGCAGGCAAGAAGCATATAAGGGACAAGCTGGTCGTCATGCCCAGCCTCTCTGACCTGTAAAGTTGGCAGAAGAGTAAAGGAGCTCAAGTCACTTTAGAGCTGAGTGGAAAGGTAAAGATGCCTCCCCAGGAGAGGCCTCCTCTCCTGATGGGACAGCGAGCGCCTTTGCAACCTGTGCTGGTGAACCACAGGCAGGAATACTAAAGACCCCAAATCACTGCCAGAGAGATACCCGGAATGCCGATTTCTGCACTGGGAAACAGTTTTTAAGCCTCAAAATATTTCTTAAGTGTTTTGAAGGCCTTGAATTTTCAATAAATTGAGCAACATGAAAACACAGTTTCCAAAAGCAGCAGTAGGAGCTTTAGCTGCCTCTGTGGCTGGCTGGGGCTGTGTGCAGAGGAGGAGCAGCCAGGTGAGAGAAACTGGCCAAGCAACCAAGAGAGCCCCARTTCTAGCAGAAAGCAGACAAGACCCGCTGAAGGATGCACGTAATGTTGCGTCACTTGGATTTATTCCTTTATCTTGTTAATCTCACATGCCCTCTCTTACCACCTGCTCCAGAGGAAAACACGTTCTGTCAACATTTCCGTGTGTTTTAAAAAGGGCTYGTTTAAAAATGGCACTAAAATGCGCTCACAGGGAAGAGGAAGTAGCAAATCTTGGACAACCCTGGTTTCCATGTGTGTGTTTATTATGCCTTTTTTCAAAGGACTCTAATTTTCTGCCACTAGGACTTGTTTTATGCCCCTTTTTTATTTTAAGTCACTATCAAGCAACTGTTCAGTAACATTTCACCAGAGAGGTTCTCACTGCTTCAGTAGCACACAATAAAATAAAATGTAGTCAGGTTTTTATAAGCAAGAGAAGTTAGAGAGTTTCATTTGGCTTTTAAAATATTTCCTGCTTGAAAATACCTTGAGAGGCTTTGACCTTTCCTTYAAAAAGAGACAGAGGCAGGCAAACATTCTTCAAAATGCTGAAGCATGTGAAAAAGAGAGGTTATATAATTGAAATTGCGTCGCAACTCTCTTTGCTACCAAGTTCCTGCTATGATATTAATTAATTATTTGCTTGATCTCACAGCTATATTCCATATTTACATAACATTCTGTTTAAAACCTCTTACTCTAATAACTCCGTYGGGAATTAAGCCCTAGCTCCTCAGGGGCAGCTGAAGTTGCGTTAGCGGTTCGTCAGCCGCGGTGTGCCTGCACCGCCTGCCTTGTTGATGCAAGCCCCTGAATTTTGCACCCTTCACAYGCTCACGATTCCCACTGTGATTCCCTCCTGCTCGCGGCGTGGACCTGCGCAGCCCCAGGACGGCTACCGCATGGTGCAGCAGTTCCAGTTCCTGGGGTGGCCCATGTACCGCGACACCCCCGTCTCCAAGCGCTCCTTCTTGAAGCTCATCCGCCAGGTGGAGAAGTGGCAGGAAGAGTACAACGGGGGAGAGGGCCGCACGGTCGTGCACTGCCTGTGAGTACCGCGAGCGACGGGACGGCCGGGAATTCCGTTATCACGGAACTTGTGCGGGCTTCGAAAGTCTGGGGAGGGAGTGGAGAGGTGCCCATCTAATCTGTAGCTGAATAATGCAGCTCCTCGTTATTTGAGTTTTGAAAACTCAAGGAATTGTATAATTTCTTTAATGTAAATTCATGAGTTGGAGTTTCTGTGTTTCATTGGACCCCTGAAAACCTGACATGTTCTTGTGAGAAGGTGGTGGGTACAAGGTAACTCTATAAAGTTGCTCTGTGACTTGTCAGTTGAAGAGGTCTGGTATACTCATGCTTACACTGAGTGTATCAGGATAGTGTATTATCAGAATAATGTACTTTTTATTTCTGGGGTTTAGGATTGTATGTATTGTTAACTATAGCCCATTAGAGAAAGAATAAAAGTAGCACCGGAGAGGGTGATTCCTCTTCCAAACATAATTYACAGAAGGTGTGATGACCTAGTTGTGATGACACTTTACTTGACTTGCCTTCCTACAACAAGGGCCTCTTTTTCCTCCTCCTGTGACCCGTTTGCTCCTCTGGTACAGACTGTCATTCAGTCACCACCCTTCTTGCAGTGGCGCTTTATAACTCTGTGTGCAGTTTACCACCAACACTGGGTCATATGTAGAGATGGAGCCTTCAAGGCGTGAAATCGTATCCGTCTGCCTCCAAAATGTGCTCAAAGACGCTGTTGTGATGGAGAGGGGCCATGTGCACGTTAGCCTGGGCTTTCGTAGGGTACCCAGTAACTTCCTGAAGTTTGGTTTGTAGTTACACCTAAGGAGGAAAATCTGCATGTACTAATAACTCCCACTGTCACTGACCTTGAACAAGTCATTGCAAATCTTTGCTCTTCAGTTTCCCCATCTGTAGTATGGGGATAATAATACTTTCATCAAAGGAGCATTGTGTGATGTGATTAATTAGTGTTTTGAGATCTTCAGCTGAAAAGACCCTTTTGAAGTGCAAATTACTGTTATCTCTGAGGTGGTTGATGATATTAAATAGTTGTACAACATCACACATGCGTCACTTCCAGGCGGTAAAGAAAGAAAAAGCCCTGATATAATCCTTTTAAACGACTTCATTTTAATTAGAATTCCTAAAGAGCCCCACAGTATCAGGCAGTGTTCTGGCAGCAGAGAGCATTCTTCTCACGCTGCCTGCGTGTGACAGATGGGCCACGTTGTCGCTCCCTTTGAAAACCAAACGTGTGCGACGGCGGCTTGGAGGACCTGCTCCGTAACCAGCCTGCGCCCTGGTGAACACTGAGGTTTGTTGCTGTCGGTGAAGACTCTCATTAGAATAGCTGCAGAAACAACAGGGCTCCCGGAAAGAGAGAGGTCCTCCAAAAGATTAAAAATAACCAGCGGTAAAGTATCATCAAACGACGTGTTTGATCATGCAAAGGAACGTTCGTGCTTGGCCTCTTAGCCAATACGTCACTTCAGGTCCTCGTGCCCCGAACCAGCGGGTGGAGGGAGAATGCGTGTGCTCTACGTGTCCCTTGCCCGGGTGTGAGCATCATGGGAGCGTTCAGCGCCCTGGGGTGCCACGTTGAAAGGGCACAGACCAGCACGTCCTCTAGACAAGGTAAAAGGCCCTTCTAAGGTCCTTTTCCAGGCCTGAGGCCCGTCACAGCCTTGTGCACTGATGGTGCAAAGGGGTGTTGACCTGAACCCAGGAGCATCTTGTGCCTTTGCCCTCCACCTCTTGCTGCGGATGTCTCGGGAGTTCCTGAAGAAGAGTGGTGCGAAAGTTGCCCATTCTGTTCACTTCAGACTTTCAGCCCGTTGGACACTGAGTTACAGGTTTACACTCATTTGACCCATTAATTCCACAAAAAAAACCCCACAATATTCCGCTTGGAGTTCTAGAGCTTTCGTTACTCATATTCTGTGTTTTCTCTCTGCTGGATCTGGTGCCTTCTGTTGTGATTCCTGATGCTGGAAGAAATTGTAACATGAAGTCAATTATAACTGAGCCGTTTTATCTATTTCCACCTTTTGCTGCAGGAATGGAGGTGGCCGCAGCGGCACGTTTTGTGCAATCAGTATTGTTTGTGAAATGCTTCGACATCAGAGGGCTGTTGATGTGTTCCACGCTGTGAAGACACTGAGGAATAATAAGCCTAACATGGTGGACCTTCTGGTATGAGCATTTTAACTGCATCACTAAATAGAAAATGGTCCTTTTTTTCTCGGAAGACACAGTAAGGTTTCCAAGATTTGCAGTGGGAGTTGTTCACAAAGCAAGCAAGTGATTTTCAAAGAGGATAATGAAGTCACTTCACTCGTAAGAGTATTTTTACACTGCTTTCTTCCTAAGGAGACTTTGTCTCTGTTCATTTGAATTTTTTAAGAGTTTTAAACTTTCAGCCAAACATCCTTATTAATTTTCTTTTCTAGCAGGCTGAGCCAAGTGGAGAGCAGCCCTTGCACGGGAGAAATAATAGTTATGTAAAATGAAATGCCAGATTTTCAAATTATATATTTTATAAATAGCTTAATCRCCTAATATTTATCAAAGCCATGAATTTCAGTTTGACATGCAGAATATTGCGTTTAATTATGGTTGCTCTATCTCACAGGAAGATTAAAGGAGTTCAGAAACAAGAGGCCGTGTGCAATTATTTCCTTAAGAGAGGGTTTTGTAGGATGTTTGAGACCCGCAGAAGCACCAACTGCTGTGCCGCGAGAGCCAAAGCAAGGCTCCAAGCAGCAGGGTCCCACCCTCGCGTGCGGTTGGAGCCCACGATCCTGAAGGCCTTTTCCAGCCATAATGATCCGTGGTGTGGAGCTGGGAGCGGTGTTCTTGCCCCGTCCTGGAGCGGGAGCCCCGAGGACGCCGTTCCACACCAGCCTGTCGCAGGGCTGGCTGCTTGAGGGGCCGCCCGGCTCCAGGTGGCCTCTCGCCAGCCTCAGAGTCGCCCAATTTGAGCTCGTCTTGCAAGCTCTGGGTTAGCAGGTTTGGGTCTCCGAGCAGCTTTGTTGGCTTCTCCTCTCCTGCATTATATATTCTCAAGAGGATATAYAATATATATTCTCATCATGCCAAGAACCGTACATTTTTATTTCCTGGAGATTGAAGGAAGCCTCCTACTTCTTCATTCAGATGGTATAGCTTTGGATAGAGACCAGGCAGCCCTGCTGCTCTCCCAGAGCTTGAGTCCCCAGAACACACTAATCTTTCATTCATCTCTTTTATAGGAATAAAAAAAAAAAAATCATCTCTGTGCAGATGTACAGGTGAAGAAGGTGCTCCCTGTAAATTCCAGTTTGTGACAATTCTGCCACTGCAGATTTGTCAGGCAATGGTCTCCATTTTCAAGCAGAGGTTTTGTTTTTGCTTTTGCTTAAATGCTAAACGCAATATTTTAGTATACAAAAATACCTTTGAGTAAAGTGAGGAAGGTACTGAGAATGCCTATACCTGGTAAAGCCTTTTCTTTAGGAGGTTTTAAGCACTTACAGAGGACCTGAGTATTGTTTTCCATATTTTACAGGGGAAAACATGGAAACTGAAGGGGAAAATATAGGGAAACTGAAGCAGTGGTAGATGAGAAATCTTCCCACTAGCTCAGAGTTYCCTGGCAGAGCAGAGGTGGAACCTTGTGTCTCCTCTCTTGGTCTGTTGCTTCGTACAAGGAGATCCTTGAACTAGCTAGCAAGGGAATTTCTGTGCAGGTTGCACCAGGGTAAAAGGGGTCAAGACACTTCAGCTCTCTTCTCAATCCCGTTACTGACGTCTTCCTTTATGGCCTTTCTTATATTAATGTGTCTTTGCCTCAGTTTCCACATCTGAAAAATGAGAGCAAGAATTTTCTGCCCTCTTTGTAAAATGTGGTGGGATCTATTTAGAAGTCTCCAGGTGCTCAGGATTGCAGCTGCAATAGTATTTCCCAAGAATAGTTTTATGATTCTTTTCTAAAAGACTGTCCCACACTTCCTTGCTAGATTAAGGGCAGTGTTTACAGCCCATGCTTGGAAATTGTTCCGTTGAAACATTCGCTTTCCCTGGAAGTGTAAAAGTCTAAATGTCCCATCCATTCCATATGGGAAATCCATGAAATTCCAAGAGAGCAGGGCAGGTCATGCAAATCCCTGCTGCAGCTTGTCCAAAGGGCTTCCTAAGACCTGCTCGTGGATCGAGCGGTGGGTGTCCCACGGAGGACTGCGGTTCCTCTCTGAAGGTAGGCTGACATAGAGACACTTCTACTGTACATCATCAAGTGAGTGATAAAAACGTGCCAAGGGCTCACGGGAGTGAGCACCAAGGGAAATGCTAATGTCTGTTCCATAAGAGAGCATTTGGTTTTGCTAAAAATGACAGGAATTTTGTTGGATCAATATATCACTGTAAAGTAAGTGTGGAAAAATGGAAATGGATGCATGGCTGGTCTCATTTTGTTCTCTAATACGTGATTATAGAATGATTGTCATTTATTTAGGAACACACTTGTGATAAAAACAGAAAAGATTTTTTTATAGAATATTTCTTTCTGTTCTTTCTTCTTTCATATTCTGCCCTCATTTGAGAGAATATGCGGGCCATTTATGGAACCCTGCAGGATCTGAAACTTAACAAACGTCTCGCTTGTAACTTAGGCAATATAAGCAGCAAACCTGTGTTTTCTTTTAATGTGACAGCTGTGGTGAAACTGCCCATTCTCACTTCTGCCTTATTTTTGCGGTTTGAATTAGGATTTCACATTTTAAGGTGCACCCTCTTGTCGTCTAAAATGTGACCCAAAGCTGCAGATATCACTTACTGGTCTAGGAGACTGGGTCATTTGAAATGTTCACACCAATCGAAAGGAGAATATGTCTCAATTGCCATAATCTTTCTGCTTGTGATGCTCAGACGAAGGATGAGTCCTGTCAGCTGATCAGATCTGTTGTTGCTCCACAGCATTAGATGCTCAGTTCTGCATCAGAGGCCTTTCAATGGCAGCATTAGTTCCAAAGCTGGTAGTTGTTTCCCAAATGAATTTTTACAAAACAAAGTACTTGGATCCAGGGGACCTGCACCTACTACTTCAGCTCTTCTGTTTCATGTGAATGTTTTTAGCATGGCTCAGAGTAGTAAGAATGGAATAAGAGACCATGTGTGGGAACTTAAGAGGGACTTAACATTGTTAAATCATCAGTCAGCAGCTGGCTGGCAGCTGCAYGGTGGCAGAGGGGTGAACCTCAGTCCGGAGGAGCAGTAAACAGCCCTTCGCTCTGCAGTGTGCTGAGGTTATTAAAGCTGCCGATTGGAATGGCCTAGAGACTTGGTTTGTTTTGAGATAAACATTTCTGGATRGCTCCAACTCTGATAAAGCACCGCATGAGCTTTTTGACAGATGACTGAAGTCAGTTTGTTTATTCCTAGTCAATTCTTCTCCCCCGAATAGCCGAATATGTATCTAATATGAGCAGTACTGTAAGTTAATGTACGTGGTGCCTGTTGTCTGGTTAATACATAGATTTTCTTATCTGAATAGAAATTGGATTTGCAGACTGGTTCCCCTTGACTATTGCTGATAGTAAATAATTTTAACAGAAGAGAACTATTGAGCCCCTTAATTAAGATCCTTCAGTAACCGACTTGGTGCTTTTCTTTTGATTTTTCAGGATCAATACAAATTCTGCTACGAGGTGGCTTTGGAATACTTGAACTCTGGCTGACGGCATGACCAGAACAGACGAAACTCCTCCTGTCACCACCACAAACAAAGCAAGTTGTTCCATGATAGCTGTGTAAATGAGATGAAGACTTCTCACTGTTACGCTTATACTGCTTTGTATAATTGGCTCTTTTGAAGAGCCCGGAAAAAGATGTTTATAAAACTGCTTGCACTGCCCATTTCCCACTCTACTGCCGCTGCTTGACACCCTACRAAGCTACACCGAGCCACATGGCAGCTGTTGAACACTCTCCTCATCCATGGCCGTTGACGTGGTGAAGCAGCATAGTCCTCTGGTAAATAAGAGAGCACAATTATATTCTTATGAAGGAATTTGTACTTTTCTGTTATATTTCGTTGCCTGTGATTCCCAGTTATTGTCACAGCCTAGTGTACATTTCTGTTCTGTGGAGAATGCTGTCTGGCATTTGGATAATATATGATTTTAGTTATATTTGTATTCTAACACATGCATAAAAAATGGATCATATGTAGCTTATCTGAACTAATGAAAACACACGTACCAAATCATGTTAACTTTGTTGAGTTGTAATTTCTATCCACTTTGTACCATTTCAGAGAAATCTTGATAGAAATGCAATTAGAAAAKGCAAAAGTCAGGATGCTCAGATTAATATATCCAAAGCTTTTTCATTTGTTTATATTGTAAATATTTTTTGATTTCATCAAATTATTTATTCATTAAAATGATTTTTTTGTGAAGCACAGTGAGCGACAATCATTTTTATTAAGCCCTGGAAATGCTTACTGTATGATAATGTAAACATTTGTTTACCTTGTATGGATTCTCAGCTCAATAAATAATTACATACATGATACGATCTCGTTTACTTTCATRTCTCCTGGCATCTGAGTGCCTTCAACTGAGCCTCTTTTCGGATTAGTTCTTGTAAGTATTGAGCTACCCCTATATTCTGTTTATTGTGTGATTTGGGTCTAGCAAGCCAGTAACAAAATGTCCCGTGCCTGCGGGTAAAGAGGAGGGAATTGTGTGTTACAGAGGCTCGTGCCCAAGAGGGCAGTCCGCAGATTGCTCTTGCTGTGACAGGAGGGCTGGTGTTGAGCTTGCAGTACCCAGACTTGTCCCTTCGTCCCCCTGCAGCCTTGGGCCCTGTCACTTGCCCTTGGCCTGCAGCTACCTGAGGGCAACGTGCATTTATTCATGGGAGGACTGACTTCTGTGAGGATAAATGAGGATAAAATTCCCCTTGTTAAAAACAAATCTGGTTTTGCAATGATTGTGGGCCGTTCTAACGTCAGTAGGTGCGTTCCCTTGTGCGGGGCGTTACCGGTGGTGCCGGTGGCGGTCGTACGTGACTGGAGGTGCTGCGCGCGCTGGGGACGGTTGTGCTGCAGCTCCGGGGTGCGTCCTCTCCCGGGAGCACCCGGCGGGCGCGGAGCAGCGGCAGAGGCGAACGAGCGGCAGCAGCCCGGGAACATCTGGAGATCTCCTCCTCACCATCAATCAGCACCGGCAAGGCCACGCTGGCGCTGAGGGCCTGGGCCTCCCGAGGTTCTGTGGGGAGCCCGGTGCACGGATGAGCCAGACTGGACCGTGCGTCAGCTGCTCTTGGGAAGGTCTTGGGAAGACGCCGGTCGTCTGAGATGCAGCCAACAGCCATAGAAATGCACCAAGGTCAAAACGTTTTGAGGACCTCTTAAGTCTAAGAGATCCTAGCTTGGCTAGACAGGCTCACAGCTTGTCAACTACTGCTTGAAAACCACTGCAAAATTCAGGTCTGGAGACAAGAGGATTGTCCGCCTCAGGAGCTGAAAAACATCCTCTTTAAAAGGAAATTGCATTAAAACGTAATCGGCAGTTACAGGACGTTGCTATAWATTGCACAGAGGTAGTGAAGAACTTGGGGAAAGCTATCGCAGCCCATCAGGGTGGTGCTCAAGCCACCCTGAGAGCACTGTTGCCTGCTGCAGAATAGAATTTCTGTGGAGGAGGAAGGCCGTGATGTTACAAAACRAATCAAAACCTCAAACGTCTTTGTAATAACTGTGAGATGCTAAAAATTCAGCTCCCCACTTCTGTTCTTTGAACTATGGATCTGTGAGTCTCTCCTGACGGATTCAAGTAGTGTTATATGGTTAGTGCACTGAAGGAATGTTAGATGGTACAGGCCAAATAATCCATAAAGTGCCTGGGGTTTATTGAAATACATCAATCATCGACCATCTGTGTCTGCTAGACACTATGTCTGATACTGTGTGTTTCAGGCCATTGTTGACACGGGTGAGATTTAGGGAGAATGGAGGGTGAAAGGGGACGGGGACAGTGAGAGTTCAGCATTTCTTACTGCTTTCCTGTTCACGTGACTGATGTATTCGTTGTTGTTACACAGGGCTAGTCAAGCCCATGTAACAGACCCTGTGCAATGTTGTGCCCAAAGGCATTCTGTGAACTCTGAGGTCTTGAAATTGGAGCTAGCCAAGGGAAGCAGAGTGCGCTCCTCCCTGCCCTCCTTCCCATAAGACAGCCATCCATTAATAGAAGTGATAGAGCAATACAGTGTTGGGTAAAATGCTGTCTTGGCAAGGAGGAAGAGGAGGATTTGAAGTGTCAAGGACGGACGGAAGGAAGGAAGCAGCAGGGAGCAGAGGGAAGAGGTGCAGCTGGAGGACAAGCGCTCCAGGAGGAGCGGGGCGCTTGGCAAAGCCCCTGGGGAGCGGGAGGCGACAGAAAGGAGCCAGCAGAGACAGACGTTGAGCTGTCCTGGAGTCGACTTCCCTCCTCCAAGAGAGAGCATTGCCCCGTTACAAGCCCAGTGTGAGATCAGAATTCACAGGCACCTCAGTCCTAGATGGGAGGAAGACAGGGAGTGATATTTTCTTCTATCACCCATATATGAGAGGAGCATAAATGAGTAAAGAGCCACCTAAATGGCTAGCTCTGTATAATGCCCTGTCCTTCTGTGACTTGGGGTGGGACATTTTTGCTGCGCTCTCCTGAAACCGTGGGGACAAGGAGAGAGGTTATTACATGCCTGTACCTTGGGCAATAACTTTGCTTATCAGCCATGTTTCTGACAGCTTTAAGGGGTTCTTCATCAGCAAAATCGGGGTGTCACTGCCAGTGCAGCTTCACAGAGCACCAACCCAAAGCGTAGGGACCGCACCTAGAAACATTAAAAAGAGAAGCACAGAAAATGCAACGTATATTAAAACACCCGACCCCCCTACCAGGCTGACTATGCATTTTGGCTCAAAATGCTGCAAGGATTTAATCCTATCTGAAGGTGCCAGCAGCCTCCATGCACCTTCCTTCTCTTTCCTCTTTAGGCTGATTAGGGCTCGTCTTTACTGCGTCTATATTGACTGCTTCTCATTTTACTGTGTGTGAACATTCCCCCAGATCTACCAAATCACGGTATCTGCCAATTCTCAGTCAACATTGGCACTTTATAATAAAGTATGTTAAGAGAGAAATAGATATTTTCTGCTTCAAGGGGCAGCTGTGAGGACAAGAAGAGGCTTCTAGACGTAGCTATTGCAGGTGGCTCTGGTGAGCCCTGCAGAGGCAGGACTGGTGGTGGCACCCCTAGGGCCTCTCAGCATTAGTCACTCCAGAATGCTCACGCCAGCACGATGACACCTGTGATTGCTTGGATTTCTCCTTCCATCACAAACAACTAAAGAGAGTGCAGGGTTTCAGCTCTTATTCCTGAGCTGACCTGATTTTAATAGCCGTTTAATAGCCGTGTTCGCTTGCAAGTTCAGATGTGACCGTGCAGCACTGCTGCTCAGCGTAGCTTCCCAAGCAGCTGTGTATTTCCCTTAAGAAGCTGCAGGGGATGTGGGCATGTCTCCAGAGCGGAGTGACCCTGCCCCTGCATTTTCAGTTGTTCACACCATTTTATCTTCTTTGTTGCTTTCATGGTTATTTCATCAACTTGGAGCTGTGTTGAACATAGAGCTTTACACTTCTCATTTTTAACATTTACTGTTACTAATTTGAGGGGTCTGATTGATGCTTCCAAGAAATAAATTCTCAAAGAAAGGTAGCTCTGGATCAGTTAGAGGAGTCAAATGTTAGGGCAAAATGAAAGTACTCAAAGAAAAGCCAAACGGAGCCTGATTCGGCTGCCGTTCTGGCGTAGGGCTACTGAATAAAACTATTCCTCATTCCTGTGCAGCCCCTGTGCAACACTCACTGCTCGGCGTCGCTCAAAGAAAAATTAAGCTAGGAAGAAAAGATAAATGTGCAGCTTAGCTCCTTTGTCTTGGTGCTAATTAAGGAAGCCAGCAGTCCTTGTCATTTTTGGATGGGGTACCAGTGACAAGAATTTGAAACTCATCAGACCATGTGAAAGAATAATGCAGTTCCGACCGCAGCGTTATTGCAGGCGGGTTCACACAGCCTGGCCCTGGTGTGCCCGGGGAAACGCGCCCGCTGCCGGGCACGTGGATTCCCAGCTCCTGCTCTCTGTGCACCCCGCGGCACTGTCGAGGTGGCTGCAACCAGCCCTGCCGCTGCCCTGGGCGCTCRCCCATCATGGCCAGCCCTTCAAGGCACCTTCTGGAAGCCTACCATGTCTCACTCCTGGCGGATATTTCCAAGCAGGAAAGAGCGTGGAAGGATGGAAAGCGGTAGCTTTTGCTGGTGGCTTCCCCAGGCTCACCTGGTCTAAGCCTGAAAGCTGCTCTTCTGCTCTAGGGCCGGAGTCGGTGCCTCCTGCCGTTGCCCAGCTGGTGGGAGAGGTGCTGCTGCCAGGCTCAGCCCCCAGCCGAGCCTGGCACCTTAAGGCAGACCCGGCGCTCACGAGGGCCGTGATCCTGCCTCTCTGCCTGGGCTGCGAGTCTCCATCCCAGTCCCGTCACCGCGTTGACGTGGCTTCATCTCCAGCAGTCTGCACTTAGACAGGTGAGGGGCAGATGTGAGGCTGGAGGAGCTGAGGGGTCTTCAATACATCGCCCTTCTTTCCAATAAGATTGCCTGTAGTTGTGCTCAGCATAGTTCCCTTTTCCCTCAAGTAACTTAATAAATACTATCACCAGGCCAGAGTAGCTACTATATGTATCTACTACAATGCTTACATTAGCATGTTCTTGTCTATTCCCACTTATGCACAAAAATCAACCTGATGGTCACATGCATTTTTTATCTGACCTTGTCAAATCTTCTACATGCTAT
Organism: Eudromia elegans; assembly: GCA_003342815.1. Taxonomy (NCBI): domain Eukaryota; kingdom Metazoa; phylum Chordata; class Aves; order Tinamiformes; family Tinamidae; genus Eudromia; species Eudromia elegans. Next base: position 1,129,987 of record PTEX01000039.1, on the reverse strand, counting down.
ACCAAGATAACTTAGGAATGCCTGTAAAAAAAGCCCAAAACAATATGCTTAAACAGTTTGAAATAGGAGCTTACCTCTTCTAAAATGAATAGGATTGCTTCGGTGTTTAAAATTAAGTTCATTATTTTAGCATGTGATTAAAATGAACCTGAAAAGACAATGAAGTCAAAGGGCAGACTGATGATATCGCAGCTTTTCTTTTTAACCTGGACCTAGAGGCAAACTGACCCATTCATTAAGAGGACAAACAGCACAGAATTGAATAATACAAGGCAGAAAATTTGGGGCAGGTAATTGCCCTTCTCCTTATCTATACAGTGTTCGGTACAGTTCAAGTGCTGTCTATAGCCAGCAGTTACCACAACATGAAGTTCAGCTGGTGTATTTGCTATCCCATGAATGGATGTGGCAGATGCACAGGAACCCTTGAGATCTTCCAGACCAATATGACTTGAGATGCAGGAGGTGACATTTGGCCCTTGTGGGTTGTTCTCTTGGAAATCACTGACTTTGGATAACTGAGAAGGCGAAGCACCACGATGGATCTCACCCCGAGTACCCATGCTACAGASCGGATGGGATTCACAGCCTCCAAAGAGGCTGTATCCAGGCTCAGGTCACTCTCTGTACTTGCAACCTTTAGAGTTTGRGTTCAAATTATACAGGACTGCTGTTGTGTCCCCCAGAAATTCTGATTTACATGGTATATAACAATCAGGCTGTAATATAAAGCCTGCTGGGCATGAAACATCTTGAGAGTGAAATATAGTTACTGCCTTGCCACAGGAGAAGTGGGATGGAATTGGATGTCAGTCCTTGAAGACTTCATTATCTGCCAGGCTCTGTTCTTATTTCGTGTGGTTCAGCACGAACACCTGTGGAACTCATGTGCATCCGAGCTTGAGGAGAGCGGCCTTTGTTGTCCACGCAAGCATTTCTTTGGAATTACAAACCACACGAAACAAAATGCAGCCTTGCTGCAATTTCCTACGGCCCAGTGGTTTTAGGGGAGGGAACGAGGAACGACATAGGCTTAGCAGATCACAGCCTTGTATTTTGAACTCTGCCGGATTATTCAAACTAAGAACAGAGGGGAAAAAAACGCCTAAGTGGCAAAGGTTTTTTGGTATCTATACATATGAGAAATAAATGTTGTACCCCTTGTGAACTGCTGAGTTAAGAGGACTCAGTGGTCTCTTTACAACAGTGAAATGTTGACCTTAATGTCAGCTTTAATGTTCTTTAGTCCTGCTCTTCTCTGGAAGTGACAGAATAAGGCACTAAATATGTTTAGCCAAAGAATTCTGAGGCAAATCCCTTTAATACACAAGTTCAGAGTGACCTCATGGCAACAAAAATAGCCTTACCTAATATTAGTAARTCTGTTCCCCAGGCTTTGTCCACCCTGGCTTTTCCTTTCTACACATTAGATCAACACTCCCCTTCTGTCTTCTTGCAGAATTTAAAATAACAATCTCCTTCTCATTTTGAATGTTTACATTCCCCATCTGAAAACAATCAGCTTGGAGCAAATCCTCAGYGGCAGCACCACTAAAGAGCGTCTGCTAAAGGCTTACAACTCTTTTGCTTCATTAGATTCAATTTGTGCATACATTGGCCCGCTCCTGGTGGAACACGAGCAAAACGCAGGCCAACCCCCAAACTAGATATTCTTCACACGCCAGCACTTACAGCCTCCCTCCACCATTCAGCCTCTGTCTAGAGCTAGCAAGAAAATAACACTAATCTGCGTCTCTTTCAATAATAATAATAAATGAGCATACTGCCTTCTATCTTCCTTGGGCTGCTGAATGCGGAGCTGTGAGCCTAGTTTGACATGCAGAAAGATCAGTGAATTGCAATAGTTTTGAAAGAAGAGCTTTTCAGATATTAAACTGTGCTTTGTTTCTGTCTGATGATGCCAYTTGCCTGGTCAAATTGTGCTTCCCTGTCATTGTATTTGTCCCCTCCTCATTATTGCCTACCTACTCTATTGCCTTTTTCCTCTGGCTTGTGTCCTGCAAGACTCCGAGGGTCGGCGTGTGGTCCTGCCGTGCCTGTATGGCAGACACCTTTGCCAGATACTTGTTCCCCAGCTAGGACAGGACTCCGATTTTTGCTGGCCTCCTTCTGCTGCCCTGTCACRCCCGCAGCCGTCCCGCCTGGGACACGGCTTCACCGGGCGGAAGCGGACGGAGTTCTGCTGGCTTGGTCGGTCCATCTTGGGTGTTTGAAAGACAGGGCATTCTCCATCCTTCCCCAGACCTCTCTGTGAATGCTCTTGCTGCATGAGATTTCTGTTTAACCAAGACTTTCATGAAGATTTAGACWCTCTTCCACTTGGTGCTGATAGTATAATTGTAAATTAATTTGTTACACTTACTTATCTGGGCTATCGAGACGTAAATTGACCAAACCTTGCAYATGAAGCTCCCACCTGCTCTCTGTAACCAGGCAATCAAGACAAGATTGCGATGTAATTTTCCATAACGGGCCATGTCCAACGTCCCGGGGTTGTGCTGGGTACCTTCTCGAGGCAGCCACGCAGGAGCAGCATCTTCCCATTACAGCTGATAAATGGCCACATGATTTGGCACCAGATTGTCCAAGCAGACAAATTAACTTAAAATATTCATACATTCAGCAGCCAGGCAGACAAATGGCTTGTTCTACAAGTGCCAGTGTGGTCGCAGGGGTGAGGGGGGGGTCGCTTCTGCTTTCAAGAGCCCTAACATGGAGCGCAGCACGCAGCCGGGCCAGCAAGCCCATCCATCAGCTGACCAGCTTGGCGGCAGTTTAATGGATCTTCATTCCTGTCTGGGAAAGAACAGAAAAAGGCCTGACCGACCTGGCTGGTGTCCACCRGGGCTGCCAGGGAGCCGTATTTCAGGGAAACGCACGTGCCAAGGCTCTGACCTGGCCCCTTGAATCACTAGCACTGCTCCGAGTCCTCCTTCCTGAGGCTCTTGTCCTGCGGAGCTCCCAGAGGGAGCAGCAGCCCCGGCCCTGGCAAGAGGCATCTTCACTGGGGGTCTGCCATCCTCGGCAAGTGCCGGGGCCACCACCGCCTCCTCACCTCCTCCCTCATGCATTTCACACACTGSTCCTCTCGGGAGTGATGGACTGAAACCTGCTGGATGGGTTCACTGTCTCCTCAAGTAACTGTAAAAACTGAGGACATTGGGTAATTGAGTTACTATATATAAAGAGATTATTTTTATATGTATACACATACATACATAAAAGTATATATGAAGAGTTTAAATTACCTTTGAAATGTTCTTATCAGTTAACGAGCATGAAAATCCTTGGAAAACTTCAACGTGTTTCAGCTCTTGAGCTTTTGCCCATTTGTGTGTTTAAGTGTTTTCTCTAAACTGCCAGTACCAGAGCTGACTATGGAATTGGAAACAAATCCATCAGTGTAGCATATCACAAGATCAAATGAAATAAAGAGAGGAATGACATTACCACACATGACATGATACCAACTGCATAAAGYAATTATTGTGCTCTTTGTACTCATTTAATTGTCTGGTTGTAGAGCTTCAAAACCCACTTCTATTAAAAGAGTATTTGAAGAAAGCCTTTGGGGCCAAAAACAGAAGCCCCATTGACTGTTGCAACACATTCAAGATAAGATTATAAATATAAATTCTGTGTTCAACAGGCAGAAAATGCATTCATAATTTTATCATTGTACTCATGGCTTCATTACAATTTATATCTTGGTTGAGTATAAATACATTTTATATACAACATATGGCATGGAATTAGCCAATCAGGAAACATCATTTGTGTTCCGAGCTTTAGAGCAATTGCATAAATTATGTAATATATTTTGTCAGTAAATTTATATATGGGAAAGTCATTAACATCACAAATCATACCTTATTGCTGTATATGTTAGCATGTTTTTATTATAACTCACAGGTGTGTGACTCTGCATAYATTTCCCATGGCGAGCAAGTACGGGCTTCCCTCTTATTTTCTATTTGATTCACCCTTCAGAAAATGTTTAATGGTTCTTATTTACAGGGAAAGGCTTGTTTTGCCCCAGGATTTCAAATTAATTGCACTATTCTGCTCAACAGACCCACAAAATCAATTCAAGCGTATGGTGTCACCCTCAATGAAGTCTGTGTGCACGTCTCCTTTTCCCTCTTTTTGACTCATCTACTTTTCCATAAGCAAACCTGCTTCCTGAATAACCCTTTCTCCTCAGCGGTGTCTCAGCTCCCTTCCTCCCTAATTTCTGTCCTGCATTTTTCACATTTTTCCCATGATTCCTCTCCCAGATGTGGTACACTCACCCACTGCCCCAGAGCCCTAGGCCCATGTTTTGAGGTGGACAGTGCCTTCATTTAGGAGGAGTGAACAGCAATTATTACTTTGAATATATATATTTTTTTTTAATCTTGATGGCAAGGGTGTAGTAGAGATGACGTTCCTTTTAAAAATATAACTGGTTAATGCATATATTTTACTTGAATAGGAGTTTGTCTTTCCCTAAGAAGACACCCAGTCATCGATATTTTTCCCACAGATATTCACTGTATTAAAGAGTTTTAGGGAGATATCAAAAAGCGTCAAAAGCCCAGTCCTTATCAGTGAAATGCATTTGCAGTAACAGCCTCCTCTCTGACTCCTTATCTCCAAGGCTAAGTAACTCCGAGCAGGGAGAGAGGGAGAGAGGTTGGAACTACCCAACCCCATCAGGACGCGAGGAGAGGTGGAGRAGGAGGAGAAGGAGGAGGAAAAGGAGGAGGAAGAGGAGGAGGAGGAAAAGGAGGAGGAGGAGTGCCACCTCCACCTCTGATTAACAGCTCCCTAGTAGGGCATGAAATACAAGTGAAACAAATACAGAACTTGGAAATACCAGAGTCAAGATTTCCTTCTAGCTTGACATGTCGTTCGTTTTTTACAGGTCTTCCCCCAACCCACTTACGTCCTTAGTTCAATCTTCAACTCTCACGACAGCTTTTTCCCATCACAGATGGATATTCATTTTTCACACAAGATTCTGTGAGACACTATATCAAACACCTTACTGAAAACTCAGAACTGTTTAATCAATTCCATTCCCATCATCTACTAATTTAGTATTTCTATCAAAAATAAAAAATCCAGCTCGGGTGGCACAATTTGGCCTTTGCATGCGTACATGGATTATTTCTGAGGATTTTGTATCTCTCAGACGTTTATGGAGCTCTTTTCTCATTCCTCAGCCATTATTTGACTGCAGTTTGATTCTAGGCTCACCRAAAGGTGACTTCTGGTAGCTGCGGTGGGTGGGAGGAGCATGCAGCCCTGTTCCARCCATTTTACTGCAATATGGTGCGAATCAGTCGACCTCAGATTTGAAGGCAAGARGTGGCCTGTAGAACAGGAAGCACTCGATGGTTTTAGCCCTATCATGGGAAGGATCCTTAGYATTATCTCTTCCAAAGATTTTGTCCCTAAATAACCCTGAGTTTTCAGCTGTTGCCTTGACATCTCCAGAACACTTTTCACAAAGCACTAGAGATTTTGCCTGTAACCCAACAGAGTAGCACTCAGTGTTCCCAATGGCAAAGTCTTTTTGTATCTGGAACAAATTGCCAGCAGGCAGTGGTCTTTAATGACAACTTTTTTAAGAGGAAGTTTTTCTTCTTTCCTTYCACTGAAAGCTGCAGTATACTGGGGCAGAATAGATATGGAAAACTTGCAAACACATTTGATGTCCTTACACATGCTGGTCAAATAACTTCTTTAGCTTTACTTTCTAGGCAAGTAAAGCACCGTAAAGGCTGCTAAGGCAACTAAGCAATGAATTACTACAAGATTTTAGTTTAGAGTTCATCAAACTGCAGTATTTGCAATTTTTTGTGGTCCTGGGCCCTTTATTTCTCAGTCAGCRCATTAAGCATCTGGGATGCTTCACACAGAAGCATTAAATGGTGTTCACCTGGTGTGATGGCATGTCCTGTCATTCATTGCTGATCACTGAGTGACTAAAACCCGCAGTGGCTGGTTGCTGAGCACAGATAATGAGTTGTTTCCTTCTGGAGCTCATAGAGAAGCTGCAACATGGGATTAATAATTTTCAAGCTCAGCTATTCAAGTGGCAGGCTKGAAGCAGAGTTATTGGGATGGTTGCTGTTTACATTGCTATTAAAAACTGAGAGTTGATTGCAGCATAAACTCATGAAAAGAAAATAAACTTTGGACTCAGATCTTGCTGTGCAGCTTTGCTGGATGAGGGATTAAAAATGCAGGGATTTTCTTTTTTGATAACCACATCTAACCTAAACCATGCAACAATCTCAACTCTCTGTCAATGTAGATAGTCAGGGATGTTCCTGGGGTGGAAGAGAAAAGGTTGAGAACAGTCAGTCTGCAACTAACTTTTCTGCCTGCCCCTTGAGTTGTTTCCTAGYGGTTCCCTGGGCAGTGGCAGCTCAAAGAGCCTCTCGGGCACAGTGACCACAACTAGCACCTTKCGAGGAGGAGAGAGAAGGGAGAGCTACAAGAGGGAGGGACAATCCAAGACATTTCCTCCTTAACTTCTAGCGTTATAATAACGGGGGAGAAGGAAAAAAGCTGAGCAAAGGAGTAGAAATTCACTTGAAAAGCTCTATTGACATTTGGTTACCAAAGTAAATTTTCTTCTGCATCTTATGATGTCAAGACYGGAGACGGTTCATAGGTGCTGGATAGTGTATTTACAAATCACATTCAGGCTGAACCATCATTTAGATTTCTATATGCTGTCTTCTTGTCATACAGAGATGCTATTAACACCTCCTTCCAGACCACGGACCTCAGCCCAGCAGGAATCCTACAGATATCAGYAAATCCCATTTAACCTCCTCGGTCTTCAGCTGGAAACTCTTTTTATTTATTTATTTTATTTATTTATTTATTTCGGTGTAAGTAGCAAAATGGCCTACACACACTGTTTCTGAAATCTGAGGCTAGTGAGACCACAGAACAGCCACAGCTGCACACCGTGGAAGGGGGCACTACCCTGCGGCCCCTTGGTTGGGTGGACACATGCATGGAAGAGCAACAGGGGCAGCCTCCCGAGCTCTGCGAGAGCCTCTCCGGTGCTAAAGAACGYTTCCAGGCTCGGCTGAACTCCGTTTTACTATTCTCCTGTCCCAGGCCGTTGCCTTCGCCAGGCCGGGAGCCCGAGACGAGGGGTTTCTCGTGGAGGCATGCAGAGCAGTGCCTGGGTTCACGTTGGACTGGCTCAGGGCTTGAAATATCCAGAGGTGGGTAGTCTGAACACTAAGACACGTTTAGAGCAAGCTGGCCAACTGGAGCCCATCTGAATTTTTGCGAATGAAAACAAAGCAAACCACCACCTTGGTGACTTAAAAAGGGGCGCCGATTTATATTTGTATTAGTAGAAAATGTTAAGCCTTTATGAAGGGGATAAAGTTCCGCTGAGACTGAGTGACAGATCCTAACGTAAGAAGCTTTTGCCTTGTATTCATTTATAAGAACGTATTGGTATTCACTCTAACGGGTAACAAATCAAAAAAAGATTTTTTTTTTTTTTTTTTTTTTTTTTTTTTTTTGTGAGTGCTTTTGTTGAAGTAGAAGGAATGAGCCAAGAGAAGCCCGTGCTCAGCGGCGCAGCCCTGGCACCAGCCATGCCCACAGGCATCCTCCAAGGCGGACCCCTTGGCCGGCGCTCCCGGGGTGCTCGGGGAGCRGCTCCCGTCTCGCCAGGGCGAGACCCCGAACACGCAGCAGAGCCGCAGAAGTGGGGGTGAGTCCTGGTCTCCCCGTGGCGGGGCTGATCCCGCRCACCACAGCCACAACCCAGCCGCATTCAGGTCTGAAGAGGCCTGCTGGTGTTAACRAGCGTCTCGCAGGCAGCTGTGCTCACGCTACCCCCCTGCCCGCTCCAGCCTGGCCTCCAKCTCCTCCCGCTTGTACCGTGACTGGGCTGCAGGTCATGACCGAATGAATACGAGGGAGGAGGATGAGAGGCCAAGCATCTTTCACCCTGCTCTCCATAGGTGAAGAGCTAATGTGCTAGCTGGCATCACCCTGGAGTAGCACCACCTTGAGAAAAACGGACAGAAAAGAGGAGAAAAGCAACATTTTGAAGTATGACCCATAACTTCAAAAGAGCATTTGTCTCCCCACAGGTAAATGTGCTTAGTGTAGAGAAAACCAGGGCTCTTTAATGATTCAGCGTGAGAGCTTTTCAGAGGCAAAAATAGGAGTGATTGCCTCTGGGACATTCATGTTTATTGAATGCTGTTTATTGAATATTTGTATTTGAAAATTTCCTCTGCAATACTTGGAGGGGAGGGTGACAGGCACTACAGGAAAACTTCAAGTAGTTATTTTAGCCATAACGATAGGAAAAAAATAATAGATGATTGCAGAAAAACAGCTGCCTTTTTTTGTTGTTTTTTTCTTTTTTCCCTTAGATACTAAGCAATGTCTCCAGACTAAATGTATTCAAAAGTTGACCAGAGGGTGACACTTTTGTTTTGCGGCAGTTCTTCAGGTTGTGACATTTATTGTTGCTGCTGTTGTTGTTGTTCTGTACCAGAYTGAAAACCAACCTTTTCTGTTGTTTGCATGAAAATGGAATTGTGCTGAAATGCCTGTTTTTAGAATCAAGGTGTTTGATTTGGCAAGGAGGCGATTCCTGGTGCTCCCAGCACGGGGCTGGGAGGAGGTGGGATCTCTCTGCAAACCTTCACAGAGGAAAAAGCTCAYGGAAAACCGACACCTTTCTGTCAAACGTCGGACTGGTGAAGCCGCCTGTTTCCTTCAGATAAATAACCGGCACATTATGGCCAGCCCTGATGTGCAGGATATGAGTGAACGGCTGGAAATTGGTGTAAGAATGGGAMCAAATCTAAAGGACTGAGAGACAGGAAAAATACCCATTTACCATGAGTTCCTTGTCACAAGAATGGGGAAGGACTTCTCAAAGAGCAGTGGCCTGCCTGTTTGCCCCAATGGCAGCTTTTTTAAAGAGGGTGCTGCCACTGCAGGCTCCGCTTCATTGGAAATGGAATGAAAATGACACCCTGCAGATTTAAAATTTGCATTCCCATTTCTTTTTCTTTGCATATTTACTCTCTTGATTGGCATTAGCATGAGGTCTGGCACCAGATGAAGGCGCAGACTAAGTTCATCAAAGATAACAAGTAATTCTSAGTAATGACTAAATGGCATTCCCGGGTACCTACATTTAAAAAATGAAATGAATAGTCCTGGTTATAATTACCAAGTAGGCCCCCATACACAAATCTAGCATTTATGAATATCGAACTAGGATCTTTTTAACTACGTTAGCTACATGTCAGTTTACTTTTTAATGCAAAAAAAAATTTAGTCATTATCACTAGAACTGTTTGTTAAAGCTGAAAGTAGATAAATGATTAATAGTGTTGTCATTTATTCATTACAGTTAGAAAATATATATCCACTTGTCACTTTCATGAATCTAGCTCCTTGTCTCAACCCAGCTTATCGACATCGCAGATAAAGAGCTTTCTTACCACATTCCTGTTGGAGCTTAAAATCTTTACAATGGTTTATTGATGAACTAGTATTTTGAAAATCAAGACTGCTGAGGCTTAAAATTGTAGTGACAATTACTCGGTGTTTTGTTGCTAAGCTAACAATTTGCATGGGATTGATGATAGCTTGACATTAAGCAAATAAAGTAGTATTATTATTATTGTAATTTAGCACAGAATTTTGCAGAAAGCAATCCCTTGGACCAATGCACAGACTTCCACTACAGTGCTAAGGAATCTCCTGCAGGCACAAATTTAACCACTTACACACCACTGACCTCGGCAGTTGCAACTCTGCAATGCAAGTACAGAATCCCCAAGCCCTGCAAGCACTAAGGCAAGGGAGTAACTTCTTCCATAGGGAAAAGTACATCACAGCTTGTCAGGATGAAGGACCTCATGCACCTGCACATTTACAGGACTGGCCCCAGAAGAGCCGCTATAGCGCATTTCGTAGCGTACCAGCCCCAAAGGTCTTGCTGCCAGATGAAGAGATGGTTCAGATTACTTTTTTTCTAACCTATTGATTGCTTCCTAAGCTAATGGCTACATCCCCACTTGAAAACACCTCCAAGACACTGAATGTGCTAACGATATTTTGTCAGATCATCAGTTTAGAAAGAAGGCCTGAAAAATCCTGACACAACAGTGCAGAAGTGGCCAGGACCCTCTTCCTCATCCTGCTACTCCCAGGTTTCAGGAATGGCTTTAACACGGCGTCCTTGCTTGATCTAATATGGCACGTATGACCCTGCCTACATATGTCAGACAATGGCAGTCTCCAGCTATTAAAATTAAAACAAAGTTTCCTGGTGTCCTGGCAGCTGCCTAGAAACATAAGCACCTCCTTGGGGCTGCCAGGTCTAAGAAAGTCTCATACGCCTTGATAAACCGTATCAACCTGCATAACCTGGTATGGCATGGGGGACGTACGGATTAATGATGCAGATCTCACAAGACAAAACACTACTTAGGCTGCTGCTTTGATACCTTAGGGTATTATTGTATTATTCACTGCTGCCTAAGCCAAATGTAAGATTTTTGCTTTTGGTTTTGTATGTTTTAGAAGCACTTAGGGCATCTCTATAAATTTCTATCCTGATCTTCCATATTGGGGAATATCTTACATGTTGAGATTGTGCTGGTGCATTTCTGTGTTCTGTACTGGTCACTTTTGTGCTTTATTCCTTAAGAAATTGTGATTACTTGAGTCATAGACTGTAAATTTCACAATATAGTGGTGATAAATTTCAAATGCACAGGTAACACCTATTGCATTTTTATTTTCATTTATATTCACTTCCCTCAAACTGCCAACTTTTGAGCGTCCGGAGTGCTCTGTTGGATATTTACACATAATCATTATTGTTTTCGTTATTAATGATTAGTTTAATCCCAAGTCAGTTTTTAAAAAGGCATTTTCCTACATTTAAATCTACTAAGATTACTGAGTTTTAACCTAAACTGAGATTTCCACTGTGTTGTTATCTTTTCCTAGTTGTCTCCATGTCACACAAACTGTAAAGATAATGTGATCGTCCTGTGATAAAACACAATTTGCCAAAGAACAAATAAAGAGGGCAACATATGTAATTGATATGTAGCTTACATTTAGCATGCTCTTTCTTGTTATCCTTTAGATATCGAAACCCCTTTGTTCTTGTAAAGGTATGACAGTATGTGGAAAGGCCCCTGGTTAATTGAGTGCATATTTTCCTTTGTCTTATACCCGTATCAGAGACACCAGTTCCTTGCTCGTAATCGCACTCTGCTCGAGTGCATCTCCCTGGCACGGCAGAGGACGGGAGAACTGCTGGCCGGGCAGTGTTGTCACTCCTGGGCCAGTTACTTCAGTTCTGGACCAGGAAAGTGGAAACCCAGCCCAGGTTTCAGTGTTGCCAGTGCTTCCCAGGTGGCACTGCATCTTCTGTGGATGGAGCTGCTGCTAAAGCGAGGCCAAAGGAGAAAATCGTGCCAAGGTCATAGGTGAGGATGAAAGAAGAGCTAGTCTGCCTTGCAAAGGGCCAGTGGAGGGTAAAGAGTCTTGTTTCTCTCCTCAGTGTTTGCTGAAATGCTCTCAGGAGGTAGGTATATGGCTGCAAGACCTATTGAGCTTTTAGCCAAGCCTTGAGTTTGCAGTTGCAGTCCCAAGGAAGGGTAGCCACCCTCGCCAGGTGCTGTCCAGATGCAGGTAAGAGAAGCACTGGCAGGGTTCACAGCCACATGGCTGTTAGCAAGGGACCCACAATCTGCTCCATCCTGCAAGTCCTGGCACCTCTGTGTCCCACTGCCGACTGGGCCTGTTTTTATCACTTGCTTCAGGCGCAACTGGAGGCTGCCCTCCCAACAACAGGGTGTTGAGTGAGCAGCAAGTGCGTCAAAAATACATTGCTTCCCCACTGCTGGCACTGTCTGAAACCTGCTGCTACCTGCCTTGGCACAGAACAGGGCACAGCAGGGACTCCAAGACACGTGTTTTACCTCAAGGGTAGTAACAAAAGAGGGCTCCAGGCAGCAAGAGCCGCTTAGAAGAAAGGGGACAGGACTGAGAAAGGGCAAGGCAGAACTTTTACCCAGTCTAGTTCTGCTGGGCTGCTCCACAGGGAGCTGCCAGGGGGTCCGAAAAAGCAGGGCCCTCCGTTCCATAGGTCTGTGCATTCATAGGTACTTTGCCTGAACCACAGTCTCCATCGAGAAGCCTGCCAAGGTTTGGGGAAGTCTAGGTCCTGTCTCATGCAGGTTAGCACCACTCCTTATTAGAATGGGGAGGACTAGACATACATCGCTGTCCAAAATGTTAATCCTCTTACATTTACTCGCACCACAAGCCTCTGTGAAGTGGTCTCTATCAGAGCCGTAATAGCACTGTGCTGTGACTAAGCTCCCTATCCCAAGCTCAATCACAGCATACACACTAACACATTAAATCATACCTCTGATTTTTAAGTACTCTCTAAGCCTTTTCACACCATTGCAGCCAGGTACTGGGTCTAAAGTCACAGCCAGCAGCTGGGAGGGTAGGGAAAACAGACTCTATCATCACAGCCCTGCTATGCCTGACTGTGTGAGCACTTTGTTTTGATACATACCAGCTGAGCTAGCAGCAGAAGATGGTTTGAACTAACCTGTTATTTTGCCTTGCTATGGATTAGGTCCTAGCTGAGATTAGCTCCTAGCTGAGAGCTGATGACTGACTACAAAAACACATGTGCTCCATCTCAGGGCAAATACAAACAGGCGAATTTATGATTTTTTGTCATCACACAGAACAAACATGCTCATGCTGGCAATTACTCAGTTGAGCTCACATCCATGGCTATCAGTTTATTTTCAGCCTTGCAACAGTCTGGGATGTTCAACTTTTTGACAACAACCCAGGAGATGAAGGACAAGAATATAAAGGTTTTGTGCTTCATCACTAGGAAGATACTTATTGGGACACTGTATTTACTAGTCACCTTGGTGCAAGTCTTAAGACTTCTACTGCACACAAGTTGTGGCTATTTACTGGGTGTCTAGTTTTCACACGAGTATTCTCTCCCCACTCTTATGCAAGTTTTCATTTCCAACAAGCAAACCGGGACACCAGCAGACTAATAGTTAGGTACATCATTTCTGTCAATAAAGAGAGATTTGGAACATGCTTATATCCCTTTCAAACTGATAGCAGAGAAGAAAAGTTCATAAACCAAGAGGAAATGCTTCATTTTTTGATAGACTGATGTAGATTATTCTGAATTATTCTTCAGCAAACAATGCCACCAAGTCTTTGTGCTATCACGCTCTGCAGTCTACATAGCCCACACACAATAAATGCTCAGTTAACTTGTCACAGGCAGACACAGCTCTTTTTTGCAGCAACTTTGAGCGAGCACAGTTACATCCTAGTTGCTCCTGCAAGCAAGCAACATCAGCCAGGAAAGCAAGTGATGCATTTGGCACTGCAGGGGTGGCTGAACATCTTCTCCTCCACTGCAACAGCACCACACACAGGCCTGTGCGGGCAAGCTGGCTCCCAACTCAACAGCCATTTTTGGAACAAGCTCTGGTTATCTTTTTTTTTTCATATTTTTGTTGTTAGAGAGCCATCTTGTGGTTCATCTTATTAACAATGAATAAAATAAAACTCTATTTCACTTCAGAAATTGTGGTCCACAAAGACTCAAGTGGCTTTGCATCTTCCACATACCTGTTCTTCTCAAAAAGCCTTTTGAAATGGAAATAACCTAATCTCAAATTGCATTTCTGAGTCACAGTAATATTTGTTAGGGACTGGGGAGGAGGACATATTTCTCTTTATTTTTTTAAAAAAAATGAATTGAAAGGGTTTAGTGAGTGCAAAGAAATAGCTACAATTTACAGCATGGATTTATCCATTCCTTAACAACTAATGTATTGATCAAGGCAGAAGGCAGATGGTCTAGCTTTATTAATGTGATAAGTATAGTTCTTTGCAACCACAAGACTTATTAAAAATTCTGGAAATCATTTAAATTCAAATAAAACCCATTGTCACTGGAGTTACATGAAAAATTGATTTTTAAAAATAGCAAACACAAATGTTGAAATGTCATTTGGAATTGCTGCAGATCACAGGAGGTTTCAGTAGTTGGTATTTTGTACACAGGACTTAAAATTCCTGTTTTTCAAATCTGTGGTTAACTAGAAGGGTTAGAACTAAACTTCCTAAAGGATAGAGTTGATAAAACAATTCAGAAAGTGCTTTGAATTTTGGCAGACTTGTCCTCCCATAAGATGCAAATTCACACTGGTGCTAAACAACTAAACACTGCAGTGTGTAAAATATTCTGAGCCGCTGAAGAACTAGTGTTTAGAGGAAAAACAAAAAGCAAATCTTTTTATAAACCAAAATGAACCTACACAATGAATGTTCTTCCTCTGCTGCATTGTTTAAGCTAAGACTCTAACACTTTTTTTCCGAATGTATATAACTCTTCCCTCGTCCTATAATTATCTCTTGTCCTTTCATCAAAAGGGAAAAAAAAAGCATTACGTAGCCAATGATCAATACCGATCCACCCTCTGCCATCAGTTGAGTCAGTAAAAATGAATATGTAATTATAGAGGGTCCTTAGAATAGTATACAGTAATTAACATCTTTTCTTAAAAATTCAGATTTAGATTTAAAAAGCATAGTGTTGTGTAAGTGGCTCTGCAGGACTTCTTTTGTTAATCTTTGCTCATCTTCTCTGAGATTTGTTCTAGGTGGATTGTAGGCCTTCACAAAAAGAAGGTTTTGTTCTATGTGGATTGTGCACTTTCATAAAAGAAAAGGTTTTAAGATGAAGGTCATGTAAGAACAAAATGAGAAAGAGAGAGCATAAGAAGGTAGAGCAAAGGGGGAACTCTGAAAAATTGCTCTTGGACAGACTGGACAGAAAGGGAGAGATCTGATTCTCAGGGTGCTGAATAGTTTCAGCTTGGACTTCTTCTAACCACATACTGAATGGTCCCCTCTGAGTGGAGCAATGAACATAGGAGCAGTTAGGAAGGCCTTCTCCTTTCTTTCAAACTCTCTGAAACGTAGTGGGCAATAACCCGAGCACAGGTACCACAGACCCTGCCACCACTTTTCCTACTGGCAGAGGCACTCAAGATATTGTCCTAATGGTCAAGATATTGACCAAGGGTCAACAGAAAAGGAGAAAAAAGGCTTTATAGGGAGGGTCCAGAGGTCAGGGAAGATGACGGATGGTGACGCATTTTGCTGCTTAAGGACCAAGTTCCAACAGAAATGGTTTGCCTGAACGTCACTAGCTAATGAGCAGGGAAGGAAACAGCCTCCTGTGTAGAAAAGGTGATAGAAGTAAAGTAGATATTTATATTTGTGGTTCTGAATAAGGAAGAATATGATCGTTCATGTTTGAGCAATCTCTATTTCCTTGTCTTAGAAGATGATTTGGACAAAAGGTTTTCTATACAAAGTCTATATAAAATTACCTTTCTAATTCATATAAATATAAATTAAGCCCTTTCATTTGGGAAGCATAAGTTCTGAAAGGCTGTGGTGGCTTAGGTGGCTTAAGAGCTGGTTTTGGTCATTCTACTCATGTATGAAGTACCAGAGGGGAGGGGAATCCCTTGGTTGCAGGCTCCACATGATTCACCAACAGAGAGATGATCAGCTTGTCAGTCAAAGGGAGAAGTCCTATTAGCCTCTAGAAATCTCTTTCTTTGGGTAAAATGAAGTTCAAACTGGTCTTTTCTAATTAGAAATCAAAATATTTGGAGCACATCAAAGTACACATAACAGATGATATCTTAGTGGTAATGGCATACTTTTTATTTTTTTTCACATGTTGGAAAAGCCAAGAAGCTCAACTCTAAGCTTCCAAATATAAGTGCTTCCTCTGTTGTGAAGAGTTGACAGTAGCCAGCATAGCCATGGTACGAGGCTACTGCACTGTTTGCACCTCCTAAATAGCTTTTGTTTCAAAAATATAAAGGGATATAAAGTTTGTTCATGAACAAATTTGTCCTTAGAMGGAGTGTGGAACTGATAGATTTTTTTAACAGGATTGACTGTTTTGTTAATTTTGTATGAGTTCTAAGCAAATAAATAAATCCCTGAACAACTTCCTCACTCTCTCTAGAACAATGCTGGCAACCCTCACTGGCATGTCCTCAGATTTCCAAGTATCATTTGAAAAATAGTGGGTTTTAATATAATTTCAAAAATATATTTCATGCCCATATGAATTATTGATATATGTTTAATTTTAAAAGATGCTAAGAGATATCTTTCTTTCTCACCAACAGTAAATATTCTGGTCCCTCCACAAAATCAGATGTTCACTGCAGTGATCTTACAATCACAAAGATAGACTTGCTACATATTAAGGTTTAAACCTTGTAATATGAGCAAGTTTTCGATCAGACACAAGCCTGGCATTTACATGCACGTGTCAGAACAGCGACATGTAGTAAGCAGGCCCTTTACTCAAGCTAGCCATCTGTAACTGAAAATAGCAAGTTAACTGGAGAGCTTTCAGGAATTCGGGCTTTCAAGTTTTGACACTACACAGGTGGTCACTGCTCCCTGGGGCTCAGGCTCTACCACCACTATTCCTTCAATATCGTAGACATGATTTATATAGGGTTTTTTTGCTTGTTGGTTTGTTTTCTGTCTAATGCCCTGAGATTAGCAAATTGACTGATGTGTTTGACTGATGCAAACAACTTGATTCTTCCCCARGTCGTGCTCTTCTTTAGTGCTGGGAAGCAAAGTGTGCACTACAGTGAAATGGTGACCTGGAATGGGCAATCCGAACTTCTCCCACCTCCGACACGTAGTGGTTTTCTTTCTTCCCATGCTTGTATAAAAGCCATGCAGCTCTGCCAGCAAGAAGAGTCGGTGCCAAGACCTGCTCTGCAGACAGGACCATCGGGAGCAGTGAGTGCTGTGTTTGCATGGCCCTAGACCTGGCTACAGCTGTGAAAACWTGGGCTTCAGAAACACTGGCAGCAACTGCGCTGACCATCCAGGGCTTAAAGTGAAGGTCCAGGCAAAGCAGCGATGGATGAGCCTTTGCCATGTTGAGACCAGAGGTGAAAACAGCAGCTTCACATTAGCTTAAATGGAGCAGGATTTCTAGCTGATGGATCTGACATGGAGTGTGTTTTGATGCAGACGACATTTGCTGGATCACAGCATCATTCGAAGATACAAAATTTCCAGATGGCTATTAAAGAGAGGGAGAACAGAAAGCTGAACACCCAGGTTTCTCTGGACTCTGAATTCTGCCTGATCACCTTACCCTTGCTCGCTGTTGGCCAGTTCCCTCAGGCCCTCTGTAACACGAGCACATATTCCCAGGAGACAGTCTATCCCTGAGTCATTAATAGCCAGGTTTTTATATGGGTGACTAATCTCTTTACTTYGGCTACTAATAACTGTATTTACTGATTACTCAAGCAGCAATCTATCTTTTTCCCCAGGCCTTGAAAAYAATATGGGTTTCTGCTTCATCCTTGGGGTTATTCCAATGGCATGTCCTGCACAAACTAAACCAAACTAAAACTAAACTAAATCTAAATATTTGCAGAAACTTTAGATAATGACTTGTCTGCCTTTCTACACTAGTTTCACATCCCTGCTCTTCTTGCTACTGAAGAAAATTATCTCTTTGAGTTTAAGGCAGACTGAAATGTCATCTCCTCTTCACTAGGAATGAGGACATGGTTGATAACACTGCTTTCTTCATGCTTTTATTTCTACCTCTTGTCTCTTATTCATTCTCAAACTAGTCCATCTTTTGGAAGATAAGAATACAGATTTATTCAGTACTGCAGAATCACAAGGGTTTCYAAGCCATTTCATGCAGCCTTGAGTTTCTACTTGCCTATGAACAGATTATTTACACTTGTGATTTCTGCTGACATTACACTCCTAAGCAATTACAACTATTAGGGACAGGTTTTGTTTAAAGCTGGAAATTTGTGTTACATCTTTCTATTATAAATATTCAAATAAAAAAAAAAAACTTTCTTCCTCCATTCGTGCTCCTTTTTAACCTGAAATTACATGTGCAGAATTAGCAGGTAACAAATATATTAGAACGGTTTGAGTGCAAACTCTAAGCACCCAGCTCTCCAGTTGTTATTTTAAAAACCAAGGATGTCGCATTTAAGACGATAATGAGAGTSAGAGCTAAAGTGAGCTTAGAAACTTTCAAGTGAGCCTTAATTGCATTTTTCAATATTTGGTAATCGCCCAGCAGTAAATCGCTTCCACACCAGTCAAGGYAGGATATGAAATTGTGTGTGTTTGTGTGTTTTCCTTTTTTAAACCATTCRAAGGGCTTTTAGCAGGATTTTCTTGATGTTTTTATTCACCATGTCAGTAACTGTAGGTTCAATATTAAGAGCAGGAGAAACRCTTTCCTTAACCATACAACATAAGCCTTTTACCTTATTTTTAGCTTTAACTGAGCTTTATTCCACAGACTGCAGTAGAAAGCAAAAGGTCTCAAATTCAGTTTGATACTATGAATAACTCATAYACTTACTATGAGAGTGCGTAGGTTCTGTTATACTACAGTGACTAGGCAGCACCTAGTGGTCATGCTGAAGCATTTCAAGAACTAAAAGCAAGTGTGTGTGTGTGTTTGTATGAGTTAAATAGAAAAAAAGATTTCTGACTTGATCTCTTCTAGGTCTTCAGGTGAATGGAATTTACCCTTCATCTTTCTCAGAAGCAGATAAGACAGAAAACAAAACACTGAGTTTTTAAAAGCCTTGTTTGTGATGGAGTCAGCACGTGCAACAGCTCTGGATTTTCCAAAAGTTTTATTATTTTTTATTGAGAGTATTTGATTGCCTTCATCTAATTCTGACCCCTCAACTTTAAATTCAGAGTCTCCAGGTTAATCAGAAGCATTAGTAGTACCTAATATCCAACAACATAGCTCATTTCTGTTAAAATGGATCAAGGATTTGAAAGCTATCCAAAAACAGCTCTCCAGAATTGCTTAGAAAATGCCACATTTATGAAAAGAAAGGAGTAACTTTATGAACTAATCTTATTGTAGTAACTTAAGTTCTGTAAGACAGTGTACCTTCAAAGGCATTTTCCTATTTTATGACTATAAGAGATTACATGATCATTAGTCAGAGATTATATGATCATTAGCTGTAATTTCTTTCCAAGAATTTGTTAGTTGATCCATTTATCTGCAAGACTGTTTTTGCTCTCTGATTGTTAAGTTCCTCACTTCAATGGCAAGTATATTATTTCAATTTGAAGCATTTCTAGAAAGAGCACTGAAGTAAATATGCTTGCATTAACAAAGCTGCTTTTCACACTTTTTAGTGTCCTTCTGAAGTTTATCCCAAGCTTAGATTTACAAAAATGAAATGAAATGATAAAATAAAATAAAATAAAATAAAATAAAATAAAATAAAATAAAATAAAATAAAATAAAATAAAAATAAAATACACAGCAGCATGAATCCATTCTGGTTCCACAGCTGCCAATGGACGCAATCGCTGTTCCCACTTTGGCTAACATGACACACTACGACGTGGGTGGATCAAGAGAAGAGGGGACACTCGGCTGAATACTGGCTCCCCAAGGCTGAAGCAGTCAATTAAAGCACTTGGTGTCCGTGGATGGACTTCTCTGTTCTTTCTTATCTGGAATTGCTGGAATTCATACGTGGCTGCAGGGATGGCATTTCGCTTTATATTTCTTAGATGCAWGCAGACATTTTCAAAACTGCCATCTCCTTTACTGAGTCCTTTGTTGCTTTTAAGACATATAAATAGCTGGGAAGCTGAATGAGCACACAAGCATGAGCATGGCATTAAGGCCAGACCTGAAGTCGCTGTGTAGCTATGACTCCATTCCCCAGAAKCAAGCAAAGAGAAGATGCCATTTTTTTTCATGAAAATACACTTCCGTGAATGGGAGATTTCACAAAATACCATTCTGAGAGACCTTTGCACTGGCATGGGGAGCCACCTTCACAAAATAGRGTTTCTGTGGCAGACCACATGACAATAGCTAACGTGCATTGGGTGCTCTCCATCTGCACTTACACTAAAAAGGGAGAGCGTGTGTCTGTTTATCTACCCTTTACCTAAATTATCCCTTACCACTACTTATCTCCTTCCAACTTCCCTATGTATTTCCTTCCAGCTCTCCCAAGTGACATTTCCACAGTGTCTGTGTCCAGAATACTGCCYACTTCCTCACACCCTAATGGTGCTAGCAGAAAGTCTCTCTCACACATGCAATGCTTTGTACCAGTTTTAAGGTGCAATCAGGAGGATGTCTCCTGCTATTGATTTTTAGCCAAACACCCTACTGAAATCAATGAGGAGATCTGCTTAAAATCAATAGTGCAATAGAGAAACTGCAGAGCTGTTTACAGTAGGAAATTCTCTAATTTTTGTTTGTTTTCTTCTGTGATTTAATCATACTCAGTCTGACATGTGGAAACTGGATGATAAATGTCCCATGCATATATAGCATTTGTCATAAATTGGGACAATATGGACACAATGATTTTTTTTAGAGGGAATACTGATTTTTTTAGGGGGGGAAAAAAAGATACTAAGGCATAGAAATACAGCTCTCCTTTCAAATCAGAGAATGGRTTCTGATAGCCTAGAAAGAGATTCTTTAAACTTGCTTATAAAGTAAGCAAAATATTCAAGCCTGGAAAGAAATGGCCTTAAGAAAAAGGATGATTATTCTCCAGATGAAAAAACACTTAAAAATATATCTCAAATTTACAAGAGAATCWTATTTGATCACCCCTGAAAGAAAAATAYTCAGAYCTGATGAAGATTCTCAATGTAGCAAAAGCAAGTACTTGTTTATTTCCAGAAAAAWAATTTTTTWAAAAAATTGTTTAAAGATGTCARGTGCTGGCATCTTTTGGCAAACTTTCAGAACAGGAAYAAGGACGTTAGCAAAACCTAAGTTTGCCATATAGAACTCAYTGAGTTCATTTACATTAGATAAAATGTTGTCTATTAAGCACTCAAATTTCATTCCAAGAGAGCACTTAGTGTAAGTAAGTTATGCCACAATGCTGACTCCTTCCGAGGCCAGCCATGCTATAAATCTGGAGGGCAGCTGGCTTTCCTGGAGGCACAAATTCAGGATACTCTTTAGAAAGAAGAAAGCAGGACTTGACGAGGTTGATGCCTCCCTCTGCATTAACTACAATAAATTAGTGATAAACTTAAATGCATGTTAACTATTTCTAATCTGACCAGATTACTGACACATACAGAGAACAAAAAATTATTTACCAAAGAAGTGAATTTATAAATAATTAATAAATTTATGGATTAAATTGCTTAAATTTAAATAAATTTATCTTAAATACCACCACTGTGTAATGTTCGCTGAAAAACTGAGGCAACAGGTTGCAACATCCTTTCTATCCTCTGGGAATTCAGACCCACATCTTCCCCTTGGAAAGACTGCACTTGCTGCAGAGCAGTTGCAACCCAGGGCTCTAGTGATTAAGACCGAAGGGAGAAATTTTGGATTTCATGCTGGATCCAGAATAAGTCGGCTAAAGCTTTGAACTCTGCAGGGAAAACATATTACCTGTGTGTTTATCTTTTCTTGTTGAATACCTCCAGATTATTATTTCTCACATTTCCTTTCTGAGGTGCTATAACCTTTCCCACACACTGCAACAGGGACCTGCAAATATGCATTTCAGGCTGTAATCAGCTGGCATGTACATATATCCTTGCAGTCCCAACAGATCAGCAAGTCCTAATCAGTTTATGAAGGAAATCCTCAAACCTTTAAACACAAAATAACATTCTTGKTTTTTTTCATTCAAAATTACACACAACCAAAAATATCAAGGTTTCCCATCTACCAAATGAACAAATGGTGTCTTAAAGCAATATTAAAAAGAAAAAATGAATCAAAATAGTGGCATAGGTCAGATAAATTCTAAGCATCACAGAAAAGTTTATAAAAGTTTGAATAAGGAAACATTTAAATTAATTGCTACTGTATACAGCTGAGTATCTGTCCCTCTTCCACTGATATCCTTTAACTTTAAAGAGACTGTGTTTTATCTAACCAATAATCCCTCCCTGCCTTCCCCCAAAAAAAACTTTTCATGTTTTTTTAAAATATTTCTTTTGTAACAAGACTTTATTACAGTCTGGATCAAACCAGGAAGAGTAAAAGACACACAAGAAGGCAAAATAAACTGCATGAAGAAAATAACTGGGATAACAGATGACAGGAGATGTATAAAAAAAGCTGTAAAGTGGCAGTTAAAAGTACAGATACAAAATGACATCTTCAAACAGCTCATCACTTTGGAGCAAGTCTYATTTCACATTTATAAACACATGCTTGTGTGCTAGCTGCAGTRCGAAGGTGTTGGACTAGAGGTATGACGGGAATATTCAGGTAAGAATTTCCTTAAGAATGGCATAGAGTTTGAAAACGTATTTAAGTAACCATTTTTTTCCCTTATATTAGAAAAAAAAAATGAGGCTCGGGGGCTCTTTTTGTGTGCATTTCTTTGCATTTTAATAGGTCAGAGGCTTTCATCCTGTTTCCACCATGCTGCTGCACKGAGCTTGCGAGCTTTGCCCTCGGGCGAAAGGCTGCTGGCCAATACCCATTTGGTCTGCAAGGAAAACAAGGCAGCTCCAACTGAACTGATCCTAACAGATCGATTTTGTCCACTGAGCAATTATGAGGAAATCAAAATCCCATCTCTTTCTCAGCCCTCATTTGGTTTCCAGCTAGTTTTTGATTGCTTTCTTTTCCATGTTCATATTTAACTTGTGTGCATAAAATGATTTGAAGTGTAGGCCTGGGTATCCATAAAAAACGTAGAGCTTTAACAAAAAAAAAGTAAATTTAGATAATCTATTGCTTTACTTATAAGCATATTTGTAAATCCTGGTGTAGATATGATTTCTACTGGTACACATCCATTAAACATATCATGCWTATGTGTTCCCATTTATAAAAAGTATATTAATTATACCAATATACCCATTATACTAGTTAAATTGTGCTCCCACTGGGAATGGTGTAAGTTCTTGATTCAAAAAAAAAAAATCATACACTCAGTCAAATCAATTCACATTATAATTGTGCAGAACAGATCCTAGCCCTTTTTGGCCTGAAATCAAATATATTTTTAAAAGTTAAAAAGACATGTCTGASATGAACAGAGGAAATGAAAGCTCTATTTAATCCTAATTCGCATTAACTCATATATCCCACAGATCATACCTTACAGTCTCTAAACGTCATCTCKTACTATGTTTTGGCTAATGATCTAATAAGCACTTTTTTGGTGTATATGGGAGAAAGAGGGATCCAGATGAGGGTTTCAACCCCCTTCCACCTCTCACAGCCAGAGGGATTAAAATGCTCACCCAGAGATGGCATCTAACACCAGCAAGCTAATATTGTGGCTTGACTCCTTGGAAAAGCAGTAACGTTACACTCCAAGCAAGGAATGGTGTTTGGTACAAAACTGTTTTGAAAGTCTATATAAAGCAGTTTTCTATCAGCAATTACTGATTATACTATTTTTAAAAGAAAATCGAAGCCCAGCTACTAAAAGAAAACCCAAGTCACCATGAAAGGGCCTGCTCTGCTCTGTAGTAAGAGAGTTGAAGGAAGGACAAACTAATTTCTGCAGAACTGACAGTCCAGAATCTTCTTATTTTGCCTGAGGTTTGGGGTTTGGAAGATCTGCCTCCATAGTCAGTAGCCAAGCATGCCCACYGCTTTGAGAAAGTTGAAAGCAGGTGCTCAAGGAAAAGTTTTGATGCTATAAACCCGTGAAGGTGGAAAAACTGTACGGYTGCTGAGACTGCCCCTCCAAATAGGCAGAGAAGAATCAAAAATATGACACACATGACAGACCRGAGGCACTCACTTAGTATAGATGGGTTCCCTGGGGCTGTTGATGGCAATCGGAAAAAACCTTTCTTGCAGAACAGAACTCTGCAAAACACACAAAGCACTCAAGGCTACACAAGCGAACCATGATATTCACAGCTCACTTCATTTCACGCGGGTCTGAAAATGAATGCTGATGTTGCTGAACATCTTGTGCAGATACAGAAATAGAGTCGTCAACCTAGATCTGTTCGAGTTACCTTCGATGAGCTGGTAGGACGCAACGTAGCACGTGGGATGGGGGCTTCTTCATGAATGACGACGAATGAAGGGCAAGAGGCTACACGGTACCTGGTGGCCCGTGCGATTTATGAATTGCTGAGCAACCCTGATAATCTGTGCGAGGTACAGATGGGTCTTTGCAAGCGCTTGATTTTGGAGATCATTTTAATTCCAGTGGGAGGGCCTGGGGAAAAAACAATGAATGAAAAGGTTTTCTTGTTACGGCACTTCACTCGCCAGGTTCTCTCACAGCGATGGGTTGCCTCTGCACACACCTACTTGCAGCATTAAGGTAACCACTGCGATGGGGGGGGTAAGAGATGTGTTTGGATGGATCTGTGAATACTTTTTAAAGGTCTAAACATTTCTACTTGCTTGCAGAAATGCAAATTATTTTAGTGAAAAAGAAAACGGATAAAAACTAAGAATGAAAAAGAAATGTTAGCAAAGCTAGTTGTCTTACTAGTTTGTGTTTGATAGTGTAGCCTTKTTGTCAAACCATCCGCTTCAAGAAAACTAGCTCATAAGGCAATGGTAAAGCCCACACCCACGTTTCCTTCYCTACTCTTCCATTGTTTCTGGATTTTTTTTGTAGCCTGCAAACGGAAGAGTCTAGAATATGGGACCTCATTATCTCAAATATGCCCCAATTTGACATGAACGACCGTTCCGCGCAGGCGCCGCCCTTAGACGCAGCTGTGGACGTTGGCGCGGGGCGGCCGTTAGGGGCGGGGCGGCCGTTAGGGGACGGGCACGGCCGTTGGGGGCGGGCCCAGCCGTTAGGGGGCGGGCGCGGCCGTTGGGGGCGGGCCCAGCCGTTAGGGGGCGGGCCCAGCCGTTAGGGGGTGGGCGCGGCCGTTAGGGCCGCCCCGTCTCCCCGCCCCCGGCACTGCGGCGCTGGGCCGCGGCTCCGGCGCTGCAGAGGGCGCTGCGCGGAGCGGGCCGGGCTCGGGGCTGGGCGGAGCCGCTCGCGGCCCGGCCGGCGGCGCGGGGCGCTGGTTGTCGTCGTGCGGCGAGGCGGGAGTTCCCTTCGCCCCTCTCCTTCCCGTGGCCTTCGGCCTGTGTGGCGGTCGGTGGCGGCCGCCGCATGCGTCGCTGATGGAGCCCGGCTCGGGGCTGCAGCAGCGCAGGGCCGGCGGCGGGCTGGACCTCAGCGCGGGCTCGGCGGGCGGGTCGCCGGCGCTCTCCGGGGGCCAGGCCCGCCGCAGGAAGCAGCCGCCGCGGCCGGCCGACTTCAAGCTGCAGGTGATCATCATCGGCTCGCGGGGCGTGGGCAAGACCAGCCTYATGGAGCGCTTCACCGACGACACCTTCTGCGAGGCCTGCAAGTCCACCGTGGGTAAGGGAGCCCGCCGCGCCGCCCCCGGCCCCCCGAGGGAGTGGGCCAGCCCTRCCCCGAGGCCCCGGGCCTGGCTGCTCTGCCCGGCCTTGCCGCGACATTTGTGAGCRTGTGGGGGCTGCCTTGGGGGCCTTCCTTCTGGGGCCTTCTCCCGGGTTGTTTTCCCTGTTTTGAGCTTCTCTAGCTGACCTTTAGCACCCCCATTTGTGTGAGGCAAGTGAGAGTTTAGTTCCCTCTTCCCTGTAGAGCAGTTGTGTGTGTATTTTCTTTTTGGCCTTACACGTGTCTGTGTGTCACCTTTGGCTGCGTTATCCTGGGTGGATTGTTTTGGCTAGAAGAGTTATTCTTTAAAGTGGAAACAYGCTGGGAGGTTCATGAAGTTTATGATAAGTGAGTCTATGGTATCAAGCTTTCTGGCTCTTGATTAAGAGATTGTGGAGGTCCAAGTTATCTTCACATATTTTCAGAGGTGCTCWGTATCCTGTTTCACTGTTTTTAACAGCAGGCAAATATCTTTGCCARCAAAAAAAAACATCAGGGAGGGTTGTTAAGACGCGTCATTGCGTCCAGAGGCCTTTGAAGTTTTATGCAATGTGTTTGCTAGTATTTCAGGAGTTAAAAACTTGTCCATTGTCTACAAAACGTAGCTAGTGGTTGCTGAAATTCTAGACCATAGCCTGGATAGCTCTAGCTTCTTGTGTCTTCCTCAAGAAAAGCCTTTGTGTTACTAAATCCAGGAAGTTCTTGTCTACCTTCGTGGAGCCTCTTGAGCGCACAAGGTGTTTTGCTTCTCAGCATACAACAAACTGCAGAGCCACCTCCTGGCTTGGCCTAGTGACTGGTTATTTGCGGTTTAGTCATCTGTATGAGTCTTTGAGGTTATTTAATGCCTGCTGTCTTTGAGCCTATGAATGTGTAAAGGGAGGAAAACAAGCTAGTTATGCAGCATTGTTATTACAGGCCTATTCTTGAAGCAGAACTCTTGGGTATTGCGATGAGGTGGTTGTTAAATCTGTGTCACTGTAAAATACATTGGCTTAGCTTAATTGTAGCTTGGAATATAAGAAAATGTAAAGCTGATGGAAACTGATTATATCACATTTTAGAAACTGAGCTATTATGATACAAAGATGTCTTTCAGTGACACAATAATATACAGTTACACTTATTTTGGTTTTAATATGTATGTTGCAAGCTCTTTCATCCTTTCCTAGATCCTCTAAAAATGCAAATTTGGTAGCACTGCTGTTTTCCTCCCAGCAGCTGTTAGTGACTGCACACTTTTGTTTTGAAGTCTGTAACTTAACATCTTAGAAGTTAAAAAGGTAGTGATAGTGTGTTAGAGGCCTCCTCCACAAGTGGTGTGTTAGAAGGAAAGAATGCTGACAGCTTCAGATTTAATTAACRTACGATACAGTTGAGGAAGTAGAACTAATAGTGGGATGCAGTGTTGTGTTAAACTTACACTGAATGCAAGTCAACTCAAAGAAGATGCATGTATCCTCAAATTTGGGCTGTTCTCTGTAGCCCTATCCAGATGCAAAAGTTGAGAAGTGGGAGGGGATAACGCTCGTCCAGACTTCCAATCTGTTGCCTTGTGTGCAGAACTGATTTGCTAGAGAGGTGAGATGGCAACTGAAGCAGAGAAGCTTCCTTATTTTAGAAAGGAAAAAAAGAATGGAAATAAATGGTAGTGTGCTGCTAGACAGAAGATTGCCTAATGTTTGAATATGAAGTGTGCCAACCTGAAATCAGCAAATGGAAATCAGCTTGTACTGAGATGCGCGTAGAGTGACATTACGGTAGTGGCATTCTTTCAAGGGCTAAGTTGCGAGCTGCTGAGATACCCTCGAGTCTTTTGACTGCCAAATGAATGAGCTTTGCATAGTTGTGATTGAAAGCTTCTACCCTTTTTTTGTGCATTATGGAGTAAGGAAGAATAGCCTTCAGTTTGGATATGTTTATGTACACTGAAAGTAATCCATACTCTAAAATGAACTGAGGTCAGACTTTGATCTGCAGTTCTGATCACAGAGCTCTTCCCCTCAAACCATCTACTGAGTCTTTGAGAGGTGTAAATGGAGATTATGTTTTGAAGCACAGTTGAAAACTCTGTGAGTGATCTAGTTTCAGAGGAAGTTTTGTATATTATGAAAATTTGAATAATTTTCAGATATACTTTGAAATATTTGAAAAGACTATGTAACTGGAAGAATGTTATTATTGGCTCTTTATTCATAAAGCTGTGTTTTAAATAGAGTGTTGGAATGTGTGTTTATTCCCTGAACTTGATGAAAGTAGTTTCAACCTTATTTTTTATTGTTTTTAAGCTATTAATTTTGGAACTGTAGGCTAAACAAAACAAAATTTAGCATCTTCTTCCTTTGTATGAAAATGTACAGGATACCCAGAAGTTTTCTCTAGTAGCAGAAGAATTGCAGATATGACTAAAACTTGGCATATTTAGCACTCATTAATAAGGTATTGGCTGTTTCCTAGCACTAGGTGTTTAGGATAAGCAATGCTAGGTTACTGGAAATTGCAGTGTTTCTGATGAAAACAAGAGGCTTGAATTTGGTTAAAAAATAAGGTATTTTAACATTAATTTACCAGATTGGAAAAGAAAATTCTGTAACAAAAACAAATCAACATGTCTTCAGTCTCCTCTCAAAGTACTCTAGTTCTTTGAAAGTGTTCAAAAATAGCTCAGCAGATTTCAACACAATATTCATAGCAGCACATGATGTGCTGCTGATCTAAAATGCTTTTGAAGTATTTATTTTGGGCCATAAGTTAGTTGCATAGAATATTGTGCTTAATCTGCTATTTACATAGTACTGAGAATATTCAATATGCTCAAATATTTACTGATTTGGAGCACTGATGTCAACTGAGAAATAGATGTTGCTGTTCAGTTTTGCATGCTTGAATGTTTGTACTTACTGTTAGGTTATAACTTGTTTAGGGGAAGAAATTTTCTCTTTTTTTATCAGCAATGATCTAAAATTGTTCTGCCAGGGTTAAATCCAAATAACTTGTTAGTAGTTAGTAATATCTCTTCTTTAAAGGGATGATATTGGGCATCACACTGGTTTGTTCACAAAATAGAAAAAATAGAAATTGATCTCCATTGTTGATTTCTTATCTGACCTGCATGTGCTTATTAGTATAGGATTTCTGTGTAGTGGTTTCTAGGATTCTTAACAGTTAGAAACAGGTCTGTCAAATTAAAAAAAGGCATTAAAAAAAGATCTTTCCACAGGGTAAATACTCTGCCATGTATGAGAGTTCGAATGGGTGGTGGAAAGAAGAGAGCTTGCCTTTTGCTCCTCCCGCTCACACTTTTTTCCCTCAAAACTAGTTCTCTCAGAAGAGAGATAACAAARTCATTACGGAGATCCAGTAATTTTCTAGTTTAATTACAAAGAAAAATCTAGTATAAGTCCCTCTTCCTTTTGAGTTCTTTTGCTTGTCAGGAAGCGTATTTTCTTCCTAGCTCCTGTCTAGTCACTACTCAGTGCCAGTGGTCTATCCTATCCATGCTACCCAGCAAATCTTAGCTCCTTCCAGGTCTTTTTTCTTTTCTTGTTTTCTTATTCTTCCTTTTTTTTTTTTAACCTCCACTACAAATCAACAAAATAGCCCTATTATTTCTTGTTCCTTCAGTTTTCCGCAGGTGCTCCATTTCTGTCATGATTTTAATCTCAGAGCCTGAGGCTCCTTCTCTCTTGAATCTGAGGCTTGCACTTGCTCATTTCTGAGACTCTCCTGCTCCTTCAAATCAAGTTGAGCTCCTCTGCTTTGCTCTTCCTGCTGGCTCATTTAGTTTTATAACTCTTTCTGCCAGGTAAGAAAGCACCTCTGGAAGCCAGGCTTGCCCCCTTGGTAATGCAAGGACGGTTGAGGTGCTCCCTGCAGGCTTGATGCTGGCTCCTTTAGCAGCCCTTAACAGGGAATTGCACTGCCACTTGTAGTGAACACTAAAGCTTCCTTCAGACTTGGTTTGCAAGGGAGATCATGGGCGGAGCTGTTCAGCTAAGTTTGTGAATGACAAGTTTTGTTGTAGACCAGGATGGGAATATTGTGATTTGTTTTGGTCTAATTGAAGTCTGTGGTATCCAGATGGAGAGCATACAAAGCACTGTGGTGGAAGATTGCTTTTGACTTCACAGAAAGCAGTCTTTGACCTCATTCTGTGTTGCTTTGGTGTTACTGTGAAGTGGTATGCAAGCTGGAAACTCATTTGGTTCACAGAGTCCAGTAGCATCTTCCAAGTATTGTGGTTTTTTTATCAATTATTTTTAAGTTACTTCTATCCATGCAAAGGCTTAACTTCCATCAAGTGAACATTAGAAATGATGGAAACTTGAGATTTCTATAGAGAAACTTCTAGCTGAGAAGTATTATGTAAGACAGATTCTGTTTTAAACTATGTAGATGTATATAGATAGATATTATTTACTTTGATTTGTTACAATTCAAGCTCTTAATTCGCTTATCCTAAAAAGTGTGGACTAACAACATGAATGTTATGGGTCATTCCTATTTTTTATATTGTGATAGAAATAAATAATTTTGTAATCATAATAAAAATAATGGACCTTGTTAATAGCTTCTGATATAGACTGTTCACTTTAAAAGATAACTTTTTTCAGAACTACCCTTTAAGCTATTCCTTGTTTCTGTAGTTATCTAGTTAGTATTTAGTCTCATAACCAGTGTAAATATGGTATGTGACTTATTAGTCTTATAAAAGCTGTTTTCCCAGCAAAACACTTGAAATTTACATTTTACATTTTAAATAACTTTACATTTAAAAAGGGTATTTTGATTTGATCTGAGCTGAAGAGTAATCTAAGCAAAATTTTCAAGAAAATGCCTAAGTCAACCGGAAAATCAATTTTACTTATTTTACTGGTTTTGCTACTCTTTCTGTCAGTGCTCATGAACTCTTTCTTACAAGTCTAACCTTGTTTGATTTTTTTTTTTTTTTTTGGTTGGTTCGTTGGTTGTTTCCACAGACCCCCTTGTCAATGAGATGGTGTTGAAAGGTTAGTTCTGGAGGTGAGGGTAGGGAAGAAGTGGTAGAAATAACTATCTCTGGCACTTCATGACAACATGTCAATAACAGTGACATTTATTTGTTTTACACTCAGAATCAATTCCATGCTCAGACTGAGAATTATTTCCTATTGCACAGAAAAAGGAAGAGTCAGTGATTTAAAATAAATCCTCATTTTCCCATATTCAGTAGGTTAAAATATGTCTGGTTTTGTGTATTGTTTTCTTAGTTACTGCTGAATAGTATAGATAAAACTGACAAATATTTCATTAATGAGGTGCTGAGGTTGCTTGACAAAGTACTAGTAGAAATCAAGAGACTGGTACTCCCTTAAGAAGTGGTTTAATTTTCCAGAAATCTAAGTGAGCATGCATTTACATGAATTGTGTTCAGTTCTGTAACTGTAAACTTAGGCTATGGAGTTTTAGCAGAAATGTGTTTTACAGAAACAGTATTCTACTTTTAGCAGTATTGTCACTTCTAACTGAGACTAAAAGCTACAACAACTGAAAAATCTAGCAAAAGATTTTTTTATCTAAAGAAGTTGCCCAACTTAGCATATCTTACTGCATTAGGTGTAGTCAGCAGTTTTTCCTTATGTAGTTATTTCAGTCATTCAGAAAGCAACAAACTTACATTTTAAAATAGGGAAACATATTAGGATGGTGAAACAAATCAGCAAGGATTGGGAATGCAGTTTGGGGGTGTTCTGTTCCTTTAATAACCTAGAGATAGCTCAGATGAGTAAATTTAAAATTTTCATTATCTCCATTTGTAAACTAGTTATCATCATGACTTGACAGAGATATTTAGGTGCTGGGTTATATCAGCGCTGCGGAACTGTCTGAACAACTCGTAGCCCATGGTGATTACATAGATGAGAATATTCAAGTAAAAGTGACAAAATTTAGAGCTCACTTGACTGGCATCAAATATGGAGTTTTGTTTGTAAGGGGAGTGGAATGCAGCTGTCAAACTCAGTCCAGGCTGCGAACAGCTGAGAGTGTCAGAAGCAGTACCAAAAAAAAGGCAGAGGGCATATGATTCTCAGTTATGGATTTTGATATTTCTCTCTGGAAACTATGAACATAAACACTCATTTGATAAAAATATAGTGCATTAATTCTCTGCACAATATTTGAGTTTTTTTAGAAACACCACAAAATGGAAGACATAGAATTTAGAGTGCCTTTCACCACAACAAAAAGAAAATAAATATTTTTAAAGTATCTTCACTAGGTTGTCATTAATAATTCAGTGTAGTAATGCTCTCTATTGTTCGAGTTTGCTGCTGTTTAAGAACATATAGCAGCATTTTTACAGTTTATTTCTTCATGGGAAACTTGGAATCCAAAATAGAATGCCAAATTCAGTACTGATTTTGAAATAGATTCTGAATTAGAAATAACTGGTTTGAAATAGCTTCTGTAAAATCTGCCCAGTATGGGTCAGTAAGTTCAATCTCTTCAGTTTGGGTAGTTGTAAAATGACAATTCACTAATTTATTTCTGTTCTGTAATCAGGAGTTTCAAAATATTTTCTTCAAGAGGGCCCCAGAGAATCTTTTTCATTCGTTTACCCCTTTATCCTCATTCTATTTATCAACATTTTGAATTGTGCTTTGAATTTAGCACTGTAAAAAGTTCCTAGAAAGCTTGAATTCAGTGAATTTACAATTTGTCCAATACTGTCAATTAAAAGGGAAAGAAATAATGGCTTCCAAAACTGCATCTGAAATGTTTATAATATTAATATTTTATAAAGTTAAATGTTTCCAAAAAAGAACCAGTTTTCTAAAAATGAGTTATAGTTACACCTTTAAAATGTCGCCAATGTATGTATATCACCTTTCTTTTTATTGTTGTTGTGTCTGTTTCATACTTGTCTCTGGCACAGTTGCCAGTTCAGATACACGTAGACTTTTATTTTAGGCAAGTAGTCTCAAGTTTCTGCATGTTAATCATTCTAAAATTGCAGTCAGAAGTTTTATGGACAACTTGCATTACCTGCCTCTAAAATAGTCCCCAAATTGGCTCATGTCTGAATAATACTTAATGCTTCCAAATATTATTATTTTTAATCTTAAAAAACTGCTAAAGGGGAAATACCTCTTTTAAGGTACACTTTATAAATTTAAAGTTAACTGCATGCAGTAGAGCTTCAATAAAAAAAAGTTTTATATTTTTCTTTAAATGCTTTTTGTAAGCTTACATTCCCCTGCGTACYGTTGTTCCTTTTGTAGTTTGGATCTTGTCTATTTAGTCATCATTCCTTCATCTCCACAAGAAAATAAAATCAGTACTAAAATCATTGAGCATCTTTTCTTTGACTTCAGTATTTTCTGGGTAGTATAGTTGTAACTATTTGTGCTGTTATTAAATTTTTAGTTGCAGATCAGGACTTCATTATAACAGACACTGTACAACCTAGTTAGGAGATGGTTCCTGTCTCCAGAAGCACATGATCTCAGTCATTGGTTGTAGGGGAAACAAGGAAGTTTGTCCGCATAATGCTGTCAGATGTCCAGATTAAACAAACTGTCATAGCCTTTGAATTATATGCCAGTTCTAATGGTTACTTAGTATTCAGTCTTTGAATTTTTAAACCAAGTGTTTTTCTCTAAATGTGTTCTGATTATTTTTTGCTGATTGCTTTGATGTGAACAGCTAGTGGACGTATGGAAATGTAGTATATGGGAATTGGTTTTGGCTAGGTGTGTGTGTGAAGCTCTGCTTGCATCATTCTTTTTTTCTTTCTCTCCCAGCTTTTACTTAAACTTTGTGATCAGGAAATCTTGGCCTCCTGAAGCTCACTTTGTGTGCCTCCAGCAAAACAGTTTCCGCTTCCTTTTTCTACTGCTTTAACAAAATAAATAATTAGGTCAGACTTTCAGTGAAAGCCTAAATACAGAATCTGTGAGAAGAGAAATCTCTTCACTACCTTTTTTTTATTTCTAAGAAAATGTCTTTAGTTATAAATAGAGAAGCAAACCCCAGTTGTGTGTGCTTTATTAGATTACTTCCCACACAGGAATAAAAAGTTAACTTCAATCTGTTCTGAGGTAGACGTGGCAGGGGCAAGTCTGGAACAGTCTCGAATTTGGCTCAGAGGGAAGATACGGTGTTCTCACTGAAGTGTCCTTATCTAGAACATCATTAGTGCATGTCTATTTTGAGTCTCTTCTTTCTTTGAGAGAGAATTTTTTTTGAAAGGGTGCAGAAAGCTTACATATATGGTTACTGTACTTTATAGAAAACTGCACCTTATCCTTTATTTTATTTAAGATTAACAAGAACTATGCTCTTAATAAAAAAATTCAAAGTATTGAACTAAAACTTTCATACAAGCCATCAAAAAGCCAAGTAGGTGGTGTTCTGTCCAATTGCTTTTTTTAACATATATACTCCTTGGCAGGGAGGGGGGTATTATAAACTTACTTGGTGTTTTAAGTGATAAGGCAAGTTGAATCAACATAATTTTAAACACTTTAATTCCAAACCAGAGGCTAAGATCCATATTTTTGTGCACATTGTCTTTTTCCAGTTCTTGAAAAACCATTGTATTTATAGATTGTGCATTTGGATGACTGACAGAGACCTTGCAAGGAAAATGTATATCAGAATCTGGCCTCCAAAGAGCACAACTTGAATGCAGGAAAAGACTGTCAGGATTCTCCCTGTCTCTGTTTCTTTTGCTGTGTGAATGTTATTATCTTAAAGGAAACTAACTGCATGATTGCCAGTGATTCCTGTCTGACTGAAGTGTGAGGCAAGTTTGTGTGCTCATTGAGGAGAAGGAGGAGGATGACTGGCCTTTTGGTTCCCCTTTCATCACTGTACTGTGGCAGAGGACATGCTTTAGTATAACTGTGGACATCTGTACATAATGGCTTCTGTGCACATGTATTTGATTTCTTGTTGGAAATAAATTAGCCTTGGGCTTTTAAAATACAGTCAATGCTGGGTATCCAAGTAGTTGATTTCCATGGTGCTGGTATCAGATAGCTCCACTGGTGAAGCACAGATCGCTATAAAGTGGTTTGCCAGTGTTGCGACAGCAAAAGAACCTTTTGAAAGCCTTTATTTTCCAAAGCCTTGTTCAGATATGATGCAGTTGTTGACAGTAATTATTGATTCCTCTCTCGAGCTTATATAAATCCATATCTTGAGTTGTATTTGCATAATTAAGTGGCTTGTTTACMTTAGCTGTCGTTGGCATCTTTCTGAGAGCTGTTTGCCATAGCTGGGTGCATGCAGTGGGGAAGAGTATCACATAGCTGTGCTAGTATGGTGTAATGCCAGGGCAGTAATTCATGTCTGATAATGTATGCAACCTTTCGATGGGCTTCTTAGCCCATCACCTCCAGCAGGGTTGAACACATGTGGAACTAATGCACAAACTTGTTAAACTTAGGCTATTATTTTTTTGGATCTGCCGTAAGAAACAACTGTCTGAGCACTACAAGCGTCATTGCAAATGATGTGAAACTTGAAGGAATTCTGACAACCTGTCGTTAACAGGCCTTAGAATTATGTCCAACATCCCCCCAAAAGGTGCTTTTTCCAGAGAGCAGCTATCAACTAAGAGTTTGTTGAACCAAAGATTTGAAATGACTAAGTTATATAAACTGGCTCAACTATTGCCAGCATCAACATTGGACTATTACAAAGCAAAACAAACAAAAAAACTTGAGAAACTCCCCACCATTTTCTAACAGCAGGCAGACTTAATACTATTCACTATACTATGTTAGAGAGGCTTAAAAGAACCATATGTAATAATTTTGCTGAAGAACACAAGGTTTTAGCAGCTGGTCCAAAGAGTGCCTTCTGCACCTACAACCATAAAGAATTTATGAGGCTGCTCTTTGTGCTCAGTATCTGTGCACAGAAAGATCTAGTCTGCCTCTGTGTGATGTGTGACCAAAAAGTGTGTGTTTTCTGTAGTGGTGGAAACTATTCATTTCTTGATGAACTTCTGAAGAATATTATTCATATTTCTTCTTGGTTTAAATACTGAAGCAATTCTATACATAGCAAAAATTCCCATTTAGATGTTTTCCTTAGGCTGAATTATTTGATTTAATATTTTTAACATTTATTTTTAAAATTAAAACTGAAAAAAAAGAAAGGTTGTGTTTCATTGCTATTTTAATCAAATTACTAATTTCTATATAGACTTATCTTTGGCTGTCCCTATGGTAAAATGTAATGGTAATGAAACTTTACAAGTGTATGAACTTATGTGTTTCTTTATGTGTAAGGGAAAAGTTGCCAGTTTTTTCCCTTCAGTATTGGCAGACATGAGGCTTTTGGTATTGTGYTGATACTTGCAGAGCATTACTAATTACAAAAATCAGTTGAACAACTTCTGCTTAGTTTTTGCAAGGCATCTAGTTTAAAAGTGCTAAGTGATTCAAACAGTTCTGTAGAAGAATGTTCTCCAAAATTTTTGTTCTTTTGCCTTGTTCATTCAAAGCCTAAAAGCGGAGAAGTGCTTCAGAGTGTGGATCTAAAATAGTATATGGAAATCTCTGTCCCTCATATAAGAGCACCATGGGTATTGTATTTATTTTGAAACAATGTCCTTTTTTTGATACAGAAGCTCCTTCTCTGCTTCAGTCAAGCACATAGGTTGTGCCTATTACTTCCGTGAATTCTGCAGTTTAAAGTTTATTAATTTTTTTTCTCTCTAGTTTACTTCTTTTCCTTTAAAAATAATATTCCTGGGTTCGTGTAAGACAGCTGTGTATAAATCTTTAAAAATACAGCATTTTTAAGTGAAGTTGACACCATTTAAATGAAATTTCYATGATAATTTTTAACATAATTTTAGATTAGAGCTGATTTACACTTTTTTTTCTTGAGACATTTCCCCATTTAATGGAGGAAAAAAACAGGCTTTTTTGWTGTTTTCTAATTGGTGCTTTTATTATTTTCCACGATTTGTGTAATAGAGCATAACCASTTCTTTCACTTCTGCATTTGTACTCATAGAAGCTAGTAGTTTTTTTTTGGTTAGCATTAATGGAAGCTGTGAATTTTTTATGACTCACTAAAATTGATTTTTTCAATTTGAATCTGAATACTTAAAACTTTAACAAAATTGTGGACTGCACAGTACAAATAAGTTTATTACTTAGTTCTTGTACTGCCAAAGGATCCTGCTGATGAACAAATAGGAACAATATTTTGGCAGGCAACATGTGACCATCATTTATGCTGAACAACTTTCTAAGCGTTACTGAATAGGTGTGCTAAGCACTTTAAGGAGCATGAGGAAGAAGGAATGCAGTAGTGATAAATGTAATAATACTTCTATCCTTATGTAGTGTATAACT
Source organism: Eudromia elegans (assembly GCA_003342815.1). Lineage (NCBI taxonomy): Eukaryota > Metazoa > Chordata > Aves > Tinamiformes > Tinamidae > Eudromia > Eudromia elegans. Next base: position 1,093,047 of record PTEX01000039.1, on the reverse strand, counting down.
CCAAGCTGTTTGAAGGGATTTGTRTGTAAGGGAATAACACCGGGCTATTCTACCACCTATTTGGCCTAGTTAAACAATGACAGTCTACTTTGTAAGTTAAAAGTAGTATTGAAGTTACCCTTTGTATGTCCATTATTAAAATGTATTTTTTTGACTTAATCCACCTTGGTGCTCCAAAGTAAACATACTTACCTGGTCTTATACCAGCAACTTTACTGATGTGATTATCTTTAAAAGTACTTTGAAATAAATGTAAAGATAATGTAAATGAGCAAGTGATTATCAGGGTGCAAAATACACTTAAGTTTTCCAGGAGTTGTCAGAAGCTTACATAAGGTGCAAACTCAATCCTTTCTGTAGAAATTATAATCCACTCTTGCTTCTATTGAGTAAACAAATAAAGTGGGTCAACTGAGACAGTTTTAGATATTGGGGAAAAAAATATATGCATTTTTATAAGAAAAAAAGTAATTTAAAAAGATCTTTTCTTTCGATCTTCACTCTCATCCTTTTTCTTGGTATGCACTTGTATATGAAGTAGCCAGTGTTTCCTGCACAGTACGCTCTGCACTGCAGTGTGAGTTTAAGTGTACTAGTCTGAACTGTGCTCTTGTGTCTTTATTTCCCCCCGCCCCCTTTTTGGTTAGAGCTGTTAAAAGGATTGGTGTTCAGAACGAAGAAATGGAGCAAAAATCTTCCTTCATATAGTAAAATGAACAGGTTAGCAATCTACAAATACGAAGATATTTAGGACTTTTAAACCTGTAAAAATGCTTGTACTCGGAGTACTATCCTTTTGTGTTTAGGTATTGTTTGACCATGCTATGTCTTGTGTGTTGGTTGCCAGCATTGTTTTTTAATAGATTTAAAATCTTACTGTATTTATGACTTTATCTGCAATATCTATTATTCAGTCAAAGTGTGGCTGAAGTTTTAAGATGATGGCAAAAAGTACCATACAAGTGTAACAGCAATTAAAAAAAAATCGAGTACTCTAAACGGTTTAAAAGAGTTAAACAAGCCAGTGCTGACAAACTCTGTAAGCCCAGCCACAGTTGTTCTTCCTTCTACTTAAGTGTTAAGCAAATGTTAAGCACCAGCCTGGGCATCAGTTTAGTGTTGTTCCTGCTTCAGCAAAGCTGATGTGGAAAAGTTGGTTTCACTTTGTGCCCCAGGACATCTGTGTTAGTTCAGAGTAGATCAAACTTGTCCTTGACACTTGTAAATGTGTGAATAAGGGGGGGAGGGGAAAAGAGCCATGCCCCATACTGTTTTAATATTATGTTGATTTTACCTGCTGATGAGAATGTTGCACAAAGTGGAGGATTTATGTTGTGGGGCTGTCAAGAAGGGCAGCTCACAGAYCGTATGATGCTTGTCAGATCCCCGTGGTGTTCCTGAGGTGACCCATAGTGGTGTGAACCTTCCCACTTTTTCAGACTGTTGCAATTGCTATAAAATACCTGTCCAAAAACAGAATTACACCCTCGTTACTTTTGCTTCTTATTCCTCCTTTTCTGTTTGCTGTATTTTATTTATAGGTGTTGATTTTAAAATCAAAACAGTAGAGCTAAGAGGAAAGAAAATTAGATTACAAATCTGGTAAGTAAAACAAATGTGCAACCAGCAGTATGTTTTAATTTTTATGTTCTAGCATGAATTAATATGCTTGTCTAATACTATTAACGGTTATAAGCTGGTTTAGCTCTTATCCTTTGGCTCCTCTCCTCCATTCCCAAGTCTGCTAGATTTTTTGAGGGTAAAGAAAGAGAAGGATACAAATTTCTGAAAGGCACATGAGTGTAATTACTCAAATATTCAAACATAAAAGATCTCACAGCCTTTTATTCTAGAGGATTGAAACAACATACAAGTTCTAGAATCAAAAAAGAATTAATGTTAAATAGAAGACACTAGAGAAACTATGTTTTGGGCTTTATTGATAATTTAAAACTGACATTATTATAACAGCATTTATAAAGTAAGCATGAAGTGTTTTTTGAACTGCTTGTTTGAGATTTGGTAGAGGCAGTGCTGTTTCTTTCACGGTGTATTAAATAACTTAGTCTTGAATGTCATAAACTTTTAAGTGAATTATATCCACAAAACAGCACTGAGAAGTACAATGATCCCATAGAGATGTGTTCCTTGACAGTAGGTACTAATGCTCTACTGTGGAAGGCTCAAAGTCTGAACAAACTTTTCCTTTCTGAAGTGCATTGCTTGATTCCTCATAATGGTTCTCCAAGGCAATGGTTGATAAAATGTATTTTTTATAAGTTGTTGAGCTTTTTTGTTTTGCAGAGTAGTACAAAACGTAAATGTKTTTATGAGAGAATAAACCAGCTGTATTAATATACCCTATTCTGATCTTATACTCTACTATGTAGTAGCTTAACTTCAGTTTATTAACAGCACATAATGAGCATTGTAGTTAGACTGTTAAAGCTGCTAAYAATCCAGCTTTAGGGAGAGGGAAGCTCTAAATACACTTTGTTACACTTTTGGGATATTCTGGTGATTTCTCCTTCTTAATTATATGGATGCAGTGAATTTGGATTACTAACTCCTCTTGGCAGGTCACCATGAACTGTTTGTCACACCATGTGTCTGTCTTGCTTCCCTCTGAGTTAACTGCTGCTTCATCTTTGGTGTCATCAGTCACCTAACACTTGAATGTCACTGGCATGTTTTCATCCATCATGTGTCCCTATCTGGAAACCTGTGACCACAAGGCTGGCAGTTGAGCCGGCAAATGTTAGCCAGGGTCTACTGAAGCTGATGGAGGTAACAAAARCTTATGCTGTGGAGGTGTTGCTGTATGCCTAATATGAGTTCTTACTGTGAAATGTGCTAAGATTATCAAACAATATACCAATATTGAATAAATATTTTACAGGAATGATGTTTTGTTGATAAAGACATGCTTAAACCATTATTTTCCACATATTGAGAATATGCTAGTAGGATATAGGAAACTTTTTAAAATGAGAATTGACACATTGCTAAAACGTGACGCTTGTTCCGTGCCAAACCCTGATGAAATGATGGACAAAATACAAAGCAAGTACAAATATTTTAAAAAATGTTAAAAACTATGAATAAAACTTCCTGTCCCCAATCATTACTTTCTTCTGGACATTTGCTATTAAGATGTTCTTGTAGTTGACCCTTAAAACTGTCTTGGCAGTGTATGTATATTTTTTGAAAAGCAGAGTAGATAACCATCCTTTTACTAATTTAAACCTTCCTGAAGCATGCTGTGTGTTGATTTCTGTGAACTCTTATTGTAGCGTCAAGTGTTGCAAAATAAAAATATAAAAGCCATTTAGAAAGTCAAAGATTTGATAGTTTAAAAACACAGAATTAAGTTGCATGGCTGATCCTAATTCATTCTACTTTCATACCAGCAAGGAGCCAGAATTCAGGTTGCTTGGTATTTCCTGGTGGTTTATCCCTGATAGCGCTAACTGTACTACAGGTCCCCTATTTTTCAGTGAATAGATCCTTCTAGAGTTTATATCTATGGCTTTAAAATGACCAAAGCTACATTTCAGAGCACCAAGTATGCTTGAAAAGCAAGTTTCACAGATCTGCCTATTAGTAGAGGAGCACACAAGTTGGACTTGGTGTCTGGATCCCTGTTACTGGGGGAAAGTTTGTGCTAAAGAGCACAAAGGCGTCTGCTCCTGGCTCTAGCCTAGGGGTTCCTATCCAGTCCCTGTCACCTTGTAGTCTATCTCCCTGTCTTTCTCAGACTTCCAGGCAGAAACTCATGCTCCTCAGCATGTGAAACAGTAGAGCAGAAGGCAGAGAAATGTCTTCACTGTGGTGCAGTACTGGGATGAAACAAGATTTTTGGGGTTTTTTTTTGTTTGTGAGAAGTAGTATGTGTATGTGCAGCTTGAGAGAAAGTAAAACTGTCAGTGTCAAAGTGAATCTCAGCACATGTAAACTACTGATTTTTTTTCTTAAAGTTTTTTTAATTTCTAAAATGAGGAATAATCTGAAAAAAAGTCTCCTGTCCTGGAATATAATAAAGTGTAATTCCTGCTGTTCAGTACTTATTTCATAAATGATTCAATGTTTTCATTGTATTGATTCACACATTTTTAATACATATTTCAGCATATATGCTTATGGGAAGAAAAAACTTTGTTAGAATGATTTATAACATTTTTAAAATCTTTTCCATAACTACAAATTATTGATTTGTCATAAAGCACKGAACATATAAAATTATTATATCTGTGTTGATTTGTATTTATATTTAATATTTGTCTTTTTATGGCCACCATCACTGATAAAAGTTAATTTAACTTCAGAGCCAAAGATAGGTTTGAATTGATTTCTGTTTGCTTCAAGCAACTCTTTTAAATAGACAAAAGAACATTTATTTTAAAGAAAGCTAATCCACTGTTAATTAAAATAAGATCAACTGTGTTTGTATTGTATTTTAGGCACTGTGAAATAGAGACACTATCTCAAATCAACACTTTAATGTTTGAAAATGGGTTTTGTGGATTTTTATAATTTATTTTTGTCTGGGGTAACGCTTGTATTTTTAGAATAATGTCTGTTTTCTGCTACTAGAAGAGAAAAACAAAGGCAAGTAAGGGCTTGGGAAGCTTTCTGTTTCATAACATTTTTTCCCCAATGATAGATGGTCAAGGAGTTATGTACGTTATGTGTTTGTGATTACTGTTTGTTGTTAAGCCTGTGTTTTTTCCATTTAAAATAAGTCTTGGAGAATCAGTAACAGGAAAACTGCTTTTAGTATTCCAAAAAGTCTCCTGTTATCTTGAGGTGATGCCCAATTATGGATCAAGTTTCAGTAGCTTATTGTTTGCACTTCTAGAGTTTCAATAAAAATGAACTGGTATGTGAGTACATGGCATTATTCATGAAAATACATAATGTTAGTCCAGTTAGATTATGTTCCTCTTGGCTACTAGTTTTCTGTTGGTTCTTTGACAGCTGTCTTTAGTAAACATCTCAACTGTTGGAGTTGAGAAAAACAATCACAAAAAAAGCCATTTAAATGCAGATATTCTTTTAGTTCCACAGTAGGGGATATCACTTTTAATTCTTGTTATGAGAAGAAATTAATGCACATTATAAAAGAAAAGATAGCACCAGGCTGAAAATGAGAGATCTGGAAGTCTCCAAGTACAAGGTCAGCTTGATCTCTTCTCAGACTTGCAGCTTGTTTAGCCTGGAGTAACTTTCTAAACTTGCTGCACACCTGTGATTAGTACTTGTTTCTTATGTAATAGATATTGTTGGAGATGCAAAATCAGTTTGTTGGGGGTGTTGTGGGGTGAGGAGTGGCTGCTGTATCAGATAGAGCTGGAGATGCACGCTGCAAACTCGGAAAACTCAATGCGGGAGACAACCAGGTCGGCAGAGCGTAGTGAAACATAGCTGGCTCCCTCATTGGCGTGTGAGCCTGTCTGATGCRCTGGTTGCCCCTCCACAGAATGGGTGGCTCTTCATGAGGAGGCTTATTGCCCTTCTGCGTTCTAGCACGTGGGTGTACTGGGTGATTTGATATGAAAAGTAGGTGATTTATGAGGGAACTGACGCTTAGCACTCACCCAGGAGCACAGTCAGGTGGMTCTGAAATGGCTGCTTGTTTTTTCTTACCCCCCACCCCTTGTGATTTGATAAGGACACAGAGAAGAGAGGTAACGCTGGCCAGGAAAAAGAAAGGAAATCTTTCSCAGTAGTGTGACTGAAACTAGATTTACTGCATTCTGCAGCATCAGGTGTGCCCTTCCTCCCTCTGTCTAACCATGTCTCTGCAGTGTGAAGGGACCATAAAGGGATCCCTTCCCTAATACCCTCAATATTGGCTTAGTGACAAATTGTGGAGAAATCTGCTCGGGAGCCCTGAAGCAATGTTATCCATATGTGGAAAATCAACGGTTCATTCTAGATTGTGTAAATTTCTCAGGAGATATGYTTTCAAAGGATCTGCCAAAAAATAAATCTGACCATAGCAGTGTAACARAAGAGAAAATAGAATTAGTTGTCTTGAATAATATTTATATATGAAATTTCAGCTGCCAAACTTGTATTGCGTTAATAAAATTGCTTCACTAGTGACAAGAAAGCTGCTTATCAATTTTCTAAAATGTTAAATATTACTGTAGCTCAACATTATTGAAACATTCTTGTTTTCACCTTCTGTGGGTCCCATAGGTTTGTGTGAATATGATTTTTTTTCAAGTTTTGCAGCAAATGCAATTTGAAAAATGAAAATATAAATGATTGGAATTCATTCTTTTCTGCCTCTCCACTCCATGTCATATTACTGTACCACTGACCTGCAGTGAAGTAGTAGTCAATATTTTTCCACAGAGGGTGAAGTAGATATTTCAAATCTTTTTTAGTGGTCAGTGCTTTATTTTGCAAAATCCCTATAAAGATTTGATGCTGTCTAGTRTGCTAGTAGACTTGTCACAGTTTCAGGAGAAAAGCAAGTTAAACAGATCCCTAAAGATTCTGTGAAGATAGGTTTGTGGTAGTTTATTCTACCATTTGCGTTTGTGCATATACTCTTTAAAAAGAATGAATTCTTTATGATGATCAATGTGTCATTTTGTACACGTGACCTTTTTTTTTTCTTTTGCTAAAGTGTTTTAAGCTCTCCATCGTTAACCTCATCCCTAAATTCATCYTCCTTTTGTCTAAAATGTGACCACTGAATAGAGTTCCTTTTGAACWTCTATTCTGAGAGTCACTATGCACATGTACTTACTGTTTCCTGTCCCCTCTGAGGAATGAGTTTTGGTCTAGCTTTTTAACTTACTCTATCAGTAAAATTTCAAAWTTATCCATTGAATCTGAGGGCTGAACTGACAACTCCTACTTGATCTTATTGGAGCACCTTGTAACTTATTTTCCAGTTATTATACTAGTCACRTTTTAAGAACAAGGATATTCACCTGCTATTTTTTAGCATACCTGCCTAAAACTTCCATGAGCAGGCATGGTAATAAGATTAAAAGCAGTTCACAAATTTCCATGGTTCAATGAGAAATAACCCTTCTGTTYCCACTCTTTTGGATGATAAACTACAGCTAGTACAAACAGATTAGTATCAGTGGTGAAAAATATTCTCCCATGTGAAATCATCCTTAGTGAATCTGTAGCCTGCTGAAAGTGAGAATGGAAATGCTATTTAATGTGTTAGGTTAGTAGATGCAAGTCTGATAGCCTGGTATCTACTACCAGCCACAGAGTGGGTGCTTGCTGTTTTCATAAACTTCTGCCATGAGCTGCTGAATTAGTTTTAGAAGCACCATTCATGGGCCGTGGTTGATCCAGGGAGGCTCTGAGAACTCCAGTGATAACAATCAATGCATTGCCCTCATTATGGATGGGTGTACAGCTGGCTTAGGCTGATCGACATGCTTCCATTTTTGCTCTCATTTTTTCAGGCTACTTTATTGGCAACAAGCAAACAAAAATAAACAGCTTCATCTCCTGATACATTCTCATTGGTAGCTTCATTTTCAGACGTGTAGAACTGTCTGATAGCCTTTCTTAGTGAAGTTAGTACAGGATAAATAGCCTTCATGAAAGTTCAAAATTGAAACTGTTGCTCCATTTAGTTTTGCCAGCAATTCACACACACACACACACACACACACACACAGAAGGGAATATCCATATAGGATGTCTAATGGCTCTGGGTTTGTCTTTGTTAAAATATAAACAAAGGTAATGTGTGAATTGATGAAATTCTTGTGCCAATATTTGCTGCTGCTTCTTAGGGACACAGCAGGTCAGGAGAGATTCAACAGCATTACCTCAGCTTATTACAGAAGTGCCAAGGGAATCATATTGGTGTATGATATCACCAAGAAGGAGACATTTGATGATTTACCAAAATGGATGAAAATGATCGATAAGGTAGGCCCTTACATCCTGGGGATGTTTTGGTTTGTTTTTTTTTGTTTGTTTTTTTTTTTTTTCCTTAAAGGGGTTCTGTAGGGCTTGAAATAGCATTCTTATATAGCTTCTATAGCTTCTAAACTACTAACTACTAAAGTTCCCTGGATTCTTTTAGCAGGGATTTGATGTACACATCCTTTCATACAAAGTGACAATTTACTGCTGCTCCCAGGAACTAAAGTTGTCATAAAGTATCAGTGGAACTCTAACTTTACACACTTCTCTGTGCACAGGAGAGGGGGGAAAAAAAAATTCTTGCCTGTGGAATTAACCCATTATATCCACTCTTAGATAAACTGGAGCAATTACTTTCTAACTAATGTTTCTAAAATGCAATTTAGAAAATGGCATTGAGAATTCTTGAAGCAATGTTTGGAAAAATAAAAATATATGAACTGTATAGGTACGATTTTTTGCTAGCAGAATTGCCCTTTTTTCATATGTTAGCATCTTAAAATCTAACAATTTAGGTTTAGTTAATTCAAAGTTTTAATTGCAGTATGCTTCAGAAGATGCAGAGCTTCTATTAGTTGGAAATAAACTGGACTGTGAAGTTGATCGAGAGATTACTCGGCAGCAGGGAGAAAAGGTAAGAACAGGTGTAAACAAATTATTCTYCTTATTGGATGGTAGTGAGAGGAGATTGTATTTAGGTGAGTTAACCATATTTAAAACAAACCCAGGTTCAAGACTGCGCAAGTTGTAAACACAACTACCTTTCAGGTTCAAAGCTTCCAATACTCGCCAAGTAAATAGAAACTTCCTAGRATCTAGCTACTGTTAGAAAAAAATTTGTTGTGGCTTTGCTGCCAGCAGTTCATTTGTGTCTGTGGCTACTTCTGCCTGGGCTGTTCTACCTAAGGGGCATATTGAGGAGTGTGGTKTTCTGTCAAAATCCATGTGATATTTACTACTCTGTATAGAATGTGCAAGTGTTTATTTCCTTAYGGGAACTGTATTTCTTTGCTGTAACAAATGAAGAAACTAAAAGTGGAATAATTGGCTCCCAGTACACAGTAATATTAGGGRAAAGTGTTATATTATGCTGTTCTATTCTACCAGGTATCAGCCAGAAATTCTTTATAAAGACTGACCAAATTTCAGAGATTGAAGGTTTTTCTTACACTAGCTTGCCTGTGCCTCAGAGAGAGAACGAGGTTTAAACACTGTCTGAGGAATTTGATTGCTGTTTTCTCCACTGCAGTAGAAGAAAAAATCCCAAAAGAGTAGTGTTAAATAACAGAGCAGAGGTTGTAGAGCTGTCTGTCATYTAGTGTACAACTGTAGGATTTTAGCTCCAAGATGGATCTTTGAATCTGTGTAGAAATCAGAGTGACAGAAGACCATGTGGTGTTACTAAAGATTATTGTGCCCTATGATATGAGACATGTTTGTAATTCATTGTAGACTTTGCAACAACTGCATCAGTCCTCATCTGATTTAGTATAATAGATGCTTCAGGGATAAGTTCCTGTGCTCATCTCAGGTTCTGTTTTCAGGCATGCTCAACAAATCAAAAAGCACCCCATCTGTGAACATGGAGTTCAGGGAGTAGTGCTGGGCAGGCTACCATGAGAAGCTCTAGCAGATGCTACTTGTGATGTGCTGCCTGGAGAGAAGAAAAAAAGATAGAACAAAATCGGTGAAACTGTTAGGTTGTCATACACCTGGAATTTCTTCATTCACTGTGATATTTTACTAGCCCTTTTTTTTGCAAAGATTCACTGATAAAAGGATTTAGTGAAGTCTTGGATCACAAATGGAGGATATTCATTTTAGAGCGGGCAAGAGACCCGCTTGGATACTTGACTCATCTTTGTGTCTCCTTTCWTCTTGCAACTCCAGAAGTGGTAGGAACACTGACAAGAGAATATGGCTTAGCAAGAGTCCCTAGCACCATCTTGAACAGACGCTGCTGTTTGGGACGTACATGGATGTTTCCCTTCAACCTGTGAATAGTTGGACCTTTGTTTACAGAACAAATGAAAAGATGAGCTTTATTCTCATTTTCTGTGTTTTAAGAAGGTGGTTAATTGAAATCAAATTTTATGAAAAGATCTTATTCTTAGGTAGTCTGCACCAATTCATGTCAATGGAAGACATAAACCTACCAGASTTAAGTCTGTAAAAACACAGGCCASCCAGAGAACCATTTCTGATCAGGTGTTTTTAAGCAAAAATTTAAAGCCTGGCAGTGTTTGCTGTACCCGAGAGATTCAATATTGTTAGTCAAGTTAGCATCAGCCCAGAGATTTGGAAAGATTTTTAAAAGGTGTTGTAAGGAGTGTATATCCACTGTTTACATAAGGAGTACATATCTGCTTCTGTATGTAGTTACTTTATTTTCTCTTCCRTCAGTTTGCACAGCAAATAACTGGGATGCGGTTCTGTGAAGCCAGTGCCAAGGATAATTTTAACGTGGATGAAATATTTCTAAAACTTGTTGATGACATTCTGAAAAAGGTAAAACGTTTAGATGGTAGTTTCTGTGACTGTGTGAAAGGGGACTGTGTTTAAATACTGAATGGTTTCAGGTACCTTTTGGGAGGACATAAAGCCAGGCTACACACTGTACAGCTAAATTTTTAGTCAATATGTAGAGGGCAGGGTTGTTTGCGTTTTACTCTAGTTCATAGATACTGCTGCTGAATTTGTCATACATCTGCTCTTATTTGCCACCCCTTCATTTTACATCAGCAACCGACTGTATGCTTGCTTTCATCTGCAGCCATAATTTCCTGAGTATGCTTTAGATTATTTAAGGGGAAAAAAAATCTACTTAATATTGAGTCAAACTGGAATAAGAGTTAAGACCTATGGGGAGAGAGAAACTGTCAGCAACTTGCCTGACTTGGTTTATCCAARCAGGCAGAGTAGCAATCTTTGTGCAAGCTCTAAGAGCACCGCACCAGAACTGAAGTTCTGGTTTCCATTTTCACCTATCAGGTGCARTTTTTGATCTTTGATTCATATGTTAACTTGTTAGTTAAAATAGTTTGAATGTTCCATATCTAGATAAGACATGATGTTACCATATTTGAAAAGTACCGTTTTGTGGTTTTGAGCTGGAGTCCTGCTGTGTTGAGGATTTTCACTGAGTGGTTTATTATTGGAAAATATTTTTCAACATTACAGTCACTTTAAGTGATGAATGAACCAACTTTTTGCCTGTTTCTAACTTTCCTCTGTTTGCAATACTCTTTAACTGCTAAAGACTGATAAGAAAATTACATTGTGCTTTTGGGACTGCAAACCAAAGAGCTCTTTGCATTACTCCTTAAGGAGAGTTTTATTTATTTTATCTTCTAACCAAACTAATAAAATTAGTGTTAGGAATAACGGTACCTTTTTAAAACCACCAAGAKACTTGTTCTCAAGGTGAATCTCAAGCTTGTAATTGCTGAAATAACTAATAGCTGTCTAGTAAATAAGAGATTTCTCTATTTGAGAAATGCAAAATACTATTTAAAAGATAGATAAAGATTATTGGCTATTTATAGTTCAGGAAGTGATAGACTAAGAATAAACCATTTGCCTTCAACCACTTCTTTTCAGATATGAGTTAGAATTAAATCTTGAGAGTTCCTTGTTTCAAACAAATATAAAAATATTTCAAATATATCAAATAACATTCTCCTTTTCGTCACTCCTACATATTGGTAGTAAGAAATATGCACAATGAATTGATAGGGAAACTTCACAGTGAAACWTATTTATTCTATTTTTTGTTTCCTTTTTTGTATCCTTTTTTTCCTSAAAGAAATTCATATTGTATTCTTCTAATGCCTTTTACCATTAAGGACTGAAAGATCCATGTTTATGTTGGCTGACTGACCCCCTGAAGCTGTCTCCTTTGTGGTGAACTCTGTGCAGATGATTGTTCATAGATGATTCTTTTTCTCTTTAAGATGCCACTGGATCTTATAAGAACTGAATTGTCCAACAGTATCCTGTCCCTGCAACCAGAGCCAGAAATCCCACCTGAACTGCCTCCTCCAAGGCCACATGTCCGTTGCTGTTGACTTATTACTCCATACAGAGTGAAAAACAGGAGTGGGAGGGAAAAGAAAATATCCTTACTACTCTGCACTACAATCATTTGGCAGTTTCTTGTTGCACTTTGTTATTTGAGTCAGAGCTACACACTAACTTGTAAATATGCAAATATGTAATCCTGTGTAGGATTCAGCTATAACATTTAATTATTACCCCTCTCCCTCAATTGTATTTCATTTATTACCCCAGTGTTATAAATATTGTACAGTTTGTGGGGAATTACCACACTTCCAGTTGAGGAGGAGGAAAATGAAATCTATACCTATTCTTGACATAAATGTTGTAATAGTTCTTGTTRTTATAAGCAGGCAGGCAGAAGCTCTTCTGGTATGAAGATAAGTATATGGTGCTTTGCTAACTATTTTAAAGATGAATTTTTTTAAAACAGAGGACTTTATGTACAAAGCTTCCATAACCAGCATTATGTTTCCTTTTAATGTAGCGAAAACACTTGGCTGTAGCATCCTCTGCTGACTGGATTTATTGAAAAGCTAAATTTAATTTCTGGCAGTCTCTTATTTATTTTGTTTAACGCTGAACCTTACCTTTGTATACTAAGACATCACATGTGGTGCAAATCTGAGATTGCACTCTGAAATTGCATATATAATTTTCTGCTTAAGCATAAACTTGGTTGCAAGAATCATTAGGATTCAATAAAAACAAAGATGTATTTAACTCTAAAAAGGTTAAAAAAAGCAATGCTGCTGTCCTAGACAAATTCTTCTTAAGGAAAAAAAAGTAATACATTTTCCTGTGTTAAGGAATATATATGTGTATTTGTCTGGACATCTCTAGGATTGGGGGGTGGGGAAGGGGGAAACTTAAGGTAAAATGATTTCTTTCCTAAGGGTGGAAATTATTCCCATTGAGCGTATACTGTGTTTAGGTTTTTGTCTGATAATGAATTTGTGAATTATATCTTTGGTATATCTTTTATTAAAATGCACTGTTTAGTTTAGTTGTGGTAAATCAGTAGTTACATATTTGAATAACTTGCTGTGTCCTGAATGTTGTGGTATTGAAAAAACATTGTGGTCTTTCTAAACTAATGAAGTGCAAATAAAATTTTGTATTTATGAATGACAGTGGAACTGCACCTGTTATTAGAATGGCAAAAATCAAAGAATGGACAAAAGATAAAATCAGTTGTATGTAACAAGTCCTGCTTTAATTTTTCTTATGTTTTGATTTTCAGTGTAACAGTTCTAGGCATAGATGGAGGAGCAGCAGATGCTTGTTTGCTCCCRCCACTGCCCCATGGGGTGGCCTAACCCAGCCACTGCCCTCAACAACAATGGGGCTACTTGTCACACTACCTTTGCAGGGGCTTGCAAAATTATTGTTTGCAATGGGAATGCAAATATGAATCCTTTTTTTTTTTCTAGATTATACCTTCTACTTTTCATTCCCCAGTGCCAAAACCCATTGTGCCACTTTTGCCACTGTTCTCACATAAACAGCGGTTACTGACCAGTGTGTTATACCACTGGCTTAAGCAGCTTCCTCTGTTTTGAAGGAAAAAAAGAAAAGAAAGAATTGTTAGCAGTCAAAAAATAAAATAAAATTKATTTTGAGCCCTTATTTCACAGAATAACCTTGGACATTCTGGAGAAAATACCATGTTGGTATGTAGCACACTCTTGTCAACTAACTAATTAAAGAAGTGTGGTTGATATTTGTGCTTATGTCTTTCTGCCATCTTGTGCCTAAACAGTTTGCTTTTTTACATAGTAAACATGAAGTTTACTATTGTATTGGTAARACAAAATCAATTTCTAAAGCACTTTTAGGATTTCTGATAGTACTGTGGGCAATTTGCAAAGACAGAAAAATTATGGAAAATKACTTTTAACTTGACAACCACTTTATTTTAGCTGATTTGTTTTTACATGTACTTAGAAACTTGTGACTTTTTTTTCTTGAAGTTTTTGAATTTAATAAAAATTAAGAAACCTGACTTAGCTAAACTTTCCTGTTGTTTGTGTGTAATAAGTAGATGGGGCCCCAGTCTCTGTTACCAAAAAATGACAACACACTGCATTTGAGAGAGGTGTTTTTAAGCAAGAATGCTTAAATGTATTTAGTTATTMATTGGAAATTATGCAAAGCTCAGGAAAATTGCTTGCTTTAGTTCCGTTGTACTGTGAGCTTGAAGGTCTAGCCTTCTGTCTTTTTCTTGGCAACTTGCACATGACTCAAAAGAAGTTCAGCTGTGTCCTTGCTCCACCTAGCTGGCACTAGTGTGCAGTGTGGTGGGGCAAAGTGCAAATTATATATTTTTATATATATATATATACACATTATAAATGATTGTTCCATTGCCTCACAAGGGAGTTTGTCTCGGCTCAAGCCCTACCAGCTCCTAGAGAAGGACTGTTGGAGCGGCCCGCACAGCCCCTTGTAGGTGAAAGGATCAGAAAAGGGCAGTCTGCGGTTCTGCGCCTCTCCTAACTTGTGGGAGCTGATCGTCATTCTCTGGGAAACACCCCGATTAGGAGGAGCCCATTCTGGTCTTCAGGATGTCTGTTGGGGTTGTTTCCTTCTATGACTGAGCCCAGTGTGTGTGCTTTACCACAGAAACTTGTCAAGTGGTGCTGGGTCCTCTAGTCCCTATCTTGCGTCCTTGTATTTTTTTTGTTTGTGGGTTTTTGTTTTTTTTTTTAATGCTTGAAAAAAATGCACAGGAGTTTAATGACTCCTGTGAAATAAGAGCAGATAGATCCTGTCTGTTGAATGGTGGTTTTGCAGATTCCAGTGTGGTTAGGGTTAAGTCTAGTCAACAGCTAAAATGGTAGGATTTCAGGGGCACGTCCAGCTGGTGCTGTGGGTTGCAGTGTCATGTATAAAAACTGAAGTTCATCTCTTAAGAGATTGATGAAATATTTATCATATCTGCAGGGGTTTAGGTCTGTTCATAATGCATGCTTAACCAGCGAGTTTATTAACAGATCGCTTTTTTAGAGCTGACTAGAGGGAAGGTTGGAAGGCAGGCATTTTTTGTCTTTTGTAATAGTGATATGGAAGTGATGTGGAGAAAGCTGAAAACCACTAGCTCACCTGCACACCTTGAATTAAATAAGAGGTGTCACAGCTGCTGTCACACTGTGTGTGCTGGGGAGCAGCAGGCGCTGCCYGTTCCCCAGATGCTCTTCTTGAAAGCAGAGGCACACAAGTGATTTAATCGACATAAAAGATTCGAAGCTGAGGGTTTGGGGTATGTTGACTTGCTACGGAAAATCCAGAGCTGTGTTTGTGCCCTTGTTTTTGTCCCTGGAAATGGGACCGTTCTCCCGTTTGCATTGAGGGCTGCTCCTGTTCTTCAGGCCACTGTGCTGATGAGGCAGAAAAWTCTCCTGCCCTGCCAGAAGCATGTGGATCTCTTACTGGGTTTGCTTCTTGATCATTGCCATTAGTGAAATGGATAGGTGGTAAGCTGATCACTGCTTAAGAGTGCTAGATTTAAAAAGGACAGGGAATTCCGTAGCTCTTCCTGGCTCGGCAAGGATTTCTAGGTAATCCCGTTAGCCTCAAAGCCAATGGTTGTCGTCCCGGGCTGCGTGGCTGTCTGAAGGGGGCTGCACCGGCGGCCCTCGCTGCGAGCCCCTCAGCTTTGGGATCCTTTCAGCCCACGCTCTGCCTTCCTGTGCCCAAAACACACGGTGCCAGGAAGGTCCAGAGCCTTTCTGAGGAGGGAAGGAAAGCAAGGCAGTGGGAAAAGTGGACTAGGACAACGAAGCCGCTAAAGAAGGAACTTCTTCTAAAAGGCCCTTGTAGAAGGCAGACCACTCCAGCCTGGACTATTTTTTTTTCCCATAACACGAGCTCATTCCCACTTGTTTTCTGTAGTTTATGGAAGAAAATAGAAACTATGTCAACCAGCACGATCCTCATTTTTTCTTCTTRGGTTTGTGGTTCTTCGTTCAGTGGAAAAGGTAGTTGTTTTACTGAGGCAATGGATCTTTGAAATAACTTTTTAAATTACTCGTTTGTGCTGAACATACATATTCCTTTAAAAACTGTAGAAGGCACATGCAAAATGTTGAATTAGACCTTTATGTTTTTATTTTCTTTCAGAAAGAGATATAAAATCAGTCAAAATCCGTTTAAAAGTGGCAATTGAAAAAGGATTTTTCTTTATGCTAGCTGGCTGTCAGAATTGGTGCATTACTTGTSGTGTTCGCTTGTAACTGTGTGCTTCCACTTCCTCTGACACAAGACGTTCCAGATGATCCGAGTGTGAAGGTGGCTGCCTGACAGTTGCATTCCTGCTGAATGCGAGCTGCTCGTATCTGCTGCTTTCCTGAGGAGCAGTCCGAGTGCCAGAGGTTCACGGAAGCGGTGTTGAATCCCGGCGCTGTTCCCAGGTTGCTGCAGGTCTCCTGGCGGGTATGGATGTGCACTGCTGTGGATCGCCCGTGCGGGGTCAGTGCAGCGCCGCCAGACAGGCCAGTCCGTGCCCCGCCGTGGTGGAAATCGCTGCTGCTTTCCTCCTGCCGAGGAAGCGGCGCTTGGCAAAGCAGAGATTCCGAATGCGACAGCGGCGCGTGAGCACGGCCAATATTGCCCAAGAAAGACACTAGCATGTTTGGTTGGTACAAGGAGGCAGTTATTTGAAGCATTTAAAGTAAGCTTTACTCTGTGTGCATGTACCTGGATATTCTTTCTGGAAGTAAAAGGATATTTTTAAGGTGTTTTCACTGGTCTGTATCATAGATGCCGCTTGTTTCATTGTATAACCTGAGGACCCACTTTTACAACTTACTCAAAAATAACAAAGTCTCTATCTGGGACTCTTTGTTTCCTAATAAACRAATCAAAATATAAGCAAACTTGAATGTGATATTAAACTTCATTAAATTTRAAATAACAGTGTTTTATCTTTGGCTGTAAGATCTGTTCCTTATGTGATTGGTTGATTAGCTGGTCTTGAGTGAATTTTTTTTCCTTCCAACTCTGGACAAAATACATGTTTTTTACTAGGCATAGYTTATTCCTTGCAATCACTGGGTAAGTTTGGGGTCTAATTCTCAATATTTCAGAAGTCCCATTCTGTATAAGACTGTTCAACAGATGCTGTTCTGCTGCAGGATGAGGGCTGGATCCAGGCTTTTGGAACAAATTGTCATGTTTGGTCCACACAGGGGCCAGGCCTAGCAGCAGAATCCACCTTCATGTAGATCCTAGCAGATAGTTTTGAAGCATTTAGTTATTCTGTATTTATAATTTTACTTTTGCATTTACTTAAGGAGGCTTGTGGATCTTAGGCAAAACCCAGTTTGATTGGCTATGGTTTTCCTCATTAGGAGGAGATTAAGCTGCTTTTGTGCATATTTTCTTTCCTCTCTCACACCCCAGAGCTCCCTTACGTTGTCTAAGGCTCGCTGACATTGCACACAGGCTTGCACTAGCACACACAATACTCTAATCATCTTTGTAGCTGGTTTAAAGCCAGGAGTCCCTACAGACTGGCTAGTGCCCGAGAAAACAGCCAGGCGTCTTGCTCAGGACRGTGGTTAAAACTCCCGCTAGCTACRTAGGCACAGAGTTCATGGAATGGGACAAGGCTGCAGGCGAAGCGGGAGGGAAGGCAGTGGGGCAGCCCAAGCGTGTTGTCTGCCAGGGCAGGCCCTGTCTGCCTTTGGGTGAGAGATTCTCAGCTAGTCACGTCCTTGGAGGAACCTGCRGGCCCATGTCCAGAAGGACACAAAATGCCAAGAGCTGCGATAACCACAGGGACAAAGGGAAGATGGAAACATCCTGCTGTAGCCAGTGATCCACACAGAGAGTGGCTTTGTTTGCTCCACTGCTGGTTTGATTGTTTAAGAGTAGACGAGTCTAAAGGGACTGCCCAGATACCTCTAAACTTAATCGCTTGTTTGGATGCAAATAGAAAATCGAGTATGATTTTTTTCCTCTTTCCTTGTAGTTTACATTTAGGGGAAAAAGTGCTTTCTTTTATTTCAAACCTAATGTGTTTCATACCCTCCTGGAAGAAACACTGAACAATTGTTTCCTATTTACCTTTCTGTTGGCACTCATAATTTTAGAATCCTTTATTGGATGCTTCCATCAGTTGCCTCCTTTCCAGGCTTGGCGAGACCCACTGTTCTCGGTTGTTCCTCCTGTCAGAGACGTGTGATAACTTTAGGCATCTGTGTTGCCCTCCTCTGCACATTGCTTTATCACTTTCTCTTTTTCAGGAAAGCCAGGACTGTGCGCAATATTTAARACATTAAAAATGTGATTTTAGCATAGCTTTGCATGCTAGAATAATAGTGTAAAAATCTACAGAGTCATGATTTTATTGTCTTCATAACGATACCTAATGTTCTGTGTGTTTCTGTCGCTGCCGCTCAGCACTGACCTGGTAATTCCATTCCATGTTGCCATGAATAAGTGGTGAGGAAAGCTCAGGGCCCACCATTTGGTGTAAAAGCTTAGGCCTGTTCTTCCGCAGGTGTGCTGGTCTGCATTTACTGACACGGTTGTTTTACGGCCTGATTGCTCCRGACTGTGACCTCCTTTCGGAGGTTGTCTTTCGCATGGCGTTGTCAACAGGCGGTATCATCTCACGAGCTGGTTCTTTCCAGAACATGCAGGAATACGCCGGGACTCCACCAGGAACCTCGCTCCTTTCAGAAGACTCGCCRCTTCACCCTCCGGATTGCTTTTCATAATTTAAGTGGTGTCTTGCCCAGAGGAGGATRTTCTCTTTTATCCTGTGGCCTTGCGGTATCTCTGAGAGCCTTTGGCGAGGAACATGGTTGGATCCTATCAACTAGTTCTCCCTGTTTGTGTGCTCTTTGATGGATGTCATCTGGATATCATGTATATTTATAGTTTTCCCAGTATTTTCCTGCATGCATTCAACTCTTTGATTACAGTATCTGTTAATTTACCCAATATCAATGTCAGGCTGCCAAGCCAGTATTGATTTAATGGTCTAAAATCAAAGCTTCATTTAAACTAGTGCAATTACTTGTAAAAGATCTGAAAAGAAAGTGAAATTGTCCTGCCAGAAAAGTGAAGCAAAAAATATGCAATGACTCTATGAGCAGTAAACCCAGTATTCTCAAAATATAAAAAAAAAAAAAAAAGTGAAGAAATGTCTAGAAAACTTACCCAAAATGATCCCTTTCCTCCTGGCCTGAGATGARGTCTTACACCAGGAAAACTGGAGCGTAGGTGTGAAGGTGTATTAATAAACTCTCAAGTGCTCTTCAAAAATGCTTGAGGATGCGAGAGGTCCTGGAATGCACCATCCATGGTCTGCTCTGGGGAGGAGGAAGGAAGAAGAGAACGTGGCAGCTACTTCAGTAAGGAAGCGTAACATTACGGAGGCAGGTGTCCTGGAGGCAGCTGTAACTCTGTAGGTCCCTGCAAGGCTTTACCGAATTAAAATAGGACAAATCTGCAAATGCTTGTGCATGCTGCATATATCCTGTCAATGTTAGTAAGTTGTGTGGCCCCAAAGAAGCTGGTGTGGAGAACCAAACTCGTGCTGAGAGCCTGCTCTGCTAGGGAGGGAAATAACCTCTGGAGTAGCGCTGGTCCRGTCCCGTGGCCTGAGTGCCGGTCAGCAGCTGGGAGTCGCTCATCGTGCTCAGAAAGGTCGTCGTTTGGCTGAGTTTTCTCTTGGAAGAATCAGCTTCTTCATCTCCAGCACAATCCCACAGTATGAACCAAAGTGCAGGAAGAAGAGGTGGTCCTAATCTCAATGAAAGCGCTAATGTAGACAAACATGTATGTATTAAATTGGATCGGAACAGTGGTGATTATGAGCAGGGGTGATTGTGCTCCTCCTAAGCAGTTTTTCGTATGTGCTGGAGARTG
This sequence comes from Eudromia elegans, assembly GCA_003342815.1. Taxonomy (NCBI): domain Eukaryota; kingdom Metazoa; phylum Chordata; class Aves; order Tinamiformes; family Tinamidae; genus Eudromia; species Eudromia elegans. Next base: position 1,073,193 of record PTEX01000039.1, on the reverse strand, counting down.
CTCTGTTAGCGAAGAAAGAGTAACAAATAAGGACTAAACGAGAGAAGCCAGCAAAGTGCGTACGGGAGAGGAGTAGGATGTCGCGTAATAAATGCACTGAACCCATGTGTGCAAGGGCCAGGACAAAATATGAAAATAAAGCTGGAAGGGACCTGGGTCGTCTACACACAAGCTTAAACATGCAAGCCTGGAAAAGTGCACGCTTGTGATTCAACAGCAGRAAAACAATATGGAAAGCAGCAGTGTTGAAAGACAAGTGCACTTGAAGCTGGATCTCGTTCTGCTGCCTCCCATTCTCGTTTGTAATGTCACATCCCCCTGGCTACCGCTGGGCCGAGATGTTAAACAGCATAAAATACCTGCCTATGTAGTAGACTATAGTCTAGTACTATACCAGTACTACTAGACTAGACTGTATGAAATGCCACCTACCGTGTTGGATTAAACTCTGGAGAGCAGAGGCAGGGGACAAGAGGTCTGATTCTGTGGGGAAACCATCCGCCCAGGAAATGCTTCTCAATGCAAGAGTAGGAATTGCAGGCTACTCACTGTAGCTGTAAACCTAAGGTAATAGAATATTGTGGTCATCCCAAGTGCGTGTTGCTGTGATTCTGGTCTTTCACGTCACCTTAACCCCAGCACTGACTGCTGTTTGCCTGTYTGCTTAACCCGCTGCCTGCATTCTGTGTGCAGTCTTTGTCCAGAGGCCAGGTTATCTCTTCAGCAGTATCTGGCACCTGGTAACACTTGTATCCTACTTGCATGCAGCTAAACTGACTATCCGAGGGGCTACGTGTGAGTTTAGGAAGCCAGGATTCATGAGTGAATTTAGTTTTATGCCCTCCAAGGTCATGCAGGATAAAATGTGTTTGAACCGGGGAGACTGAAACTGTTGCTGTTGTGCTAAGCTCTGAGCCCTAAAGAAAGCTTAGGCATCTGCTGCAACTGAAAATGTTGCCGTGAGTGGAACCCTTAGGAGGACGGGGGCTGTCCTGTCCGGTTGAACCTTTCTTTTCCCAGGAAATGRCAAGGCCATGCAATTAGCTCGGTTGGGACAAGAGAATTTCTGTGTTTCTGTAATAACATGTCACGCTTTGCACAGCTCAATGTAAGTGAATATTCGTGTTTGAGAGGGGYAAAAAGGTTGGAAAGAGGGGTTTGATGTGGATGAAAATGGGGTAGTTGCATCCGAGTGGGTGCCCATCTCCGAGGAGGTCGGAAGCAGCTCCTGGAGCGCATGGCTCTTCCCCTCGGTGCGGTGCCGCGCACGGGCAGCGGGGCTGGTTAACTGGCTGGGTGCGCAGTTCCAATCCAGCCCCGCGGAGGGCCTGGCTTCCCCTCGGATAGAGACACGGCCCTTGCTTGGTGTAGTCATTCATAAGGTGTGAATGAGTCGCTGCTCTCAGAGGAAGCCCAACACGTCCCGGCTCTGCCCTGAGGAGAGAAGCGGGTGAATCTGAGAAAGGGAGTGAGGAGAAACGGGGATTTTGTGAGGGGTGAGGAGGAAGTGGCTCTGCAGCACAGCGGAACYGGAGATCCTACAGGATGAAAGTAGCAGAGAGTGTGCAATGGGGGGAAAACTACYGAGATGGGGACAAAGGATTGGAGGGATGGAGGGAAAGGAGGACAGAGAGGGACAGATGGAAAAGGAAGAGGAAAACTAATAAAAAGGTAGTTTCTAAAATAGCAATATAGGGCTACCTTTAGAGGAACAGGAAATTATACCTTGACTTCTGTTCAAACTGTGGCAGTAATAGTAACACAACTTGGTTTTCTGACCTTGCAATACTTAACGTGGCATCCCATCTGATGCCCGGACAGCAGAACCAGGGGGGAAATGGATTAATATAGCTAAGTATATTCTGCCTGGAATAAACCTATTTAATGCCATTACATTATGCCTCGTTATGCCTCCCCTGTGGATGCACAAGGACCTAGGCATATGCCAGATACTCTGAAATGTTGCTAGCTGTCAGGAAAGCAGTGTCCTTGACCACTCCTCTCTGGCACAGAGCCATAACGGAGGAGTTCCTCAAATGCAAGATKGGAATCACAGTGTTTTATCCCATTTATTCCATTTTCCTTAAGCAGCAGAAAGCTCCATCTTGGCCTTTTTTTTAACCCTCCCTTCTATTTGATTTCCAGGTAATCCTACCCCTATTGCACAGTTCTTCTCATAGCAGGTGGCCAGAAGAAGGTGCTCCCTCCTGGTGACTAGTGGTCATTTTTTCTAGTAATTCCAGTAATATTTCCATGACTATGAGGGCTGTTCTGGCTGCATGAGCGCTTGCAGCTGTGGCCAGAACATGGCACAGCCGAACGCTGTCACAAGTGTCTGCTGAGCACCCAAAACCCCATCCCAAGCAGCGTTTGTGCAAGTGGCTGTCTTGGTTCTTAGGCCCCTCCGTGACAATCAAGATTCCTGGCTTTGCAGGAGTAGCCAAGGGCAAAACCTGCCCGGAAGGTGACTTTTCTGTGGCAGAAAAGTCATCCCCAGTCCGACTAGTCACTGTTCCTGGCCAAAGCAGGGCTGACTGAGACTGTGATCCTGAGCCCATTTAAATAGCCCGGCTTCTGTTTTGCTCATTACGGGCACAGATTTCAGATCTGGGATTCTGCTGTGTTCCTAGGCCTTCCTGAGGCTCTCTGTGGTTACATTAGCTCATGGCGCTCATCCTGAGGAGTGTAATTTCATCCTCACACTTCAGAAGGTTAGTCCTTTCTCATTAGAAATAAAGGGTCACACCAAGTGGCTAAAAAAATAGTATCATACGTCTGAATTTCCTACCCGTGTGAGTAGTGGAAAAATGAGCAGGAGTGGGAAGGAGTCGTCACATCATGTACTTAACTTGTCCAAATCTGGATGCCTAAATTAGGTTCCTACATCAAATCCTTCCCAGGAGGAGTCATCTCCTTCACTCTTAGAGAGTCTAAAGAGTCTAGAGGCTTCTAACTTACACATCAAAGATAAAAACCTRAAAAGAAAACAAAATGAAACAGAAGAGGGCCTGAGATTCTCTCTCCTTCCTCACAGTCCTTTAGCTTTTTCAGCTGTTGACTTCCTCACCTGCTGGTGAGGACGTCGGGTTGTCTTTCCGTGGGCTCCAGAGAGGTGAGAAACAACAGAGAGGCTTCAAGAAGGCCGAGAAGGACCATTTCTCGTGAAAGAAAAACAACCGAGAGGGCTCGAGGAGGAGCTGCGGCGGTGCCCGCGGGCCGCGGCAGTGATGGCTCCCGTGCGAGGCCAGCGCGGCCGCCTCRCCTCGCCTCGCCCCACCGCGTGCCCACGGCGCCTTTCCCCACGGCGCCGCGCTGCAGCCGGGCTCGGGAGCTGACCGCAGGAGTTACCGGCTTGCCCAAAAGCCCCGAGGAGAACCAAACCAAGCACGGAGCAGGACGAGAAGCCCGTTGATTTTCCCATTCTGAACTCCATGGCCAGGTGAGTCAGAAGGGACGCGGGAGCCCTCGGAGGCCGACCCGGAGCGGCGCGAGCCCAGCCCCGATGGAGCTGGGGTTTGCCAGGTCGKCAGCGGACACCAGAAACCTCCGCGGCTGAGGAGGCAGGTGAGGAATGTGGACCTGGCCTTGCCACTTCTCGTCTGGCAAATGACTCGCTCTGAGGAAACGTAATTAAGTTTCTCTCCTTAGAATGTGATTTCCATGTGCTCYCTAAGATTTAGAAATAGTGGAAAGATTTAAGCCATTGATTGCACTCGCAGTTGTACTGAATTAGAGTGTATTAGGGGAATTAGCAGCTGCTTCTCTCGGTTTCATTTCCTAATGGTCTGTCCTTTTCATCTCGCCCTTGCAGCAGGACGCGGTGGCCGGGCCGCCCTCCGGGAGCAGAGCGCCAGAGACACGACCAGCACCACTGACTCACCCTGAGCCCGGTAAGTTTCATCTCCTTTCGCGTTCCTGCTGTGGTTGCAGCAGTGATGTGCAGCTCYGGGCACAGGCTCCCGTCTCCTGTCCCTCTGCACAGAAGCAGTCTCATGGCACTGTGTGCAATGCKGCCTTTGCAAACATGTTCTAATGTTGCTGCTTCCCGTGGAAATCCTCCCGACGGGAACCGCTGTGGATTAAGCTGCGCTCAGAGGATAGTGTGGGAGGTTAAACCACCTGCTTCAGTGGGTGCGTGATGTTGTCCTCGGACTCAGAAACATCATTGCCCTGGAAAAAATGGTATACAAAACAAACTTGTGTCTCACAGACCTTATCTCTTTAATATGGCCCGACAGTGGTCTTAACACAATTTATCGGGTAAATGGCAAAAAAGTTATCAGTTTTTCCCATTGAAGCCAGTGAATGAAGARCAAGCACATTTCATATGTAGCAAGTGTATAGTAATTGAGCATATTTGTGACTAAGTGCATCCTATTATGAAGTCTATGACCAGCTCTCAGTACAACTGCAAGAATAACATAGCAATGCACTTGGTTTCTGGCGTAGCTTCAGCTCTTCCAAGGCATTTAAGTCCAGATCATATATTTCAGTTAGCCTCCTAGGCTCAGAAGCCTCCATGTGAGTAATGAAGAGAAAGCAGCTTGATTAGCTGGTGGAGGTGACTAGAAGGCACCTTCGTTATGAAAGCAGGAGAARAAGAGAATCAAGCTATAGGAAGAGGACTAAAGGCAGAATAATAATAATAGTAGTATCAAACTGCATGACAAAGAAAAAAAATTGCATTCAACTGAAAATAATATCTAATAGAGGACAGTGATCTCCGTGGCCTCCTAGCGTTTCATTTTAATGGTCCTTGCCACAGCGTGAGGTGCTTTKTCTTGTCTCCCCTCTCCTGACCGCAGCTGGAAGACGCGGAGATTCAAGCGAGGGTGGTTTCCCTGTGGCCGTGGCCTGGCGCCGGTTGTGCTTCCCTCAGCAGTGAGTGGGCTCTGCGGGCCGGGCACTGTCGCTCACGCTGGGTGTCCCTCTGCCCGCTCTCACCGGGGTTGACCACTTGGCCAGTCCCTGAGGAAACACAGGGCTCCCTTGCCTGTCTTGTTGCCTCCCTCCAGGCTCGTGCTGAGATCGACGCCGTAATCTCGTTAGGGGGTTGCATTTGCCACTGGAGCTTGAATCCCCCTAGCAGGAGGGGAGCGGACTAATGCAGTTAAGAAAATCAGCGTTTTGAGCGTGACATCTACCTGATACCATGTGAAGTGGCTAGCTAGTTGTTTTCCTTTGCTAAAAAAAGTAAATCAATAAGCAAATGCCCAAACCCCTCTCTCCATGTTATCTTCAGAGAAGCAAATTCCTCAGTTCTCTTCCAGATGGAAAGGTCTTTTATATTAAAAGGTATTTATTCACTTGACCAAAAGCCTGAATTTTCTCCCTCCTTTTGTCTAAGCTCCCAGCACAGTGCCTCTAATACACATTTATTAGTTTTATCTGTGTAATATTAGTGGTGTAAAGGTGAAGCAGATGATGGTAAAACAAAACTTTAGAGAGCTGAAGCGTTAGCTAACTCTACTAATGCAGTAGCCTGCTGTTTTTGTTTCGTTTGGCTAGGCCGTAGTGGGTACCAGATCAGACCGAAACTCCTGTTGGCTTTGCAACTGTTCAGAGGTGAAATGTTTTGCGAGTTTTATGAATGACTGTTTTAAAACGGGCCGGATTTTCACGGAGGTAGTAGAGGCACACTTAGTGATTCTCTAGCAACGTGGATTATGGCATGCCTCGGGCAGAGCTTTCCTGGCTTTTGTGGCTGGTTTGGAGGCTAATCCCGCATCCCCTTGGCCCCTGCCTCTCCCGGCCAGCGGGACAAAGCAGCGGGATGAACCGTGGCGGGGTCGGGAGGCGWCCGTCCCCAGGGACAGCCCGGCCCGTGCGTTCCCGAGGCAGCCCCCGTGCGCCCTGGCAGAGCCGCGTGCCGCCGCTCGCGCCCGCTGCGGTAGATCCCGTCGTGCTGCGGGCGCTGCGGGCAGCCCGGTGCGAGCGCCCTGTGTTACTAAATAAGGGCACTGGTTACGCACGCCGCTTGGTGTAAAACACGGGCCCTGTCCTAAGCTGCTTACGGCAGAGGCTGATATTACGCTGAGAGTAGATACAGCCTCATGTGACAATATAATCTTGGCATTTCTGCCCCAAAATGCAAATAACTTCGAGACTGAGCCAGCACTGAGAATATCTGACACATGCTTAAAAACAAAATGTAGTGCAGAGATGCTGTGGTTGTTCCCAGCGTGTCCCAACCAGAGCTAAGCATGAGTCCCAGAAGGAGAGAGGACAGACGTGAGTTGAGATGCGAGAGCCAGAACAGAAAGTGCATGACTGAGGATCCATCCCAACGGAGGGAGCTCGCCACTGCCACGATAACTATAGCCATGCAGTTGGATTGGGGTGTGTTAGTATTTAGGATCTCAGAAGAGGTAAGCATATAAATGTCAAAAACAATTTAATGTTTTAAAATATCTTTTTTCCCTCCTGATGTCACCGCAGGACAAAAGGGATGATACTTTTCCTCGTGTATACATAACATTACATAACGTTAGTATAAGGCAGTCAGATGGCAAGGGGATATGCCAGGCCGTATTTTTTTTTTYCATTCATGATGTTTGGATTTAAATGTTGCATTAATCCTGAATATCCTGATTTGAAAAGCTTAGTTCTCTAATGTATGGTATAGTATTCTTTAAAGGGCTTTGCTTTATAGTGTGTTGAGGCCTCAAGTTAACAGCATGGACTTGAGTCCTGCCYGGAGGATTTTGTTCATTTAAAACAATGTAGAATTTCAAACCTGGAATACTGAGAAAAAGAATAAAAAGAGTATCATAATTTAGCATCACTTTTTGGATAAAATTGGGAAGTAACAACCCAGATGGGCAAATTCAACAAGATGCCATGAAACACAAAACACAGTGAAGCGTGGCACCGCGTAGCGCTAGGTTCACGTCTCATACCACGCTCTGCACTTCTCCTGTTTTCCGCAGTTCATGGATGCAGGACCTGCCGAGCAGGTCAGGCACAAGCTGAGCCCCCACCTGCAGTTCTGCCGTCGCCGTCTGAGGCCGCGGGGCTGCTGGGGCGAGACCGGAGGGACCGAAGCGAGAGCGGGCGCACCGGAGCCCCGGTGCTTGCAGCTCCCTAAGGCGCTCACCGGCGGCGATGCCACCGCGGCCGGGAGAGGTGAGGAGCTGGCACGGCCCGATCCGCAGGGACCCGCGCTCCTGTCCCAACCYGCCCGGAGTCTGTCTAATCGCAGGGATTAGCCGGGAGAGCCATTAATAACTCAGCAGAGTTGTAACCTCATTCATCCCGGGCGCACGACACTATTAATGTCAGCTACGTGCAAAGGGAATGCGTTGTCCCGTTGTTAAAGAGGAATGTGTAAAGCACTGATAAAAATGCTGTGCTTCCTAGTATCTACATACTTATACATCAAGCTAATTCTGTTCTTGAAAATTCGTAAAGGAGAAGTGTCCCAAATGTGACATTTCTGACGCAAGACACTGAAGCCATGTGTTGTGTCCTTTATGTTTTCAATGGTGTATTTTGTGGCTTCTGTCACAACAAGATTTCAACAGGCAGCTTAGGCAGTCCCAATATTTACCCCAATGCAGCTTTGCACAGTATTTTTCTGTGCTGACCTAGTGACAGACTTAAACATAATGGGTTCAAACCCCACGGGCCTCCAGCATCCTTCCCCGCTGACCAGAAACACAGAGTTTCCATATTTCATGTGTGGAGAGAAGCGAACCCACAGAGATGACAGGATAAGATCTTAAAAAAGACCCTGCAGGCAAGGGGAAAGATTTGAAGAGAGTAGTAACACGGCCCAAAGGGCAAGCGTGGTGATGGTACGGTGAATGCACAAGAGCTGGATGAGATGAGAAGGCAGGAGGCAGGGATAACARAGGCGTGGGGATGCTTGAAGGAAAGAGCAGTAAAGGAGGATAAACCTTATGCCAAAAGGGAGTCTGKTTTTTTTATGTTCATTTCTTTTATGAAGTCACTTAGTGCAGTTAAGTGTTAGCCTGGACTGCAGCATTCGCCTCATATTTTCTAGTCTCTTTGAGAAAATAAACAATACGTACATACAGAATACAGATTATACATCTCTTTGATGTATGATATAAATACAGAATAGCACAGAATACAATCTCTGTGCCTGTTGAGATTATAAACTCTTTTCTTTAGCAGAAAAAGTACAGTGTGCAGAATCTACAATTAAAGCAACTGCACAGAGCCTTGACATTAGAAAGGAYGATGAGCTTAAAAATGGCTACGATAAACTGAGAATTGAATAGACATTTAAGATGATGTTTCTTGCACTTCCGCAGAGAAGGGAAGTGGTACAAAGATGGGCGCGTCTCCCTGGAGCGCGGCGCTGAAGGGTCTCCCGTGAGAGCCCCGAGGAGACGGGCGGGCAGCTCGCGGCGAGGCCCGCGGGAGCGCGGCGCCGTGCGAGCGCCTCCCGGGTGGCAAAGGGAGCGGGTCGGGCGCGTGTCGCTCCTCGCGCCAGGGCCCGCGGCTGCAGCGCTCTGCGTTAGTGCTCGGGGCCTGTCGCTCAAGGGAAGTGCCCCAGTTTTGGTGCCAGCATCGTCGTGGTCTGAAGAGTCCCTCACACTCGTTCCGGAGGAGACGCAACATTGATTCGTGTAAAGAAAGTAAGAGTGACTAACACAGAAACAGAATAGGGAAAAAAGGTAAAAATAATGGACTCTTAGTGTTCTCTTTACAGGAAAGGCCTCATGTATGATGCAAGTGATGCAAAATTAATGCATTTGTGACAATGAATTAAAAATGAGAAGTGGAACAAATATAAACTTGCTGCTGTTAAAATCAGACTGCGATGCTCTGTTCCCCATTAAATGCCACATTATGCTGGCGCTCTTTGCAATGATGTTGCCTACCCATTACGGGCTAAGTGGCTTCTTGCTCAGATAACGTAAAATGCAGAGACACAAAGTCCTGGTGTCACCAAGGCCCGTGATGCGTTGGGTAGGTCTGTTATGACGATGCACTGAGAAATGGGCAGCAGGTTTTATACATAGCCCAAACTCTCAAATTCAGGCCTTGAAACAGTGACTAACACCTGGACAACTTCTCATTTCCATTTTTTCTCAGCACATGCATTTTAAGATTCCCAAATGCCTGTTTTCTTAGATGTTGTTGCCCAACACAAGTTTCTTGCTTTTAACCCACGGAACAATTCCTTTTTAGAGCAAACTGGAGTTATATTCCCAACTATTGCAAATTTCCCTGACAATCTTGACAAAATTCCTACACTAAAAATTTGCCCCAATGATGTTTGTTCAATCATCTTGAGTCCTACAAGTGCTTACTACAAGAGCTTACGACATTATTTCTATGAATTTTTATCACAGTTCCATTTTTATGATTATTAGATTATTATTCCATAATTACTGATGTAATTCCCTACCTGATCTTTTAAATTTTTTAACCAAGCTTTCCTTGCAGCTGATAGGCTATGATGGGGAATATATGTTTTTAGCTCATATTTTAAAAACTCTTTGGAGTTCCCTCTGGTACAAAACAGAAGCAAAGAAAAAAATAATTCACGTTACTTGTCTTGCCATTACATATTCTACTCTATCATGCATTTCGTTTTCGCTTTTCTTAATCTAGCTAATTCTAAGCAATTAGAACTCTCTGTCGTAGTTAATCAATGCATAAATGAAGGGTGAAGAGCACGGAAATCCATGTGTGTCGCTGCTTCCAGACTCCACCAGCCCAGAAGCAGGAACCAGGGCGTGAGTTTTGAGGCCCTACTTGCTCAAGTGGACGTAACCTGACATACACAATTTATGAATAGAAAATAACTGAAATAAGTAATGAATTTTGAAAGCCCGTAAATGGATCTTTMGTGATTTGCACACGTGTGCAGAAGCTAAAAATAGCTGATACGTTTTAGGAATAATTATTCCCTCAGCTCTAGTCTACCACCTTCCATGGATCTAAAGAAAAGTTTCTCACAAAACGGCCACTTAGCTAATTTCATTAAGATCTTCCTGGAGCCTGACAGACTTGAGCAAATTTACTGCTTCTTCATTCACATCTTAATTATTAATAAATAGATTGAAAATAGCAATCGTATTGTAATATGCCTTGGCAAACTTTCACTGTTAACCCCTTCCCATGTTTGCCGGTTACCCCTGCAAACTCCTCACCTTGCGGTCAGTTTTTGGTCAGAAAGGACTGTCACTGAGTTTCTCATAGAGATTTATCAGAATGCTGCAGAAATGAAAATAAATAAATCTCCGTTGCTGCTCCCTTGCATTTCGTTACCTTCTGGGCGCACCAGAAACACGTTAGTCATTCTGTGAAAGTCTCTCTGGTTTCATTCTGCTATTTTTAATTAGTGCCCACAACAGGGCCGAGGCTGAGTCATCGCTGCGCGCTCCGGGCTCGCCCCACGGAGCAGAGCGGTGCCAGCGGCGGCCCCCAGCCCCACGCCAAGGGGGCACAAGGGGCCTCTCCGCGCTCCCGTCACAGCCCCGGCGCTCCCGAGGCGCCCGGTTTTCGGGAAGTTCAGGAAGCTGCAAGCGCAACATCGGTATAAAAGGGCACGGGGAGCTTGTAATTAACTCCCCGACCGAGGCACAGGTCCAAGAAACTCTGTTGTTGTTTTGCTTTTAATGCAAAAAGGCCTTTGTGTGAATACTGGAATAATTAGGGACACGTAAGGCCTTCCAGCAGGTTTAACATCAATGTGTTTTCACCATGCTGTAACCTCACGATTATAAATAGAAAATATTCAGGCTTGTAAGTCCACTACCAGGTAAAAAAATGAAAAAAATAAGCAGGCTGTTTGTGCTTTCAGAAGCTGGAGAATACAGTCCAAGCAAGGTAAGGTAAACAYGGAACGTTTCCTCCTCCTACCTGGTTTTCCTGCGCTCTCCCTCTTGAGCATATTTCTGAAATCAACCCTGCAAACTGAGATGCACTGATTAATTATCAGATTGTACCTTATTTGTATAAAATATGGGCAATTCCAGCACTAAATGACATTCAACTGCTTCAAATCACCCTGAAATCAGGATAGGGCAAAGTTCAGAAAAGATATTTCAGTTGTATCATTATTGCTTAATTTACAAGTCTTTTATGCAGAATGCTATTCAATCCATATAGGTATGAAGGACACTTCTTCCTCAGTACAATGCAGTAACAAGTGTTCTGCTGGTCTAAAATACTGTTGGTGGACTTTTAACTCCTTACCTTAGTGAAAAGCTCAAACATTATTGGTTCTTCTACAGCTCAAATAAAGATTGCAATATACTGCAAGTATTGCTAGTATTAATTGCATTAACTATGAGACAAGTTTGCAAAGAAAGCGAGGCTAATCCTTTGGCTTCTGAGGAGGAGATGCTCACAGCATTTGTTCGAATCTGCAAATTAAAATAAATGACCTATTTTCTGGAGGAGTGTGGAGCCTGGCAGGAGCCCTCGGGTGCGTTGGGGACCCTACACACCGTTGTATTGATGTTGGGCCTCTCCTTTCCTCTGCAAACAGTGATCCGTTTCCAAATACCCCTCTGAGGTAGGGAAGCCGGTATCACTTGCGCCTCCCTGCTTGGAGACGAGGCATCCCTGCTCATCGGTTTCTGCTTGCTTGGTGCCTTTATTTTCAGCACTTAGTCACTGGCAGGTGGGTGTGAGGTTGCGTGGTCCCCAAAATCGCTGATTTCTCAGYGGTTGTAGAGCCTGCTCAGATGGGGCCGAGCTGCAGGAAGGAGCTGCGTGCTCAGCTGCCGAGGTCCTGCATCACTGAGCGCTTGGCTGCCGTAGAACAAGGATGCGGTGAAGAGCCCCAAGCTCCAGCGGGAACGTCGGATGGGAAATTCCACGTGGGACAGCGTGGAGAGAGCAGAGCTGCTCCCGTGGCTTCCCTGGACCTAAGAGAAGAGCAGGTGCCCAAGGCAGAGCCAGCCCTACCCTGTCCCAGTCAGGCTATGGGCAAGAGCAATTGCTCTGGGTTTTCACAGGCACAACAGCAAGGGAGCAGCTCTCTCCAAAACCAGATTCACCTCAAAAMCAGCCAGATCGTCAAGAGAAACCAGCCCTAAGGCCTGGGCTCCTAAAGGTTTAGGATCAGTTGGAAGCAGATTACTGGGAAAAAAAATTAAAAGACAGAATAAAGAATGCAGTAGATCTGCCCAAAGGCAAAACAGAGTCGAAGGAGGAGATGAAGTGAGAATGAAAAAAAAAAAAAAAAAAATAGATTGACTTTCTTGTGGGATCCATCTCCTACAATTAGGGTCAGAAGGAACTAGCTGAAGAGGTACTAGGGCCTGAGATAGGAATACAGTGAATACAGTAATAGTAATACAGTGGGAATGAAACTGGAAAAATACTGAAGCTTTAATTGCTAAATTTGGCATGGATGTATCTAGGAAGTTAATCCAATTGAATGTTTGCTATATTTGGATATTGGTCAGTTATCAGAGGTATGTGTGTTTAGAATATGATATTTTCTGCAGCTTTTCTCGGCCAACTGTATATTAGAAATGGGTAATTTATCATATTATAAGACTGATTTTTTGCTCAGTGTAAAGGTGACATTTTCCCTTGCAGAATATCCAAACTAACACTGCCAGACAGCAGTCATTTTATTAATCTGCCCCGTAGGCTTTTAAAATATATGTCTCATARGTGCATGAAATACTTCTGGTGTTGAGGTAATATCAAACTATAACTTACAACAGCATATTCCAGCAGGCATATCAGTTTCAACTGCCCCAGTCTATGCAAAGCAGCTGTCTTTAGCAAGTACATGAGCTGTTTTTCCTTATTCCTCCCTGAATATCTGGTAGATTGATGCTCCCGATCCCCGTGAACTCCGCGGTGTCTGTGAGGAAAGGCACAGAGCACGTCTGTGGGTTCCAGCCAGCCTTCRGCTGCCAGCGACTCCTGACTTCCTTGATGGCTGAACCTCCGAACGTCCCCAAAGCCCCAGATGCTCCAACCGGTCGCGTGTTCCACGGCGGTGAAGGTTTGGCACGGCTCGGTACGGCAGTGCTCGGCTGGACTGAGCTGCACCCGTAGCACGGAGGGGCTAACCAGAAACAGGAGAGCCGTGTCAACTCCAGTCGGAAAGGCCGGCGTGTTGGGACGTGGCGTTTAATCTCTGGAGACTTAGGGGGCTGGGAAACGGGTAGTGGGTGGTGCCGTGCTGCCGGCAGCCCAGCTTACCTGGGCTGMGAGCAAGATCCCGGGTACGTGCAAGAGGGTGGCGGGCTGGTGTGTGGTTTGGTTTTGGTTTTTTGGAGGCAATTCAGTGACAGGCCACGACAGGGAGCAGGAGTTGAAGCCTAGACGAGGACTGTAGGGCTCTGGATCCCCCAAGAAGAGGTAGCGGCTGAGGGAGAGGCTGCGTAACAACTGAGCTTCCAAAGTCACCCGTGCTGCTGGTGAGGCCGCTGCTGTCTCGCTGGCCCTGCTGAGGATCCTGCAGGACTCTGTGGTCACAGAGCACAGCGGGGCCGCACAGGAGCCTGTAAAGGGGAAAAGCTGTTGGAATCAGCCTGGTGTATGCTGCTTTATGGGCCCACATGGCAGGCACGGGAACTCCGTGTCTGCATTTCCTGTTTTATTTCAGATCCTAAAGACCAGTGCTGCCTTCTGCCTCCGAGCCWGGCCATTACCACCACTCTTCTTATGGTGCCACTGAAGTAGATCCCATTGAGCAGGAGAAAATAACAGCTTAGGCTCAGGTTACTGTAAGCTGGGCTCTCTGAGGGACAAATTTACATTTAGATTGAGCCTCTTCACATCATCCCTAAGTAATTGTAAACTCCCCTGTGCCTCAGCCCTAGAAAGGAATTTAGGGAGCCCTGCACTGCCACAGCATGCCCTATGCTTTGTAAAAGGTTTGATAGCTAATCTAAATAGTCAGGCTTAGCATCTACTTTTCCTAAGTATTTGTGCGAGTACAACGTGGTTATCAAGTGTCTGCATATATCAGACAAAGGGCACCGGCACTGCCAAAATAAATTTGTTGTCAAAGTGTTATGCCTGATTATTCCYGGTATTCAGCCGGCACCCAGACCTCCTATTATGTTCGAGCTGCGCCAGCATGTAAGGAGCTGTTCCCCCACCAGGGCTGTAAGACGAATTTAAGATAAGGGACAACAATTGAACATTAGAGGCGAATAAAAAGCAGGGGAGGGCAAAGCTGGGGAAGGAGGGGTAGAGAGYGTGTGCTGCCGCATGGGCCTTGGAGAGCTCTGTGCGGAGGGGAGGGTGGCTTGGTGCAAATAGATGGGGAACCGCGGTATTCCTCGGCGGGCACCGGCCCAGCCCCRCGGAGGCGCCTGCGGCTCGYGCTCGGCCTCCGCGCGACGGTGGGYCGCCCTCAGCAATCCCTTGCTGCGATGCCGAGCTGAGGCGCCTGCGTGCAGAGGACGGCGCACCTCGTGGCGTGCGTCAGCGAGGGCAGGGGACGCRCAGCACCTGGGTAAGTGTCACAGAGGCATCTGCTCCCCGTGGGCCACCTCTCCAGGCTAAGGTCACCCCGCCGGGTCCTGGGCCTCTAGTTATCCGGCACCCAGAGTCTGTGTTTATCCAGGGCACCTTCACGGCGKCCGGCCCCAGCGTAGGTGCTCCCCGTGGGCCCTGTCCTTGGGAACTTGTGCCCAGCAACGCACAGACATGCGACAAGACCTCTTTAAAGTCAAGCACTTAGTAGCTGAAAGCAAGCACATATTGAGGGAAAAAAATAAATAAATAAAGCTCCTCAAATAACACAAAACCAACCAATCAACCGGGTGCTGTGTTTGCGATGTGAAATCTAGAGGGTGACCTGGGCCCAGGGGCTCTGCCAGGCACTCAGGCATCACAGATTGGCTCCCCCAGATAATTCCCAGCTCTTTGTGCATGCCCTCTTTTCCCAACCCTCCTAAGTCTTTTCCCCCCTCCAGTGCAGAGAAGCCTGGCACTGTCTCCCTACTATTGTTCTTAGGAAAGTGGCTTATCTTGAGCCATTCTTCTTCCTTTTATTTTCCTTTTGAATTGAACTTTTGTGTTCATGGAGCAACTACGTCAGAACAGAACACGTATGAACTGTGGTCAGGCAGTTCCCCTCCCTCAGAGGGGATATTTTTAATGTTTGAAAACGTTAAAAAATCTGGTAGCTGAAGCTGGAATTCCTGTCTACGCTGAAAGGTTACAACAATCAAGTGAGAATGGCAACGTGCTAGTGCAAAACAAACTTCCTTATGCCTATCATCTGGAGTGGCATGTGTAAGTATTAATATTTTTAGGATGAAGTTCAGCAAGCATCATCCCTTTCACACTGGAATTTGGGAAAAGGAGGCTGCTCCGATTGCTCAGTGATGAGCTGCCAAACAAACCAAGCCCGCAAGAGCTTCGCGGGGAAAGACCATGGAAGGACCACGCCACTCTCTGGGGGCAGCAGAATCCCCCATGGGGGACGCAGGGCATCCCGCAGCGGGATGTGCCCAGCTCCTCGTTCCCGGAGTGGGGTCCCCGGGCAGGCACCAGGCACAGAGCGTCACCGTGGGAATGCAGGTGGCCCCCAAAGGGCTGTCCTTGCCCAAGCCCTGTCATCGGGCGAGCTCGCGGGGCGGCCGCTTCCCGCGCCAGCTGCCGGGGAGGTGCCGCGGAGCTGCTCCCCATTCCTGGACACCTGTAATGCAGCTGCGATTTGGATAATTTCCCACCCCTACAGCCTTTACAGCTACTGACTACGCGTTGCGTGCTAATGGGGCAGCCCCTGCGCTGCTGCTCAGTGGGATACCTCGGTTTCGCCTGCTGAAATGCCCCGTTTGCTGAGACAAGGAGTGGGGCTGGTCTGGGTGACCTGATGTATCTGACAGGGCTGCACCCCGGAACGAGTCTGAGCCCTTTCGCCAGGGCGCAGACCTGAACCTCAGCCCGTGCCGCGTGTTTCCACGACCTCACTCGGCCTTTCAGGGTGACGCTTTGCACCCAGACGCACAGGCTGGGGGACCCTGAGGCCCCGGGGTGGGGTGTTGGCGCGCAGTGTCCCCAGCTCGGGCTGCGCTTCCTCGGGGCGCAGCGCGACCACTGCGGTTCAGAACCCCCCCCATTTGGCTGCATTCAGCCTCCCAGGGACCCTCTGGGACAAGCAGGCGTTTATTGCCCCACCTTGGTGAGACAGACCCACGCTCGGGAGCCGCGGCCGCCMCTCCGAGGTCTCGCTGCGCCCGAGCGGCGGAGGCGGCGACACGGCGGGTGCCTCGAGCGCGGCCGTGCGCGGCGGCGCCTCTCCGCAGGGAGGGGGGTCCCGTGCCCCGAGCTGCGGGAGGGCTGAGATCAGGGACAGCAGGAATAAAACGGGGCCCGCGGGAGCCGGGCTCGGCGGCGGCGGCCCCGCGGAGCAGCGAGCGCCGGGGGCGGGTCCTGCGCGGGCGGCGGCGGAGCGGCCCCGGCCCCGGTCGTGGCTATTTCAGGAGGAGGAGGAGGTGGCGGTGGCAGTGGCCGGGCCGTGCCGTGCCGGGCCAGGCCATGGGGGTAGCGGCGGCGACAGCAGCGGCGGGATGAGCGGCGCGGAGGCAGCCAGCGACACCTCCCCTTTGCAGCGCGTTCAGGGGAGGCCTYCCTTTCCCTCCTCTCTTTCTCCTCCGGGCTGCATCACAACTTGAGCCGCATCGAGGCGAGCCGGGCGGAGAGAGGCGAGCGGGCGGGGAAGCAGAGGGAGGAGGAGAAGCCGCCGCCGAGGGACCGGGATTCGTTTTATTGAAGCAAATCAGTGCTCGGCAGAGAGCGAGCGAGGGGGAGGAGGCGGAGGAGGAGGAGAAGGAGGGAAGGGAAGGGGGGGAGGCAGGACGAGGGGGACCGGGAAAGAAAAGTGTGAGGGCTGTGGCAGGGAGCAGCAGAAGTGATGCGAGAGCGGGCGGCGAGGCTGCAGGAGGCCGCTCGTGCTGCTCGCGCCGG
>PTEX01000039.1:910694-1055618 GCA_003342815.1 Eudromia elegans | reverse complement strand
GCAGCCCCCGGCCCCCGCGGGCAGCGAGCGCCGGAGCCGCCGCCGCGCGAGGAGCTGCAGCGGGAGGTGGAGGAGCTGCGCTCCGAGAACGAGTACCTCAAGGTGAGCGAGCCCCGGGCCGAACCGGGCCGGGCTGAACCGCGCCGGGCTGGGCCCCGCGCGCGAACTCGCGCTCCGGCCACGGGACGAGCTGCAGGGGGGCGGGAGTCGCTTTCCAGGAACTGTTTCCCTCAGTGTCATCGCGGAAGGGGAAGAGAAAAGAGCCACCCCTCGGTTGATATGGGGAAGGTGGCGGGATCTCSTCGTCCACCAGCTGCGGTGCTTCGTGGCGGGAGGGCGCGCGGGGAGCGCGGGCAGCCGCGGCCGGGCGGTGCAAGCAGCGCTCGCGCAGGCGGCSGTGCGGTGCCCGCGTCCCCCGGCGACACGGGGCGCTAAACCCGGGAGCCGGCTGCGCTGCGCTGGGCTGCGCTCACCCGCCGGAGCCTTTCGTTTGGCCGCATCCATAAAGGTCTATAAATAAAATACACGGAGRTACTCCGGCAACCGCCGACACTGTGCCGCCTGACTGCCGCCGGCGAGGCCAGTGCCTGCGCCCTGCCATGGCCAGCACCGGGTGCCTCTAGAGAAACGAGCTTGGGAGCTTGGCTCGAGTCGGGAGTGGAGCTGGGCAGCCCAGGGAGGGAGGAGGGCGTTTGGGGTCGGGCCGGGCTCGCCGGGAGGGCAGCAGCGCTCCGCGTAGCGAGAGGTTAACGGCAAGGGGTGCTGCGGGGCGCCCTGCTCCGCGCCGCGGCTGCCGCCTGCGCGCTGGAGCGAGGGGCGAGCAGTGATACAGCAGATTTTTCAGATGACGCTAAGCGCTTTTCATTATTGTTGTTATCATTTATTTCATTCCGAGCGCAGAAAAGGTTGGCCAGAACTTTATAGKCAGCTTAGCCAAGGGAGGTGAATTGGGTGAAAGATGAAGGCGGAGGATGGGAAATAAATTTCACTATTGAAAACTCAGAGCACTCGGAGGGAAAAAGAAAAGACTGAATGTGTACTTTTCTGGGGTTTAAATGCATTGTGTTAGCTCAGGAGCATCACGACGGAAAGAGCAATGCTTAGTGTGCAACTGCAGGCAATGGTATGTTGCATTAGGAACTGAATGGAGAAAAAACAAAGAAAATAGCGTAATATTTTAGAGATCCACCTGTATTTTGTGCACTGAAATACTATGGGCAGTGGCGGTTGTCTAAAAAAGGATGGTGTGGAAGTAGAGCAATAGAACTATTTGGGCTCCGCAGAGCTCATGTAACGTGCTGGATGGAAGAGTGTGGAGTGGAGTAGAGAAACACATTAAAGTCTGTAGGAAGACGGACAGCRCAGGGAACCTGTATGGGAAGTTTCTGCTCTACATCAGAGAAAAAAGAGGATATGTAACGAAATTGAGACTTGAGAGTGAGTTATTTTTACAAGTACCTAAACCACACTGGTGTTTGACGCCAAAAGCCCAGGGGTAGCCAGAAAAGGAACTATCCATTTTTGGATAAGGGGTTTTGCAGYACTACAGTACTTAACTTTGTGACGCTGCTGATGAACTTGGTGAAGCCTCTTGTTTCATGCTCAAGATCATATCTAACTGTGGGAAACCTTAAAAAAAGGGCGATTGGGGTGGACGTGAGCTGCCCCTGTGAGCTTCCATGGCCATTCCTCTGCGCTGTCTAGAACAGGCCACCATAARGGTCCTGGACCTCTAGTGCCTAATGACCAAGGGACCTGACTGGCAAGTAAGGGCTTTTATTCTGTGTTATTTCGAGCTTCTTGCCCTGTGTGACAGTGTGTTCAAGTCTTTCCCCTTGTTGTCTCCATCTCCTGCAGCCAGTGCGTCCCAGCCCTGCTCTGTTTTGGTTTGGACAGTGACTTCTTCAGGGCTACAAGTCTGAGGGGAGACTCACCTAAAGACACCTCTAGTGTTCCGAGGGTGAAGCCCGCAGCGTTGCCCCCGTTGCTCTCTTGTGGCTTTGTGCCGTATTTTCAGGGCTGCTGTCCCCTGCTTTGCTTGAAGGTTTTGTTTCTCCCCTCCCTACAGGTGGCTAAGCAATAGGGAGGAAGCTGCCACCCKTACATAGACGAATCATTAGATCATYGTYCAAAGCAGCTGTTAATTGCTTGAGCTTRCCCATATGCTGAAATTTCTAGTTTTCACTGCTCTCTTTCCCTCAGTGTCTGGAATGGTGCTCAGAGAAATGTATCTTTCCTGTAGGAAGTTGTAGGATATAGGAGAGGATATACATAAAGGTGCACCAGACTTGCTTAGTGCTAATGATTGCTGCAAATCGAAACGTTGCTAGAAGAAGCCCTTGTAGTTCATTTATCTGTAATCATTTGTCTTTATTCATAATCCAGGCATCTCCCAGAGTGCTTGCAAAGCAAGCTGTTCATGCTGCAAATGTTTAGGACTTAATACCATGAGCCAGAACTCAAACYGCTATAAAGTTACCAGCTTGAGTAGCTCCAGTGACTCTTGTCATTTTACCCTGCATGAGGCTGTGGCTCCAGACGTGCTCAACTCCCCATAAAGTTAAGTACGTGCACATGAAGTGTCTCGGGGGCAGGGTTTACAGCATCTCGTATGGCCTCGGTGACATCTCATTCTCATGTCTGGGTAYTTCTTGAGTAGTCATATTTTGGCTACCTCTGCAGGAGGACTAGAGTAGTACTAGAGTAGCATTTGTAAGGTATCAGTTACTTACCTTTGGGGTCAGATAACATGAAATTATGTCATGGGAGCTGACTGAAGCTGGCAGGTCATCAGTAAATTCTAGCAGAAGGTAAAATTTTAGTTACTGCTAGCCAGGCCAGGCCTGCTCATGACAGCAAAGTACTGCCCACACAARTGCCACTTTCAGGATTACGTTTAGGCCTGGAGCACATGGAAAATCATCATGCATTATGCAGGTCCCAGGATACTTTGCAAGAAGCTCTTTAAGATATAGGATCTTTAAAGGATCTAGGATCCTGACTAAAAGGGCCAAAATTTAAGCAATTAAAAACATTCTTGCTTTTATCTTGGTACCGGTTTCATTCAGATTGTTTCAATGAAATAAATGTGTTAACAGAAACAGAAGTGGTATTTTAGTCATGAGATGTACATTTGACACATGCCCCTTTTCTCTTTTTGTCCTTCTTGGACAGGAGGCAAAAATCTCTCTGCATGGAAYGAAGTGCTTCTTACTGTCTGTAAAATGTATCTGATATTTACTTAATTTGTTTTATTGGGTGTTTTCTTTGCAAGCAAGTACCATGTGCTGGAAGTGATGCTACAATATAGATTGGCACAGAAATACATTCTAAAATATGTTGGACTGATCATCTCGCTTGCCTAGCTTTGTCTCTGTTGGGTCTTTATGAATCTGTCAGTGGTGGTTTGTGAACTGCTGTGGGGAAGGAAGCGCGTGCGGTACAACAAGAGCAGGACCAGGGCTGGARTGAAACACAAGGTGCCAGGCCCTCTCCTACCCTGCAACCTCAAAAGAGCCCCCCAAAACACTCCTTGTGACTATGATTTTTTGTTCTGAGATTTCTCACCTGCCTTCRTGCTGGCGGCATTCGCCCTGGCAAAGGGACSTTGGCTGCATTGGGTGAGCAGTGCAAGACTCCTGAGGGAGTTTGGTCWGAGAGCTARCCACTAATATAGGGGAGGGCAGAGMCTTTCGGTTCRTTGATGTGTTTTGCAAAAGTCAGAGGGGTTGGTGSTTGCTCTGYTCTCCACCAAAGCCTTTCCAGAGCACATTTATTCCTACAGCAATTCTGCTGAAGCAGGTAAAGTGATACAGGGGATGTGCTCGTTCTGTAGCGGTAGCACCATCTCGTACATACAGACAGTTTGAGGWATTCAAAGTGTGAAAACAGACATTAGATAAACTCTAATTCATGAATGTTGGACTTACCAGGATTACCAACTACCCTAGTACAAACAGCAGGTACAGTTACCCCTGTAGCTCTTCCTCCTCCTCCCTTCCTCAGTTTCTGTTCACTTGATTTAACATATACTAAGCAATCTTTTATTTAGAAAAATACTGTTGTGTCTTATAAATAAGCCTTCTAGATAAATTAAACACATTTTTTTTTTTTTTTTTATGGACAACTGATTTTTGTCCTTTGTGCTTGCCTAAGGGCTATACAAATTACTCCCCTTGTATGTTTTTTGTCTTCCTAGTGTGCAGRTGTTACCAAGCTAGTATGTAACCTCTGGACACTGATGTCTTGTAACTCAGTGGAACCTATGAATTTTCAACTTGTCACTGTGTGTGATTGAATTCTTGACTATGGATTTACATTGTACATCCATTTTTTATGCTATTTTGGGTATGTGATTTCTCCCCGGTAGTTGTTCCTAAAGTTTCCATCCTTTGAGTCGTGTTTGAGGTCATTTTCAAGAAGCCCACATAGGCTGTATTGCTGTAATGTCCCTGTAATTCCGGGCCGCCCTTCGCCTTGCAGGACCCCGTGTTTTGTGAAGGGAGCAGGTTCTCCTTTTCCAGCCATGCAGAGGGAAGCTGCTTTCTTGCTCGTTTTGTTTTAATTGCCRTTTTGTGCCTATGCTGATCTCTCCTAAAAAATTGAAGGCCACAGTGCGAAACTCAACACCTCTTGAGAGAAAGCTCTTCGGTTCTCACTCACAGTAATAATAAGGTATATTTTAGTGAAGTCAGGCGTTGGGTTTTGCTGGTATTTCCACTCGCCTTGCAGCCAAGGCAACTCTTTTTTTTTGTGAACTACCCAGTTTGGTGGTGGTWTCGGTCCAGGCTCTGTTTCGCTTGCCCTTGTCTTAGCTGGTGACTGGCACGTGTTCTCCCGAAGCGATAGGGCTGCCCACGTGGTCCTCATCGTTTCCATTGTAATTTCCACTTCTTCCGTCTTTTCTCCCTGGCTGTTGTGAGGCCTGCAAATGAATCATCACTTTGGGCGTTCATTTCCTCCGCGGGCTTTTGGAGACAGCCCTTTCAGCTGGTGCACATAGCCGAACCTCCCGCGCAGCCTTTCCGCGTGCGGCCGGAGAGATCCTGCCGGGAAGGCTGCGGCGAAGGGGGAACGTTTGCTTCTCGTGCCTGGTTTCCACTGCACTGACGTGTGTCCTGTGTCCGGGAGCGAGGCCGGGGTGTTGGCGCTGCTTTCCTGCATCCCCTTGTCAAGGATAACTCCACACTAAAAYAGTGGAAAAATAAAACAGATTTCAGCCTGGCTTCCTCTGGATATTGTTGTTGTTGTTATTTTTATTATTATTTTGATGCACACATCACTTGAGCAGGGGTTGGGGCAGTCCCGAGTTTGCAGGTGTCATCGTGGCAATGGTGACTTGGCAGATGCTCACGCAGGGTATTAGTGACGGCAGCAAATGACCCTACGGAGGGGGATCWGCTGGGAAGAGCTGGAAGCACCTGCGGCTGCTGCTGGCTGGGTGAATCCAGAGCAAGATTATGTCTTTCCCTAACTAGTTAAATATAATGCTGCTGTCCATGGCTGTGTGCTGTCATAGAAARCCTGAACCACATATAGTTACCCTATGTTGCAAAGTTTTGAGAGATAAAACTTTGACCTACTCCCATTTCTGTTTTTAATTCTTATATATATATATATATTTATATTTATATATATATAAAAAAAACAGGACTTCATTGTGCCACTCAAAAAGGAGACCATGCAGCTGGTGCAACTAGTTTTCTGTTCCTTATATATCCAAATTTGTTTATACCCTCCATGTGTTTGGATGTATGTGGTCTTGTTTTAAAGTTTATCAGAAGACTSCTGTATTTCTATGTACAAGGGCTCGGGACACACTGTGCTTTCTATAGAAATGTTTTTTGGTGTTATTGTGGGAAAAGAACTCAGTTTACTCAGATTTACTCAGAAGGCTCTAGGAGATCTAGGAGAGAAGCAAGAGCAGTTTTGAAATCTTTTTTTTCTTTTTTTTTCCTCTACTCAAATCTATCCTGAAGTTAAATTTATCTTCAAAATTACACTTGGAAGAAAAAGCACACTGTGCATTTATAACCCAAACCAGAAGCAAAAATAAAATAAGTCAGACTTGCAAACTCAGGGTTGTGCTCTTAAGGAGGATTGAGAAAAGCTGCAGTGGAGGTAAGAGACGTGCCCATGTGCCAAAGCCTAGTTTGTTCTYTCGCCGCCTTTGTGGGCTGCTCTCTGGTGGGGGGAGTCCCACTGTGTGATGGGTTGCAGAAAGTATTTTCATATCATCAAGTATTGTAGTGGGTTATTCGTCTTCAGAAATGGTCAGTTTTGCTAATTTCAGACACTGATTTTGATCAGAAGGAATTTTAAGATAGCAACAGTAAAATTGCAATTAATCTTTGCAAGCCACTTAATACACCAAAGCCACTGCTTAGTTCTGGAAATATAAAATTAAGATTGTAAACTGATTCTCATTAATTTTGTGGTATCAGTTACGTGGAATTGTATTTCAAAATACAAACTACTCAAATACTCGACTTGCCACCAAATTCTTAATCTAACATTAGGTTTCTGAAGATGCTATTAAAAAGTTATTGAGGTTAAATCTAATTGAAGGAGACTTCCTGAGTCTGCTGACAGCCCTAAGCAGCAGCTCTGGTTCTGTTCAGCTCAGCAGCCTATATTGGCTCTGATAGCTGAAGTTTGCACTTTCAGAGTCGCCACTCAAGCCAAAATATCTACTAAATTTACTGCTAACATGAAAGTATACTCTCTTTCATAGATTCAAAAGCAACTGCTGCTCCTCAGCTCGTTTCTAAAGCCTTGACTTTTCCTTCTGCATCTTCATGGTTAAATTTTTACTTTGCCTTTTGAAATTATTTATAAAGGTGAAGCAGCAGAGTGGAAAAGCGTGTATATTACAAAGAAAGAGACAGGTTTTTCTCCCTAACTCGCTCAGGAGCATGATCCTATATTTTCCTTTTTTAAAATGTCAATCATTTAGAATCATTGCAGCAGTCGGGTGGCTCTAAAGTGGTCCGCACACTTTGCTATATCCTGTCGTGGGGTACACAGGCCCCCTGCCATAAACCACCCTTGGAGAGAAATCTGCCGGGCCTGGTCTGTGGAGCGTGTTTGCTTCCTCGCAGGATGCTGCTTGTGGTTAATTAATGGGTTTGCAATTTACGAGTATGTCATGGCTGCGAAGGGAGCTCCTGCTGCTGTGCTCAGCATCGCGGCTGTGCAGACTCTAGCGGGCTTCTGGTCACCCACAAGTTCATCCGTGTTCGCTTTATCTTGACTTAGGACATGATGACTTTATAAAACTCAAGTTTTTCTGTGTGGGGAAGGGTTGGGACAGCCCCCCTGTGCTGTGGGGACATGGGCAGGTGGTCCAGCCCTTGAGGGCGTTAATGTGGAAGCAGCGTCTTCATCACCTCCAAAAGGTGTGAAATCCTCTCCAGCCTTCCCTGGTGCTTCAAGTCTGGGCAGAGCTAATGGCCGAGCCGCAGGCTTTTCCTGTATCTTATTTTAGTTATACTTTCCAGAGAAAATTTGGTCATCGTAATGTCAAATGAAATTTTAAATAGCCGCCTTTAAAAATTAATAGTTCATTTCATCCATAAATATGGTTTCAATAGGGAAATACGCTTTAAAATTAAAAAGAAAAATTTTGATGAGGGCTTAATAGTGAAAAATGCCCTTCTCCTTGTTCATTTTCTTGACGGAGTTCCCTGTTCCTGCTCAGCTCAAAGTTAATAGAGCCGTAGGTTTCCTCAGAGCCCTCACGCAGTAATTTACTGGCTTGTACCCCTGAGCTTGGAAGACCTTTATAAGAGTTTTAGCTCTGGGGCTCCAGTCAAGCACAGATTAAACAAATGGGACTGATAGAGCTTATCCTGTTCAGCTGCAAATCTTTAAATCTGACTTTATAGAGCACGTGCCACCCATGGGGTAACGCGGAATTGGGACAGTTCAGAGTCCTCAGAAAGCAGGGACCAGGTTAGGTTCCCCATGGCGCAGCAGGACGTTTTGTGGCCRTTGTTCTGTTGTCCCCACATGGGCTCAGCCAACCGAAAACCCCTYTCTTGCCCCCAAACCATCTGCCATGGAACGTGTCCGTGCTGCTGGGCTTGGACAAGACGGCACGTGGGTGCGGAACAGTTGGGTGCCTGGCAAAAAGCTCGTATGCCAAAGAGTCATTGAGGTTTTCCAGGGACAGTTCCCTTTTGGGGAACTGCGGGTGCTCTGAAGGAGCTCACAAGGGATATCGAGATGCTTTGTTRGACAGGTTTACTGTCATCTAAATAAAGCAAATAATCAGCTGGGACAGCGGCAAAATATTATGCAGCTTTTATTTTAATGGGGGATGGCAAAAGGAAAGTGTTGCTGGTTTCAGGAGGCAGATGAGCGTCCTGGTAACCCTGCTCTGGTTTTCATTATTAAAACAATTGTGAGGGAGGTAGCGAGCAGCAGTTAATTGAGGTCAGCACAATTGTTTGATGCTGGGATAAAGCGGCCGTTCCCTTGCCTTCCGGAGCGGCACGTTGCACTCTGCATCACCGTATTAACACGGTGTCCTAGTGAGCATGAGTCCTSTTTGTTTATTTTATTTGTCCCGCCAGGGTGAGATTTTGGGGTATGAATGAGCTCTCTTGACTTTTCACAGGATGAGCTGGATGAACTCCGGGCCGAAATGGAAGAAATGCGCGACAGTTACTTGGAGGAAGATGTTTACCAGCTGCAGGAGCTGCGGCGAGAGCTGGACCGGGCGAACAAGAACTGCCGCATTCTGCAGTATCGTCTCAGGAAAGCAGAGCAGAAAAGCTTGAAAGTTGCACAAACAGGTCAAGTGGACGGAGAGCTCATTAGGAGCTTGGAACAAGACTTGAAGGTAGGCGAGAGGCTCGCGCGTCCCGCCGGGGCCACGGCGCGAGCGAGCGGGCCGCGATGCGGTCGCCTGCGACGGGAGCGAGGGTGACGTACGAAGCAGGCGGTAGCTCTCAAAACGTCAGGAGCCATTCCTTTGTTCTGCAGGAGAGAACAAGCGCTCGGCTAATCGCACGGAAAAGATGTGTTACTGGGCAAAAAAGATGTGCCTTGAGTCAATGAGAGAGACGTGGTCACGTTGTGTTTGTGTGTCAGAAAGGGTTAAAGGGTTTTGGTTTTACTCATGTCACACAAAATCTTAGGTTTCCTGTTCTTCACCAACAAAACCTGATATGCTACTCCCCATTCATTCTGTTTCCTTGCTTTTCACTTTTTACCTAAGTAATTTAAAAAAATCAAGTTGCTCATTTCTTAGCTCCTAATACTCTTTTTGGTGCTCGCACACTAGAAGGTTATTGCAACATTTAAGCAGGCAAATCAAGAATAAAATTGCTAATTTCCATTAAAAATTCTGTTCATATTGAAGCAGTTTGAGAATTTTAGAAATCAAGGCTAAGCTTTCCATAGGCATATTTTTTATCTAGCTTTTTCCTGCTGTTGTCCTTCTAAATATTGCTTTCTTGTAGCTGTTTTGAAAATAACCTCTGTAGACAGGGATTGCTAAGCACTGGAATTATCAAGCGCTTTGTAACTGGAAATGCAAAACATGAAACCTTTGGAAATTGGAAATGCAAAACATGAAACCTTTGGAAATTGGAATTACTGGTTCCCAGCGATGGAAATCAGAGTGACATACCAAGTTAACAAGCTTTGCAAGATGTCAGATCCAATTTCCTTTTTTTGGTGGCAGAAAGCAAATGTTAACTTTATCATTATAAAAATGATACATTATTTGTTAAAAAACTTGTCCATAGGTTCAAATGAAAATGAGAGATCTTGGTTTTCTTTCTGTTCGCTTTGTTTGTGCTGAATTGTTGCAATTCATCATTGTGGAAGATGAATCACCACACAGAATGTTTTTGGAGTAAACGTCCGTTCCAGTTCAGCTGAACCCACAAAACCTAGGCTAGCATATATTCCTGTGCCTTCCTGTCACTCTTGTGACTGCTGCTGGAGCAGTAAATCCTGGCGGATGAGACTGCTGCATGGCTGTGGTTTTGATCAATGACCTATMAGCTGTATGACACTGTGCGTCATCCTCCGTTTCATCAGCGCGATACGCTGGGACTTTGATGTGCAGCCCTGGTATGTGCTTGTCTCCCAGGGCTGTCCATGCCGTTGCCTTAGCATGATGTGGAAAGGGAGCTGGAGAGGGATAAC
The DNA here is from genome assembly GCA_003342815.1 of Eudromia elegans. Classification (NCBI taxonomy): domain Eukaryota; kingdom Metazoa; phylum Chordata; class Aves; order Tinamiformes; family Tinamidae; genus Eudromia; species Eudromia elegans. Next base: position 1,045,457 of record PTEX01000039.1, on the reverse strand, counting down.
TGAAGAGGTTCTCATCTTGGATTTGTTGGAAATGAATATTCATTTTGGTATTTGAAAGACTTGGGATCTTTCATCAACAGTCAGTCTCATAATTGAATTGAAAAYCTCTTTACTATCTAGGGCTGTGATATGTTTCATGCTGTAGCTGCTGCTCCTCCTATTCAGATAATTTTCATGTTGTTGTGCTTTTTTTGACCAGGTAGCCAAAGATGTTTCTGTCAGACTGCACCATGAGCTGGAAAGTGTGGAGGAGAAACGTGTTAAAGCAGAGGATGAAAACGAGGTCCTTCGCCAGCAGATCATTGAGGTGGAAGTATCCAAGCAGACCCTACAAAACGAGCTGGACAAGTTGAAAGAGGTAAGCGATAGTCGGGAAAGTCGCCAGAACTGTGTTCCTGCGGTAGGTGGGAAGGCTGATACACAAGCATCTGAGACTGTTTTAAGAAATTCCTGTCGATATTGCTTGTGCAGTTGTCCAAAAGGTCTCTTCACCTTCGCTGTTTATCCCAACTGTGTTAGGAATTTAGAAACAGRAGGGAGGTAGTTGGTTGGTGTTGGTGATATTATCCAGTGCTCCGCACACTGCTTCCACCCCAGTTTAAACTAGCTCTTCTGCTCCTAATGGAGCAAAATTTCCTTTGAGCCCGTCCTCTCCTTTACCTGGCCTGGGCCTYGCACCCGAGCATGGTCTCCACACGTGTCTCCGAAGGGCTAGYGTGGACAGGCAACGCGGTGCTTGGCTGGCTGGTGACAGTGGGAGCCACCAGCATGAGCTAGGCAGCAGGAATGTGGTCRGTAACGTAGAGTAACACTGAGCTCCGGGCACAGAAACGCTGTCCCTTAAGAAAAGGGATCATTTCAATTGGAGGTGACACCCAGTCATATTGGGCGAGGCAATGATGCTTGGAAGCAAGTGAGCTGAGTGGTGGAAGGTGGCAAAGGGAAGCCAAGTCCTAAACGGAGCTCTCTGCCAGAGCCTGTGTCCTGGTCCGGGTCTGTATTTCTCTTCTTTTAGTGCTGCAGCAGATTGGCAGCTTAGAGCCTCTGCTCCATTTTAGACCAGATTGAGACAGAATATTTAAACACAGTGAGGTGAGACATTTATCCTCTGAGCCACGGTCAGATTCAGAGAGCTGCTGCAATTATGTGTTATTTTAGTCTTTCAAACAACGCTTGCATATCAGCTGGCACAAAGCCTGGTTCAGTTTAGTAAGGACAACCTCTATCTAATTTCTCTCTGTATGAGAGTAGGGAGGAGGAATCCAGTGCAAGAGTTTTGGATCMATCTGTACATGGTGGGACAAATGTCAGCTGGTGTAAGCAACCTGGCACAAAAGGAAAGCCGGGATGATGTTTTAACTGTTCTTCTTTCTCAACATTATTTGTGAATGCAGAGATTAACAGRTATGATACTGAGTTACAGGGTACCTAGCCTGTTTTTTAAACATTGGCAGTGTGACATGCACCAGACATGATGTCTTGTTTGTTGTTGGCTATCATGCAAGCCCACTAGATATAGCTTGATGGTCTTCTGGATTAAACAGTTGGATAATTAACTTGTGTGTGAGCGATGGGAACGAAAATGCTGCAGCAGTCCGGGGTTCTCAAACTAGCCCTCACCAGGCTAAAGTTGCCCTGCTTCTTAAATTGCTACAGCCAAGCAGAGCTGGGAAGCTCAGCTCATTCAGCTTTCTCTCTGCTGCAACTTGAAGTGGATCTAGCCTTGCTGTGGACCTGGATGTGCCTCCCGAAAGAGGCAAARCCTGGAGTAGAAGTAGGGAAGGGAGATATGGACAGATACACTTAGAAGATGCTCTAAAAGCACTGCTGGGCATAAATTCTTTTGTAATATGAGTGGTGTTTCTTCTGGGGGTCAAGAAAGATTGTAGAGGGTCACAGTGGGATAGGAGATGGAGATGTAAACCTCAGCAGGTTGCATAAAGATGGATGAGTCAAAAGGGAGTCACATTTTCAAGAGTTTGAGAAACATGGCAATAGTTGGGCCAGATAAGTATGTGTTTGTAAAACTTGTGATAAAGCCTTAAAAATACAAAAAAAAAGAAAAGTTTAGTTCTCAAAAAGTTTTCAAATGACTATGTTTTTGAAAACTCCTAAAGCATGTGAAGCTGTAAAAGAGGATCTTACAAATGCACTGATATGAAAGCTAATCCTTCACATATGAGGAGAAAAAGTCCCCCAAAGGCCATATGGACTTTTACCAATCCCCTCTGACTCTGCATCTTGTCTGGCTGAGGGCTGGCACTTAAACAGTGTCTTCCCCTTCCCCTTTCAGTCCTGGAGCATCGCCCAAGACCCAGTCAGGCAGGATATTCTCGCCCCGATACAGCTTCCTGTCATCATCTGCCTTTATTTTTTCCATCACATCCTTGACTATTCTCAGCCCTTCTGTCATCATCTGATCAACATAAAGATTTTCTCACACCTAATTCATGTTTATTACTTACTTCAGTGCTAAGGTCCRCGTTGTCCTGCTGTATAGTTCCCTCAGGTCCAATTTCTTGCTGCAGTGGAATGGCAAGTATGTTGATGTATTTTGCATGCTAATGCATCTTTAAGAATCGTACCCATGTCTTTATATACTATTTTTTTAAAGCAGCCTTCATTTTTCTTGTCACAATCCTTTGAAGAACTGCTGAATACTTAGTGTTCAGTGCTGTTAGACATTCTTTTATCCCAGTGTCTCTTTCTATCTCCTGTGATACTTCTTTCAACAAGAGTGTGTGAAGTATATGCAGGTTTGTTCAGCCTGAGTAAAATTCGTATCTCTTTTTTTTAAAAGTCTTCAGTTTTAGCTGGCATGTGAATTTTCACCTTCTCCCAAGCAGAACAATTTCAAGTTGTTGCCGTAGTAGAGATGAGATAGGATTTCCTCTGTATTCACCAGACAGCTTTTCCTGGTATGTCTTAGCCTTGAAAACCATAGAAACAAAGTTATAACAAAGAGGAACAGTGACGAGAAGTCACTTGCCAAGGTCGTTGACTGTGCTCTTCTCTTGCGCTGCCCCTGTGCAGTGGGTGATACRGTTCCCCTCCTGCTCCCAGGCAATGCTGGACTCCAGTTTCATGACCTGCTCACATAAGCTTGTGCACAGTCGGTCTAAAACAGCTATAGTTTGGCTTTGTTCTGCCAGATCCTGCCCATCAGCAAAAGGTTTTCCATTTTCTACTGATCATTCAAACAAGGAGCTTCTGGGTCAAAGCAAAACCAGTTACAGGGTTTTAGGGTGATGCTAGATTTTTCCTTTGTTTGTTTGTTTGTTTGAGTAAGCACGCTCCATCTCCCTTCTGTAAGTGGGTTTTGAGCTAAGATGTGGATTAATTAGGATTTTAAACAAATGTTTGGGGTTTTTTTAAATCCAATTCTGGTGTTTTCCAGTTAGGTACCATTCCCATTTTCCTCTAAATGTCGTCAGCACCCTGGCATTCACTTGGATTAATCATGCCACTCTATATTTTTTATTTTTCAGTTGACTGAGCCAAAGGGTAATATGGTGCTTTCCTTTCCCATTATTCTTTCCAAAAACTGTTCAGATTTTGTTTGTTTGTCAGTGTGGAGTTTCATCTCCCTGCTACCCTTGCCTGAAATAATTCCAGTGATTATTTCCAAGCAATTTCTTTCACTAGTTAATACTGTTTCTCTGAGTATTTTTTGACTTTACTCACCACTGTTCTGCTTCAGTCTTCTCTAACTGATGCAGCATTGTGGTTCACTGAATTTTCCCCCGTAAGTTACATTCACCTACTTCAGTTTCCCTTTTTTCAACTCTTCTTTTTTCCTGTCCTGGAAATCTTAACTGGATTCAAGCCTCCCTCTGATGCCTTTTTCTTTTTATGGCAGCTGCTTATTTCCTTCTCTGTTGGAGCTTCTGAGTTTTCCTACTGCTGTGAACCCTTCTTTGTAGTAAATCCTGTGCAAGATCGGGATGTCCTTAAGAGCTGTCCCTTCTAGGAATTTGCTAGGATTTTCCGTGACTTACCAAAGCTGCTGCTTCCTTGGAGCTTTAGAAGCAAAGGCTCTGTACCCTCACAGCCTCGGTAAGTTCACGTGCTTGGCCAATGCGTGCTTTCTTCTYGTGTTGTCTAGGTTATTACGGTGGGTGTTTGAGTCAATCGGCTGCTGGGAGGCAAGAGAAAAAAACGCAGTCACTGAGGGATTGCCCTCAGTACGTCCCTCCCACTGCCATTTCTTCTTGTACTAATCTTCCTGGATTTTCTAATTCAGTTCATAAGGAATGCTGGTCTTTTAATAAGAATGGGAAGAGTTCCATTCATTGGGGAAATCATTGAAATGTCAAAAAAAAAAAAAGGATGTAAAGTCAATTGTTCATAGGTCAGGGCAATTCAGAATTAGGGTTGTTTGTGCAGCTGTAATTATGTCTCTTTGTGTCCACCCGTTATCATATGCTTTTTAATTGCATCATCGTATACTACTCTTTCTCCTCTGCCCCGTCTCCTTCAGTGTGCGGCAGGGCTGCGGTCACTGAATGGTTTCTATTCACATGTTAACCAGAAGAAGATAAGCTTCCTTGTGTGCCCGGGGTGGGTTTCTCCCAGCGAACAACTCTCTGAATCCCTTACACAAAGGACGTATTCTTTCTGCACCTGTACCACAGGCTGTGGCTGCTGCTCTAAAAGTTGGCCTGGCCCCACATGCTTTAGCCAGTGGTTTCTGCCACTCTGCTCCGTTGAATCCCTTTAAAACCATGTGGACAAGTACATGTATTGCTTAATATTATTTCTGTTAATTTGAATAAGATGATAGGTAAATAGAGTTTTTGTACACTTAAAATTAATTCTGCCTAAATCACAGGAAACCTGTTGCCCTGTGAAGGTTTCCCTGAACCAAGTGTCTGTGCTCAGTAATGCAGTGTCCTCAAGGATAATCACAAGGAAATGATGGTTCCTGGAATGGGATTCTTCTTGGCTGCCCTGCAGGAAGGACCCATTCGGACACTGATGGACCATACAGCGCTGATGGGAAGCCCTTAGTGGTTCCTTCCTGAGCATTTGCAAGACCGGTCTTCTCTCAAAGATGTGGAGATGGGAGCTAGTCCGCACAACAGCTCACCCATCCCRCACCCGTCCTTTCCCTGGAGCATCCGGCGCCTCTGGAGGAGACACCTCCCTTCCTCTGCCCTGYGCTTGTGAGCGGTCCATGCTTGTGAGCGGTCGAGGGGCTTGTATCCTCCCCGCTCGGCCCCGGYGGTCGGCAGCGTGACCTTGCCTGGAGGCCACACGTTTAGAGTGAGTTCAAACCACTCAAACGGCGCCTGGAAARCGCCGCTGCCTTTGCCCGCCCCGTGGCTGCTTCCCGTGCAAGCAGCACTGCTCTGGGCAACCCTACCCGCCCGCAGGGCCGGTGCCTGCGGGGGAGCAGCCCGCCCCGCTCTGCAGGGCTCAGGTGCCCAAAAGGGCCCGAGCCGCCTCTGTTCCCTGGAGGCGCCTGCCYGGCCGTCCCTTGCGACTGCCCCGTGTGCGCTCTCTAGGGCTGGTGGTGGGCACCTGGCAGGGGCTTCAGGTCCAAGACAGCATTATGGAGGGGCGGGCGGCTGCAGGGAGCTCGGCCGGGAGTGCCGTGGGGCRTTATAGCGAGCACCACGTGAGAACGGGGACGCCGGAAGGAAGGGGCGCTCATGGCCTGCGGGCAGCCCCGAGCAGCAGCGGGGAGCAGCGGTGCGGGGACATTGGAAGGAAGGGGCGCTGGTGGCCTGTGGGCAGCCCTGAGCAGCAAGGGGGAGCGGCAGCGTGGGGACACAGGAAGGAAGGGGCGCTCGTGGCCTGCGGGCAGCCCCGAGCAGCAAGGGGGAGCGGCAGTGCGGAGCTGCTGCGCGCGCTCCCGCAAGGAGCCCTGTCCTGCTGGGCTGCCCGGGTGTCCCCAGCCCAGTCCCAGCCTGGGTTGATGTCTCCCGGGTTGTCGGAAGCGCTGTGGGCACACGTGCCGTTCTCCAGGTGGATCCGTCCAGGAGATCACATCCAGTTAGTGGAGAAGCGTCTCTGCAGCTCCTGGCTCTTGGCATTGCTGCCAAGAAGGGCAGAGGCAAGAGGGGAAAGCAGGAAAAGCTGTTTCCGTTCGTTTCTATGTGCAAGCCTCTGGACTGCTGGTAATGCCTCCAGGGTGTCTCTGTACAGTGCTCAGATTGTGAGGAAAGGCAACACGTGCTGCAAATGGGATTTCCCAGGATGCCCGTAGGGATTTTTGGGACAGTGGCTTCTCCCGTGGCTCTTGAGTGCGAGGCTGCACGGATCATGGCGATGCCGTTGTGCTGCAGCCCGCYCTTCCCTCCACACAGGAGGCCTGGTCTGAGGTCTGTTGCCTTGTAGTCACGGTCATTTTGTGGTGTTAAGGTGTTTGTTTCTTCTAACCAAGTGAAAAGCTGCCTTCAGATTCTTTCAGGAATGAATGAAATACAAGCAAAGAGCTGAAATACCTTTCAGCATGTGATTTGGAGACAAATTTTGCTCCAAAATACATGTGCCTGACTCCTTTTAACATCCCTGGGCACAGGGAGCGTTTTCCTGATAGCGGAATCTAGCTGTAGAGCCAAACATACACAGCACAGCAAAACAACATCCGGGGGCTGCTTCTTAGAACTGTGCGTGACACTGTGATTTTCACTGCCTGGAGCCTTGTCAGTAGGGCAGAACACAGGCAGTGTGCAAAACACRGCTATTCCCATCTGACATCCCTTTTCCCTCCTTCGTCTCCAATGTAAATGCGTAGATGAGGTCCAAGGTAACACAGAATTGATGRAGAAATTATTCCTTTGGTGCAATGTGCTTCCCTCTGTAGAAAACATTGCCCGTGTTTTCATTAGCTTGGACTTTGCATGTGTTCGTGTTCAGGTATGTCATGTTCTTCAAGCACTCCTCTGGGGTGACTCCCTTATTTGCCRCGGTGAAACGGGGTAAGCTATGAAGGTCCTTTGATTTCTGTAGGAGATGACCTCTATTTGTTGTTACTGGTGAGTTTACGTGATGGAAATTCACTGAAACACAGGGCGAAGAGAAGACTTGCAAGRTGTAGATTCAAATAACATTAAAAGGGCCTGATTAAAATCACTGTGTGATCACATTAAAAGTGATTAAAAGCACYGTGTTTGACTCGGTAGCCCTGCTTAGAAGTTACTGCTTGTGACAACTTAAGTAATGAAGTCATCTGCAGTGATCCTAAGAGAAGCCATTGACTACACAGAAGTTGTGCTGCAGCACTCTTTTATCTCCGGTACTTTTTTCTCACTGTGATAAATAATGAATTGGTACCTAAAGCACTGTAAAGGATTCATAATCAATATGCCATCTCAGGAGCTATGCAAACGGTGGGATGAAAAAGCAGGGCAGAGGGAGGCATGGGAATGCATTTGACTCAGGCAAATATATGTATATAATATATATCTATAGCATAGTTTCAGTGAAAAGAAACCTTATTTGAAGTAACCATATTATAGCATATTCCAATCCACTATTTTTCTTTTCAAAAGTTTTAAAATCTATTAAAAACATCACAAAAAAACCACTGTTTTCAAAAAGCTTTATGCCCCCCCGCCTTATATGTGTTTATTAAGTGCATTCCTAAGTGCACTCATGAACCTCAGCGGGCCTTTGCATATGCAAAAATGTCACTTAGATGATGGCATCTGCAACAGGAACAACCGTGTTCCATAGCTGCATGATTATCCCGATAGAGGCTAGTTATAAAGAAATCTTCTTTTTATACTAACTGCGGTTTCCCCGTGCGAAGTTCCTCACCTGCTTTTTGTCAGTATTTAGCAGAAGTCTTTCAGGAGTGAAACTGATACGGAGACAACCTCCGTGAAGCTCAGACTCCGTATCCTTCTCCCCGTCCTCCACACCGTTACCAAAAATAATGCTGCCGTGTGTCACGAGCTTCGGCAGTGACGATGCARACACACTGGAGGCACTCTGGCATCTCCATAAAACATTCACGGGAAAAACTGGGGCTTGTTTTTGATCCTTTCCCCTACGCTATCAACAGCGAAGTTAAAGTGATTTCTTTTTGGCAAGCCCTTGTAAAAAATGGGTAGCACAATGCCCAGTACTGCCTTTTGGTGGTGGTGGTCTGTGAATCCGGCCTCTAGCGTGCCAGGGAGCTGCAGGCAGACRCAGAAGGGCACGAGCAGTGGAAAGCAGTGCTGGCCTGGCTCTTTGCTCAGGCTGGCAGCGGGGCAGACCGGCCCCGCCGCCCCCGGGCCGCGCCGCTTCTGCTGCCGCTCTGGCTGCGAGCAGCGAGCGGGTGCCGGTTGCTTTCCTGTCGCGTGCACCGTGATGTCAGCCCGGCACGTGAGCCCTGCGTACGGGAGGGCCCGGAGCCGGGCGGCGTGTCGGCGCCGCAGCGGCGTCTGGGGAGATGCTGCCGTGGCAGGGGGTGCCCAGCTCGCTGCCCCTTTCCTCGGGGTGCACTCGGCGGGTGGGCAGCCGCGGGGGCAGCGCTCCCGGAAACGTTTAGGTGGGTGAAAACAGTCAGTGCCATCGATTGTTCTTTTTCTTGTCCTCCTTTGAAGGGGTTAATCAATTATTTCTCCTTGCCCATTAATTATTTACACTTGCTTCTCTAGCTCTATTTTTAAGAGGCGAATGTAAGTTATTGCACAGATACCGTATGAATTATTAACATGGCACTACTCAAGTTGTCGGACGGCGGACGAGGGGATCGGATCTGATAGCCCTGCCCCGCGCGGTGCGGCCTTGCGCTTCCCCGCTCGCGCGGAGCTGCAAGCCGCGTGCCGCGAGCCCGGCGGCCCCCGGGCCCTGCAGCCCGGCCCCGTGCTCCTGAGGGACCTCGCCCCTCGGGAAGGTCTCCCCAGTGACGTTAGCGGGGTGAAGCAGAGAGCAGCTCCACAGCAATCCACTGTCGGACACTGTTGGGGTCCGGACCAGAGGTCTAATGGATTCAGCAGGGGCTGCGCAGCACCGAGGAGTCTTCAAGCAACCTCCGATCCACTCGTTTTACAGTGCCCGGCAAATAGCTTCTTTGTGCCAAAGATGAGGACGGGTTCCCCCACCTGGCTCTTTTCACAAACCCCATAAATGCCCGAGTGGTGACAGCGTGCAGCACTTCAGCCCCTTTCCAGTTCAGGTAAGAGCAGTGTACGCCCTTCCTTTTACCCCACTGCTCCCCATAGACTGCCTGCATTTAGATCATCGGGAGCTCTGCAAGGCTGTCACACTCTGTTCCTACCCTCAGACTGTTAAGAAATGCTGAGGAAGGAGACTGTTTTCCTTCTGTGGGAGGACACACACGGAAGGCTTCGCTCAATTTGGTGTCAGTTTTGTACCTTGATGTGAGAAAATCTGAAGTTTCTTTTAGTATCGCTAACTGAGAATGTGGTGGTTCATTGAACCCATTAAAAACCCACTGCCTGTTCATATTAGATATGTTACCTCTTACTTCTACATTTCCTTTTCACCATGTATTTTGTTGCAAGATGAAAGCCAGAGCCTAAGGAACTTAAGTTTTTCAAGATACTCTTATCCAGATCTTTTATGTTTTTGCTCCAGTAAGAGTAACTGGACCTGGAGAAGGTAAACTGGGTTGGTATTTAGGGCCATCAACATAATGTCTGCGTGGGCAGAGCAGAACGATCCACCTGAGGCTGCCAGACGCGCGCACTGCTCTATTTAAGGCCTGTTTCTCAGGGATCGCTCCAAAACAGTCACAGTCAATCTCCCGAGCAGGTTTTGCTGCAGTCAGCTCTGCCGGCTGGAGGAATCTGGGTCTCGCGTGGAGGCCGCTGGGCTCTCCCCACGCTGCCTGGAGCCTTGCACAGAGCTGGCGCCTCTCCCTGTATCCAGGGCTGGCAAACCGGAAAATTCAAACGATGACGGAGGGAGTGACGTAATTCCCGTCGTGTGACTTAACAAACGGTTTTAAGGCAGGTTTGGATTTGGTAGCACGCAAGTTGCTTTTCTCTTTAATACATTTTGCTGGTTGTGATAGATTTTTTTCTATCAAAACCAGTTGAGAATCATTTTTTCATCTCTACTATGAGTTATCCAGAGCCTGGTCCTTCTAGTTTCCCACTGCCTTGCCCGTGTACCTTCTACAAAGACTTAATTAATGTGTTGGTTGTTCCTAACCAGAAGATACCGGATATATTGTCGTGTTGCTGTCTRTAAGCTCTGTGGGCAATCATACGGGAAGCTTCTAATACCAGTCTGAGAGTAGACAAGAAATAGGTCCTAAATTATTTATAGAGATGAGAAATGGTGGAAATCACTTGCCAGGASGAAAAAAATGCTAGAGGTTGAGAATGGTCTTTTACTAAAGGGGAAAATTTTACTCCTCCGTCCCTCATTGCAAGAGTCCTCTTTGTGCCACATCACTGTAATTCCATCCGTGTAACAAGCAGGTTGAGAGATAGGATCCTTGGCTTTTGGATATATTGACCATTATGGAAAATGGCCATAACTTTGGCAATTTTCCATCAAAATTGTCCGCTATGATGGGTAGACCTTAAATTCTCCACAATGTCCTTCAATGGTCAACTGTCAGTGTGTCAGAGTTACATTATACACAGTAAAAAAGGACAAGGAATTAGAATTSGTTTGCTTAAAGGAAAAAAAAAGTTCATCCCTCTGCTTTTACTCTTCTGTCTTTGGTGGGATTCTTGCATCTTTCGCTCCGCTGTGGTCATCTTCAGCCTATGATTTTTCTGTGCACAATGCCAGCTGGGATGCTGAGCTGAACCTTCAGCTTCCCGGCGTTCGGAAACCATCCTTGGAAGCTCTGAAGAGCAGCAKGGCCTTGGGCGCACCCTGGCCAGCAGTCTCGAGTGCCCAGAGCTGAGCTTTGCCATTCAAAAATGGTACCGCACAGCYGGTGTCAGGAGACCCTGCTCCCCTTCCTCGGGACGTCAGGCAAGCACAGGAATCTTAAAACGGGAGGACTTATTTTGTGCTACTGCTTGTTCTGCCTGCTCTCTGTTTCTCTGAACATACTGCAAGAACTGTCCCTTATCAGGATAATTTGTCACTTCTGTTTTGGTCTTGACTGTAATCTGTAAGACCAGACCAGAGGGAATGAAAGACAACATGTCAGTGAATAATTAAGCTTTTTATTGTTATTATTTCATCCTATAGAGTGTTGGTTTCATTCTTGSGTAAAGGTCTGGGTTTTGTGTGATTTTGTTGGAATGGATTATCCGCCAGTCCAGACAGCCGTTGAGGAGGCAGCAATTCAGGTATCTCCCAGAATGCCAGGAGCACAGACTCAAGGATATCCTTTGCTTCTTTTTGCCAGCCCTGTTGGAATCGAAATAATCCTATGTGACAATTTTGTTATCACAGAATGGGTGAGGTTGGAAGGGACCTCGGGAGATCACCTAGTCCAACCCTCCTGTGCCAGCAGGGACACCTAGAGCATGGGACAGAGGGTGGCATCCAGGTGGGTTTGGAAGATCTCCAGAGAAAATATATATATATATTTTTTTTTTTGGGGGGGAAAAAAGGCAGAAAATCAGAGTTTCTGCAGTCCTAAATGAGAAGATTAAACAACAGCACACTCCCAGTTGGCTTTCTTTGCACATGCTCTCTTGCTATAAAATTGCTGGGAGAAGAAACAAGTGTTTCACTGCTTGGTCCTACCGAGTCGGTGTGAACATGCACTGTGGGGCTCTTCCACATGGTTGTGCCTTTGCTGCAAGAGGATTCGAGGAAGCCAGGCTGCCTGCTTTTGGTCAAAGGGAAGAGAAGTTTGTGGGCACCAGCATTACACAAGTGCTTCAGATCCTGTCTCATGCGCTTATGCACTCCTCAGAAGTAATGGCAATAGCAGGGCAGTGGATGCGACATTCACTGGTACGAGACGTCTTTGGAGCATCTGGTCTTAACAGAAAGATCTCATAAAATTTTTACGTGACTTTTTTCCTGGCAAACACAAAGCAAGAGAGGAGGTAAAAGAAAAAACAAAACACTTTCCATACATTATGCTCAGTTTCCTGAAACACTCCATATTTCATTCTCAGCAATGAAGAGTGCCAAGTTTCATGGGGATGGCCTACTAATAAAGGCATTTACCGGCTTTTTGCAGCTGCGACCGACACTCCGTTAACTAGGAGTAAGTGCGGGTGTTGATTGGATCCTGGCACCATTATTCCAGGTCAGGGGCTGACATAATTGAAGGGGACGGGAGCAGTAATTAGGATGCAAAGGTTGTCACTCGCATCATATTGCAATCTGTTCTTTAAACCTGAAGCCTTATTTTTCATCCGCTTCCTAGGCTGGAACTTACTTGGTTCCTCTTTTGGTCATTTGGTCGCTTGCTCCGAGGCTCCGGGATTGAGTTTTACTCAGCTGCTCATCAAGACAAGAATGGAAAGAACATAAGATTTCCRGAAATGCTGAAGCAGTCGAGAGAGAGGAAATAGTTCAGATAAATCACCCACCTCCAAGGTCTCATTTTACTCTTGTCTCCCAAGTGGGGATTGCTGGGTGAGGAGGATGTCGTAATAACAGCTCAGAAGATCTGTAATGGGGGGAGAGAAATGAAGAGCCTTGAGATGCTTCCGATGCAGTTCTACCTGTCAGGAGCTTCGCGTGTTGCGGGTGCTCATGGCTGATTATCTGTAATCGAGCCATTACAAGCAAAACCAATATTAGCAATATTTCTAGTCTACCTCTTAAACTCTGCTCTACCTCATACAGGTTTAAAATCTYAAGTCAGATGGGTAGTCAAACATTTGTGAGAATTATTTTTTTCACTGTGTAACACCATAAAAGCAACTAGGCACCATTAAGGATTTATTGAGTTTCTATTTTCCCTATTATTATTTTAAAGTGAAAGGTTTGCCATAATGAAATCGCTGCAGTGCAATGACTGGGCATTTGGGTGTTTTTGCAAGCAATCCCAGCTATTATAGCTGGGCCRTATGATCTGTGAAAATCTGCCTGTATTGGATGCATATGACGGGCGGTTTCACTTTTGGTCCCTGATGGGAGTCCATGTGAATGTTAAATACAGAAACTGATGCCAGTGCTTACATAACTGCCGAGGGGACGGGCTGCTGGAGCTGTTAAAGGTCAGGCTGCTGGCTGCTCGCAGGTTTTCAGGAGGAGCTGGCTGCACAGGGAGGGCAATTCCAGCTGTCGGAGGAAACGGTGGCAGTCTCTGGAGGCAGAAKGCCTTATAAAAAAACCCCACATTTATTTCCTGCCTCAAACAATTGATTATTTTTATAGGCCTCATGAATCCTGCAGATTAATGCATGTGTATCGAGGCACCAATTATTTTAGCTTGATGTTTTGACAGTAAACAGGTGCATGAGGTTCGATAAGACAGTTTGAAAAGGGTTACATTTCAATACCTTGTGCTTGTGTGCTCTCCTCAAGGGCTGGATTTATCAAGGGATTTCTAACTTTCAAACCTGCCATTAGCATCTTCTGGCAGAGAGCCCGCTCCTCCCCACAYGGTGTGGTGGAAGCAGCAGCCCTGCAATCCTGCGGCTCCTCCATGGGGCTGTGTGCCCACGGGTGATGGCTGAGACTGGGCTGAGGAGAGATGGGAAGGCTGGTTTAAATGGGCATTTCTCTGCTCAAAAGTTATACGAAAGCAGCACCTGGGGCTCATGGGGCCCTTCGAAGGGGCCTTCGAAGGCAATYTGTTTCATTTCCCCATAACTCAATGACGGCCCAGTCCTGAAATCGCAGCAGGGATCAGGTTTGTTCATAAACAACAGTTCCAAAAACTAATCTGCTGAGCAGATTGTATTCCTTGGCCCAAACCTCTGCCCCTTGGCTGCAATCAGTGGAGGTTGCCTGCTCTTACAACAACACGCCGGAGGGCAGGCGCCACCCCACCAGCCCCTGCCCCAGGCTGCAGCCCCATTGCGCATCAGTCTGCGCGAGGATGGGAAGGCAACACGAGCCCTTCCCTGTCGGTGCTGCACTTGGGGGGCGATGCAAACAACGCGCAGACTCTCCTCTCGCGGAGCAGCGCGGGTTTGCTACTGCGTGGGGCATGGGTGCTGCTCACCGACCTCTTGGGTGTCCTTTCTCCTCCAGCTGCTGCTGCTCCTAGGTATTTTTAGACTGTTTAGTGTGTGCTGCTCAAGTCGGGGACACTGGAGCCAAGCATGAAGAGAAAATCCACCTGTAGCAATGCGAGTAGGCTCATGCGAGTACAGCATTCCCTGTGATGGCATAAACACCGATGCCTTATCTTCATGGGTGGGTGTGTTAGGGAATAGCCACATTCCCATTGCTGCTGGACCACATCCATGGAGTCCTAATGCGGGAGATAATGTGTTTCAGGGAGAGGGTAGCTGCTCTCCCCATGCAGTCGGGCTTGAGGATGTTCTCCAGTGTCTTCCAGGAGATCTGGACAGCAGCAGGAAAAGATAAATTAATTAATAATGAAGAAAGAGCATGTTGAAGATAAATTAATAGTCACTTATGACTATTACAGCTACTGCAAAGAAARCAGCAATTGAGAAAAATCAGGAAAGCAAAGGGCTGCTGTATATATGAGAGYTTTTAGCAGTTTTAATTTTTTAACCAGTATAACTACCTAGCATATGAGTAACTTGTGCCTGCTTTTGAAAATGAGAGGAAAATTTTTCACAGTGTTTAGTGACATGTATTTGAGGTTGTGAGAATGTTTTAATTTTGAGGATATCACTGTAATTCACTGAATTTAATACATTGCATGCTACAATGCTTTCATCTATCCCAGACTTAGTGATGGGGCACAGTGAAGACAGAACTATTTAAACGTTTAATTTTGTTTGTTCCTGATCTCTAGAGCAGGGATAGATAGTGGGCTTTGAGACCCAGCTGATATGTAATGAACAGTGTTTGTCAAGTGCAACTGTAGTGGTTAGTCTGGGGATATATCTGAGTGCAGCTTTTATGTTTCATTTTGTTTCTCTGATGGGGATTATAATGGGGGAAGGGGAAAGAGTTTTTGCCTTGTTTGAGTCGCTTGTCATTCACAGTGCTCCAAATCACAGCTTTTAACAATAATCTTTAATCCCGCACCACTGCCCTTCAGTGTAGACTGCAGGAAAAGCTCCKCTGTTGATGTTTCACTGAAGCTCCTACTTTGCTCTTCCGCTGCAGGATAAAGTGACTTTCGTACTGGCGCAGCAGGTCCCCCGGGGCACGAGCTATTACAGAGCAACTTACTCTGTAGACAGTGTAAACAAGTCACCAGTCTACGAAACTTATTATTGCTACATGATTATCACTAAGGGCAAGGATTTGGGGAGAGTCAAAGAGACGAGACATGCAGCTGTGTGAAGAGAGCAGCCAGACCTGTAATACCAGGAAAAATATTACCATGAGCTTTAGGAGTGAATGCAACAGTGGATCTAGGATGCAGCGAGTGCAGGATGTGGAGATTTACCCGGGGTCCCACAAGCCTGGAGGGATTTCCTGCAGCRTTTGTGTGAAGTATCTGTTCGGGGCATTGCTGGCGACCCCCTCAGGTTGTTTCCCAGGGGGAACACACAGACGTCTCGCTCAGTTTGATGTCCGTAACCTTGCTAAAAAGCACTCATTATTGAAGCTGAAAAGTTTCGGAGCCTCAAACTCCTAGCAGAAGTTACGGTCCATCTTGGTGACACCCATATTGGAACTGCACGTTCCCGTTCTTCTTTCATCCGAGTTATTAGAAATCCTCGTCCAAATGTCAAATGTCCGTTTCTGCAGGGTGCTCTGGCGTCTCGCTTTGTTTTCAATACAGCTTCCAGACACGGCTGGCTTTTCTTGCTTGATGCTTATCTTCTCCTCAGGAACTTTAATTAAAAATAAGACGTCCTAGTAATGCAATTGCTTATATAATTTTTTTCTGGTAAACTTAATTAAATTTAAGTACTCRGTATCATCTTGCTGCGTATTGTTGGTATTTTCTAAATGGAAATCGCTAGATGAAAACATAATCAGCAATTCAACCAAACCAAGCTCTTCTTAATATTTTCTCCCAATGGTGAGTGAAGCAAAGATGACTTCAGATAATGTCTAGGGAGTCCCAGAGGCCAGTTGTTAAGCAGACCGGCTCCGTTGCCTGTGGTCCGTGTGGCGGCGTATCCTGGAAAGATATGCTTGTGATGAGCCGACGCACGGTTTTAACAAGGCTTTTTAGCAAGGGTTAGCCTGCCATCATTGATGTATAARCTTAATCCTGGCTATAGCGAAATAGGATTAAGTGCTGCTCTGCAGCCTCCATGCAAAGTTGGAGTAAACAGGATTTGCGTGGGTAGGTATCTCCAAGGAGCAGCTGCCCAGCCTGGAGCCGGGGGCTGCGGGATCCCGCGGGAATTCAGGAGCGGGGCTGTGCGGTGGGGAGCCCCTGCTCGGCACCCCGTGTTTGGTGCYGGGCTCAGCCCTGGGTCCCTCTCTGGGAGGTGACGGGGCAGACACGGTGCTGCAGAGCTCAGCACAGCCCGGCTGGCRGCATTTCTGGAGGGGACAGTCCAGCATCGGGGTGAACGCCATGCACAGATACTTGCAGTCCTCTCTCTTSATGATTCAAATGTAGGCAAAAGTACCCTCCGAGTTTCTACCTCTTCTGGACAGGGATTATATGCAATTTGTTAGGCCTCTCTTGACATTTACAAGATCTAWTGCAGGAAAAGCGTGAGTAATAAACATGATCGAGGCACACAGGAGTTGTTATCATACAGGTGGAAAGTGAGAGGAAAGAATTAGACAAAAGATGTATTGGCAGAATTAGATGTATAAAATGGTGGGGAAACGAGACATAGGCAAGAATTAATCCCCTGCTGCCACAGTACTACTTAAGAAATATAACCCAGAAGATTTGGGGAAATTTACTATGTCTTCATTCATTGTCATTCTGCCTTTCAAACCACCTTCTGAGGCAAATGGGAGAAGGACCAGTGCTATTTTTCCCATTGGCTTGGGTGCTCACAGGGCTAGGGCTGCAGTGGAGCAAATAACTGTGAATGTAGGGTTGGCAGYAGTGTTTACTGCTGCTGGTGCTGCCCTCTCTGAAATATTGCCTAAATATTGCCTGAAATATTGCCTGAAATAAGCAGAGGGCCCTTCAAAATCGGCCTTGGGCTTCTTCCTCCATCCTGGATCTAGTGAAGAAGAAGATGGAGCCGAAGTGGCCAAAACAGCCACAACCTCATGGGGTGGCATGGATCATCTGGGATCTAAGGGCTGTTTGAGAAGGMGGCATTTGCGTGCAAGGTGATGGAGTCTTTACCTAAAGCTCAAGATGCAGAAAAATTGAAGGTCTGAGCTTTTTTGGAGGTTGGTGAGCCAATATCCAARGACACCAAACAGCAGAGAATTACTCGTATCAGATTTATGTTCTTTTGACCTGTAGGTCACTACTGAGCGCCTGGAAACAAAACACCTGAAGTGTTTAAAGGTGATGGAAAAGGTGTTTTGTGTTTGTACCTCCCCAGCTCTTGAGCGCGGTGAGTTTGCTGAGCACAGGCTAGTCCTTGCTGTGGCACGGACCCCTAGGCATGTACAAGTGACCAGGGGCTATATTGCCAGCTAGGARAAGGCCAGCAGCGTTGCAATCTCTGCCATCCGGTTATCCCCCTTTAACTTGGCTGGGGCACCGTTCTCCCAGCACACTCTGCCTCGTCCCTTAGCAATGACGAACTCATCTGCAGACTAAGAAGTTTCATGTTGGCCTCCTGCGCATTGACAATAGTAACTTCAAAAGTTGGTTTCTGTCTTTGATTCTTTCATTTACTTTCAAAGTTCTGGTAGGGATTTTTCCAGGCATTTTCCAGAATGTTGTGCATATATCACATATGTTAAAATTAGCAGTCATGTAGCTGTAGTTTAAACAAATTGGTGAGCTTTGATTCCAAAATTCAAAGTTAAATTAAGRAGATCCCTCTCCCGAAAGAGCAGAAACGAGTAATTCCAAGCCTGAAGCGCACGCAGGGCCCAGCCGGGAAGCAGAGGGTGCAGCTCAGGCTGCCGGGCTGCGTGAYGCAGCGTAGACGGCGTCAGGGTGACTTCTCCCTTGGGTGCCAGGCAGCATCGCCCTCRCCAGCGCGGAGGAACCCACAGCACAACCCTGACCGGATCAGGCTCTCATTTGCCTCGAGAAGCCTCTCAGCTGTTTGAGGCGGGARTTTACCAAGGCGTGAACATGTTAGTCATAAGTATCTCTGCATTTCATCTTGGCTATTTTAAGGCTGCTTCCCTTGATCCCTGTTAAGCTTAGCTCACTTYAGGGCCCTACAGACCTCTAACTTTCTGTTCACCTGAGCAGCAGATTTCAAAGCTGCTTTTTATTTTTGTATCAGCACAGTTCTGAAAAACAAGGGTAGCCTCACACAGTCACTGCAGTTCTGCACATGGCCAAAAAGTGCACCCATGGCGTGTTG
The DNA here is from genome assembly GCA_003342815.1 of Eudromia elegans. Taxonomy (NCBI): domain Eukaryota; kingdom Metazoa; phylum Chordata; class Aves; order Tinamiformes; family Tinamidae; genus Eudromia; species Eudromia elegans. The sequence continues at coordinate 1,027,101 of PTEX01000039.1, read as the reverse complement.
CTGCTGAGAAAGGTGTGTCCTGCCCAAGGCCCGGCTCGGAGGATCTTCTGACACCAGGGGTGCCTATGGAAGTCTCCCATCCCCTGCCACTCGTGCACACACTTGAGGAAGCTCCTTGCGTTAGGTCCTTCCAGTCTCTTTSCAGTGTTAGGTCTTTCCAGTCGGTGCTCTTCTGCGGTGATGACAACTTGTGGGGGAGAGACTCCACTCGCCCTTTGAAGTCACCCACGCTCCTGGCTCACCGAACCATTCCCGGTTCCTTTGCAAGCAGCCTCCTTCTGTGCTCAGCATTCATAGTTTGAGGTGATTTTACTGGATTGCACTTGTTTTCCGTCCAGAAAGTCAGAACCCTTGGAATGAGTTTTCCAGAACAACATTTTGGAAACAGGCCTGTGATTTCCCTTCTTTGAATTCAATATTGCTCCCACCTTTTTTTTTATTTTTTTTATTTTTTTCCAGTGTCTTTTCATTCCTAAAAGCTGTGACGAGGTCATTTGCTGTGTGAGCACTAAARAGGTGAATCTAACTGCAGCATATTAACGTCAAAATGGAGATGTTTGAATGAAACTGAGCACACTGTRGGCTCACAGTGGGGAGAACCTCTGCTCTTATTCAGCCCTATAAATAAAATATGCAGATGCAGGATGTGTAGAATACACAGATGCAGTACATTTCATGCCCATGTGAATTCATCTATGCAGATACATAAACCATGCCAAAAAGAAAGAATGAGGGCTGTCTTGTGGCACCTTCTTCTTCCCTAGGCTTATTTTCCCAGCCATCTTCAGCAAGCAAGCCTGCAATATTTGGTATCTTGTCTTCCTAATCAGACAATCTGCAAACTGGCCAAGCTTTAACCATCCTAAAATTTGCCTCCATCTGCATCCCGTAATAACGCGATGTCCCTTCAGGCAATAGCCTGTATTTTGCATGGCAGTCCAGAAAAGAGTTTCTTCCCCTCAGCTCTCTTGTGGCCTTCCCACCACAGATGATGGTCAAGTATTCTCCTTTCATGACTGTAGGAGTAGCCAGGTTTTTTGCCCAGTTTTCATGGATTAGGTTACGTTGCTCCATTTAAATTTTCCACTCTGTGAAGTGTAGCCTTTTTATAACAGTCTCCTCCATATTCCTGGGCCAGTCGCTCTCAGATGAAACAAGACTTAGCCAGTGTGGGGGCAGATGCCTGTGACTAACTAAGCTGTCTTTAATCCTCCCTCCTGGGTCACATTGCTGTCAATGCAGTTTGGGCTCATCATTTAGTAAAGAAATTCAATTGACATGTTGYTTAATGTCCCCAGAAGGACCTGCTTGGAACAGAGCTGCTGAGACTTTAGGTTATTGTGAAGATTTTCTTAGGCYTTTATCCTCCTCTCCTAGACTGTAAACCCAGAGCTATGTGGCCTGCCATTTGATGCACACATACCTGGAGTACTCATTTTTCTTAGAGGAGCAGGAAAATCTGCTCTATCAATTATCTCTGAAAAACTCTTTTTGGAGAAAGCCATCCCAATCCTCCCAGCAGYGCTCCAGCACAAGTAACGTATTTATAGCTCGCGGTACTGCAGCTGTTTATGCCTTCAGCTGCATTTTCAGTGCATAGAAAGGCAAAAACAAGGAACRGAAAAGTCGGTGTAGGACGTACATTTTCCCAGGTCTATTCAAACTCTRCATTCAGCTGCAGTAGTGAAAAACAGAGGAATATCAGCAAAATGTTCTTTTCAAGTTCCCTCTCAGCRAAGCAGCTTTCTGGGAACAGTTGTCTCAAGTGCCTGTAGAAACAAGCAGACATATTCAAGATGCTTCAGACAAAGAGCAAAATAAGCAAGAGCTATTTAAGTGTTGCTCACCGTGAGAACACAAGTTCATGCCAGCTTTGCTACTTCGAGCAGCTCCCGTTTAGGTATTTCATGTTGCTTGATGAAGGGAAAGTTTAGGATACTGTTAACTTGATGCAGCGCTGTATAAAACAGGGGTGACCAGTTGCTTCCCTCTTATACATGGGTCGGATCCAGCTTTCTAGTGCATGGAAATGTTCTTGCGAAGCAAAAGCTGTTGAAAGGGTTGTAGCTCACGTGCCGTGTTGGTTTTTACCCGTCTTTGCTGCTGCTGGTGGCCCGTGCTGGGAGTCGTGCTTCTCGTGTGACGTCTCGGGGCCCGTGGGAAGGTCTCGGTGCGAAGGGTTCGGGGCTGCCTCTCACCGTGTGCTCCTTCCTGTGGGACCCCCTGCACGACAGCAGCRTTGCCCTTCCAAGCCTGAACGCCGGGAGATGCTGCTGCTGGCAAAGCTCCTCAGCAAAGTCTGGTTGTTTGGGGAAAACGTTTGCCTCGTAGAAGTCCAAATTTAAGTCCRAATCCAGAGTTTCTTATTTGCTGACTGGCTTACAGTCATATACAAAGGTYTGGGCTCAGGTCGGATTAAAATGTAGAGGCTGGAGAGAGACCATCCGGTTGTAGGCTTTCATCCTAACAGGCAGGTGAAGCCTTCCCCGACTTCACCCCGAGGCTGAGCGAGGCCCTGCTCGCTGATCTGAGCTCACAGATCAAAGGGAGCCTAAATACGAGACCACTCATGCGCTTCGGGCCACGTTTTGCAATTCAATGCGGTCCGTTTTTTGCATTGCAGAATATTTACATTTGCTAGAGGTGCATAGCCACTAATGGCTATGTCCCTAGCTGCTAATATGTAGGATTGCAATGGCACGGCTTGGGGGAAAAAAAAAAAAAAAAAAAAGACAAAGTCTTCAAAGTCTTGAAAGGGCCCCAGCCTTCATGCTGAGGACCAAAGCTAGTCTATAGCTGGTAATAAATAGAAGACTTCCTAGCCCGGCAGGCTGTCCTTTAATAACTCAGCATGAGGTTTCTTACCCATCCTCTGGAGCAGCTGGTGGCAGCTGCCGTGGGGACATCCCCACGGGAAGATGGATGGACCACTTGATGGGCCTGTGAATCCTCTCCTCACCTCTCTGCTAAAGCAGTGCTCACATCCACAGGCGTTCAAGGACACTTTCCCGTCCTGAAATGGACTCATTTCTGCTAGAGACATAAATCAGTTGAGAAAGACCAGGGAGAGTCTCTCTCAGGTTATGAATTTATGATAAGCTTTTGCTGACAGGGAGCTTTTCCTTTGCTTTTTCTRTTTGCTATCCATCACCTCTTTTGTTGTTGTTGTTGTTTCTGGTAGAAGAATGATCCATATGAAGAATTCAGTATTGGCTACTCCTTTCACAGCTGTGGCCATAGCTTTCTTTAAATGAGTGTCATTATCACCAGGGACACCTGGTTGTAGTGGGACTTACAGGCTCGACGAGCTTGCAGCTTTTCTCTCTTAAGGGCATGGCACTTTTTTAGTTTTCTGTTTACTAGGATAGCAACAGTTATCCTTATCGCTATTTTTTTGCTGAATTTCGACAGTTACTCCCATTAAAATTACATTACATTACTTTAAAATACCATGGCCAGCAGTAGAAAAAGTTGTTTGGGAGGAAAAGGAAACGTTGACATAAGTAGATAATTTTCCCTGTGATAGATGTTTCGCTCATTAGCAGCAGAGGCCTGAGATGTCCCCTTGCACCCCGTCTGGGCACCCGCTGCTCCGTAGCTCCATGCGGGGAGCCGAGTGCTTCACACTGCGTGCTGAGACCGCACGGCTTCGGGAGACTGCGGTCAGCGAAGCCCCAGGAGGACGGGGTTCCCGCTGCGGTGGGGGTCCCGCGGGAACGTCGAGGGCCCAGTGCCCAGTGCTGGGCTTCCACTCGCATATAGGGAGCGGAGAGCACTGTGCTCTTCTGATGCGGAGGCGATGCAGGGCATCCCACCTGGAGCGGAGACATTCCCCTACCAAACGATGGGCCTGGATAACTAACACGCTCTCTTGCCCCTCTGGAAGTGGCTCGTAAGAGCTGGCAGGACCTGGAAGRGCCAGTTCAGTTGTGGACTAGCAGCAGCTAGCGCGTGGGGTCCTCRGCAGGACCAGGCAGGACTGCACGAGGCAGTGCACATTTCCAGAACAGGACAGAATTCCTGTCCTGGGCTGGACCTTCCCCAGGTGCTTGTTTCCACGTGAAGGGCAGCACATTTTGGGAGGTGAGWCCTTAACTCTCCAGCCCTGGGATTTGGGCACCGCAAGCTCTTGGGAAGCCTCCAGCAGCAACCAGTAAACACGTCTTGAAATTCTTCGGCCCAAAGCAGCCTTTTTCTGGGCTCGTGCCCAGAAGGGGCGGAGGACAAGGACGGTGTCCACAGGCACAAGACTGTCTCACAGTTCCCTTGGCCTCAGGGTTTGCAGCTCTGCTGTGCCAAACTTAYCCCACTCTGCCCTGGGGAAAAGGACCTTTCCTACCAGGGCACCCTCGCCTCRGTGCACAAACCCTCGTGCCAGCAGCAGCCTCTTGTAGTGAACTCAAAGCACTTCCCGCCTTTGAAAATGCTTGAGTTTTGTCAGAGCTTAAAATAGGCAGCTCAGAAAGGCTCCTCGCAGGGCTGCGGTTGAAAAGCAAACCGGGCCATTGGATTTTCCTGGGAATCTCCTTACCTCTGCTGTGAATTTACCTCCTCTCTTCTCTGTGCAACCTGCTTTGATTTAGCTCTTCGCATGCAAAAAGGCAGCGGTATCAAATTAACTAGGGGAGCAGGCTTACTGTGAAGGTACAAAACTGCCACCTTTATGGTTTGACAGAGCTTTGAACGGGCTTTGTCCCTGCTGGCAGCAGCTGCCTCATGGTTGGCTTCCGCCAGGTTGCACCTATCAACACCAGGGCTGGATTTGGCTCCTTTCCAGCCAAGCTGCCACCATGTGCAAGGACATGTGCTTTCGGGGTGGGGGAACATCAAAGAGAAAGGAAGAATCAATGAGGACAGCTATGTGTGTGACTGACTGTGCAATCAGCTGAGGTACATTTATTTGTAAAACCTCTCTGTGCCCAATTATGCACAGAGCTTCATCAAGGTTAATAGGGAGGGKTTTTTTTTAAATGGGAGGTAAGGTAATTTCATGATAGCTCTCATCTTTCCATTTCTGTTGTCTGAGGAAYAATCAAGTGACGCATTGCTTTGGCTGTTATTCTACATATAGAGTGCAGATATTTTCAAACTCAAAGCACGAAGATTCATTCCTTGCAAAACCCTGAGCGTTATAAACGTGGGCAAACCGTGATCCAAGAGCCTGTCATGTAGCTGTTCCTGATTCTCAGACCTGCACTGGTCATCTGTTTGTAAAACAAGAGAAATAGGCTTGTAAAGAAATCTAAATCACCACCACYTCTGTCACAGAGTAATCTGCATGTTCTGCCCCTAAATGGGTATTTTCATTCCTTTCTCTATGTGACTGCTTGACATTTACAGCTGAACTTTCAGACTAAATATCTGAGGGAGCTCTGCTGACTGCGCACCCTCTCCAGGGCTCCACAGGGAAGCCTGCGTATTTCAGGGCTTGTTTGCTTCATAAACATCCGATTGTACGTGAAAAGGGCAAGAATGCAACGTTATTTCTTTTCCTCTTCATTCAGCAACTTTGCACAGCTGGGCACAGGCATCCAGCACGCCTGCACAAACACCCCAGCATTGCGGGCTTGGAAACCTCTGCCGTTTGAGCAAGTTGGTCCCCAGGCCACGCCGGGGCTGGTTATCCCTTTCGGTGAGGGGTGATGCGGGGTCCGGAAGGGACAAGGAGACTCCAGGGGGTTGTGGAGGTTCAGCTGGTTGCTCCGCTGGGGCACCCTGCCCGAAAGGAAAGAGGCAGAAGGATCCTAAAGAAATAAAATTGCAAACTTAAAAACTGCCAGAAGAGTTAAAAGTGTTAGCCTGTATCTAGTCTGCTGTAGCCATCGGGCCGGATGCTTTCATTTCCCAAGAAACACCTCAAAACTGCAGGGTTTTCTACATTGAGATTATTCTGTTTTCATCTATAAAGGGACAGAAGAACCAAGCAAAAATGCCACCCCTTAGGTGACACTATTGCACAGTCATAGCCACAGTTGTGATTCAGAAAAGGACTGGTTGCTTTTTAGCCTCATTTTCATGATGGGCGGCTGAGGGGAAGAAAAAAAACCTAAAAAGGGCTTTTGAATGGAAAGATTTGAATAGAAACRCTCAAAGACCATAGAGGCCGATATGCATTTGCATTGATTGTATAAACGCAGCCAGAGGGAAAACACTGCCCCTGCAGCTCAGCCCTGCTCTGGGCCCCGTCCCCTGTCCTGAGAATGTGCTAATGCCTTAGCAGTGACAGAGACCAGTGTCCCTGTACAGAGCACAGGGGGACSCCTGGCATCACTTCCAGTATCCAGTCCTTTTGGGTTTAAGGCCTCGTAATTCTCAGAAAAATCAGTGCCTGTGCCTCGCGTGGAGAACACTAGTTCCAGGAAAAAGATGGAGGAATAGCTGTTCGTTCAAAGGGAAGCAGTAAACGTTGCTGTTTGAAGTACTTAATAGCAAGGCAGTCAGCYGGTAGCCTGGAGTGTCTTCAGCATCTTTCTCAGTCAGTAATGGCCCAGTTTCAGCAGCCTGGCCCGTTCCTCGCTGCTCACCCCGGGCACAGCGCCGAGGGTGCCTTGCAGCAGCGGGAGTCGCGCACAAGAGCTGYCCGGGAGGCTCGAGGCCGAAATGCAGCCGTACTAGGGAAAACAACGCGAGCGGGGGACTCCACAGGGCAGAGACAGAGCTGCCTGCGGAGCAGCCAGGGCAGGGCCGGGGCAAAGGCCCTCGAGCAGAGCGGGCGTGTGAAGCCTGAGGAGCGTGCTTAAAGACTGGCCTTAGGAAGGGAGGGCAGCGGGATGCTGCCCGGCATCAGGGTGTGCGGGGAGCCTGGGCTGCCTTGCCTTGCAGGATTGGAGTGGATGGCTGAATTTGGGGGGGGACTTTGCTTTTTCTGCTTTGCTTTTTTTGTTATTTTTTGGCAATAATGAGTTTTTTATTTTATGTTGCAGTAGTGCTGAAGGGTGTTCAAAAAATTCCTTTCTCAAGAAGATCCCTGCTGAGTCATTTGAAGGGAATGGGGACCCCACTTATTTCATCTTGCAGTATCTGTAAGTCATTACCGGCTTTGTAGCACCAAATACTACAGAGCATAAGTAATGCTGACAGGAGCTCAGTGACTAAAAGCAAGGTAAAAAAMCATTTTTTTAGGCACCAGTCAGCATATTATTATTATTAAGTGTGAGGAATTTTCAGGTGGAATTAGAGGGGGRTGGAGTTTTACTTATGCCTCGTAGAAGTTTAGCTTGCAACAAGCTTCCCACTGAGTTTTCAATATAAGGGTAAGCTGTTTGGCTGAAACCTGCCATTTTTACATTGACAGGGAAATGAATMGGCAGAGTCTGAAGAGGCCTCCTCCAAAGGAGTTTCAGTTCCAAGTCATTAGGAATAATTATCTCAATTAGAGTTTTGCTTTGCTCTGGGTCAAGTTTTTCTTGAAGTTCCTTGGTTTCCTTCAAAGCACAAGCAGCTTTCTCTAGTTTTCCTGTGTAAATGAAAATGCTCTGGAAATTCTGACTTRGGTTATGTGTAAGAGGAAGAGAGAATAATGAAGCTGGCTAGCTTAGGAAGCCGGGGGTTATCTGAGCCGTGAGTCAAGGGTTCCCTGGTGCAGAGAGGGGTGATGGGAGGCAGCCCGTGGGGCAGGACTACCTTGTCCCAAGTGCCCATCCCTGGCCTGTGCAGTGGAGCCCTCCCCGCAGAAATGCCTGGATACCTGCATGCGCTGCCCCGCTCTCGGCTTTCTCCCTGTTCCTGCCTCTCCAGAGGCTGCAGCCTGAGCCCAGGGCTTCCTCCCAGGAGCCTGGAGTGGCAGGGCAGRGATAGAAAGAAATGGGAGGGTTGGAGGTGATGCCTTGGTCAAGACCAGTTACTGCCTGCCTCTGTTTTTATGAACTTTCTACCTCCCAATAACTTATTACGGCCTCAGAGTTGACCTGGATCTTGGAAAATCCTCAGGATTTCAAATTTTTCAAAGCAAAAYAAAGTGCACCGAAGTTTCTAGAAACAGAAGAGAAATGCATCTGTTCTCAAGATGCGCCTTAAAAAACCGCTATCGCTTAAAATTTTCATCCCTAATCAGCATCTGCATTTGAAGATCAGTCCCATAAAGCAGTTTTGTTCCCCTTCCTTGTCGSTCATAGGGCAGAGCGCGAGCCCAGGTGTCCTGGCTCCAGTGAACCTGCTTTAGCACCCGTAGGAATTTTACTGGAGTAAAATGCAAACCCAGCGTGACGGCGTCTGCGGCAGCGRGCACCTCGGGCCCCCAAGCAGCGCAGCACGACTCCTCGCAGCCGCTCTGCGGGATGCGTGGCCTGGTACGTGCACAGTGCTGCCCTGGCGCTCCTCGTAGCTGTGGACCCGAGCAAAATCCCTGCAAGACTTGGGCTCGTGCAGCCGCCTTTTGTGGGTGCCCTACCTGAAATACCAGAGGGAGATCTGTTTTCAAAAGAGGATTGCTTGCAAATGCCACAACTTATTTTTAGCCTTTGCAAGGGGCCAGATTAGGCAGTTCCTTCATCAGTAAATTTCTCTAAGAATCCTTAAAGTAGGGTTGAAATTAAAAAAGTAGATGCTTGTGTCCTTATGCTGCCCTTAGCCTTCTTGCTGTACCATCCTCAGAGGGTGGGCAAAGGAAGAGTTGGCCTAGAAGGGTCTGCTCCATCCAGGCAGCTTTGGACACATAAATAAAGTAAAAGCAATGGCATATTGAAAAGAAGCAACTCTCATAATTAAAGATAAGAGGTATATTAATTTATCATTGTCATAGACATTGTCGCCTGAGAAATGCTGATGCTAAAAACCCCTGCAGGTCTGTGACAGCCCTTTCACGGGGCTGTCGCTCTCCACTCACACTCACATAGTATTCACCATCATTAATCTCCTGCGCCCAAGCCAGGGTAAATTCTATTCTGCTGTTGGCTGCCGTGCATTGGGTCCCAAGGTGCAGACAGACACCTTTATTTTGGAATATAGCGAGGAGTTTGTTATTGTTGGGAGGGAAACAGCCTACTCAGGATGGCAGAGGAAGGTTATTTAGTTGGGTGGGTTTTTTTCCTTCTGTTTTGTTTTGCTAGAGCAGCAGCATCTACAGGGTCCTCGGTGAAACATAAGAGCGGTGGTGCTGGCTGGCAATGCCTGGCATTTAGTCATGTATATATAATTAAATCCTAGTGATTTATAGTAAAAGTGCTTCCTTCCCTTCTCTTTTAATGCCAGTAAGGAGAATAAAAGGTACTTCCCCACAGTATTTTCCCAGCCTACAGTGGCCAGCAAATTCCTGTCATTGCACCTTCACTCTCCCCAAGTGTTTTGCAAAGCTTTCTGCACATGAAGAGGTTCTTTGCAGTAGACAAATCAGATGCAAAACACGTGAGGAGGTTCATGCTCTGATGTACCTTGGCATGTCAAGTACCCAGAGATTAGAAGGACTTGTGAGTTCATGTAAGAAAATTGCATTTCAGAAGCTGAATCTCATTATCAGCTTCAGAGGCCTTGTCTTTACCATGCAGCAACAGCAACAACTTGTGCAAAGGGGATCGATAAGCTCTTATTGATCAATGAGCTCAATTTGTGCATTTTGGACTGTGGTTCTAACCTTAGTTGCCATCAGCTTCCAGAGACTTGTGAAGTCCATAGAGCTACTGCCAGGTTTTGTCTTTCTTCCTGCATTTGAGATTGGATTTGCAGGAGCACAGTCCAGAGGCAGACACTAGAATTGGGTGCAATGATAGGATTAAAAAGTTGTGCATCCATAATGTATATCAGGCTTCTTGTGTCTGCTAAACTATTAAAAACACAAAGAGGTACAAAAGAGAGAGGTACTAAATTGTCAGAGAGGAGAGACTTCCCCCTATTAGGACTACTGAAAGCATAGAGTAAATTCGCAAGACGGGTGATGAAACTTGGATGTTTTCAATAGGACTGAACAGAAGTACAGGAATAAAATAGAGAGAGAAGATGAAGCACGTAGAAAGGTAAAGCTGTGAACTTCACATAAAAGGGATAGACCCACTCCCGTAGGCGGGAATCCCCATAACTAGCCAGTTGCTTGAGTAAAGACTGTTGCCTTGGGTTATGGATAGCCCAAGCCCAGGAGTAGGAATAATGGTGAGGTATAAGCTAGGAACCTGCTCACATTAGAGTATTCTTAGGAAAACGCTTCACGCAGAATTACTTTGCTGTCGGCATCCAGGGCCACTGTGGTAACATTCCTGTGCATTGATTTTTGTTTCTTATAGGAATATGCTCCTGCCTGGGCTCGTCATACTTCTTCCCAAGTGCGTCTATGTGGACCTATATTCGTCCCATAGAGTTTGTGCCAGGATTGCTCCTGACACACTGTCATAGACCAGCTTTACTAAKCAGGGCATTTGCAGTTACACTGACTTTCCTAACTAAAAATTTCTTAGCCTCCTGCCCATTTTCAGCTGAAACTGCACCCATAGGCCACCTAACACAGTTCTCTTCTGTCAGTAGCCAGCGAATCCCAGTGCTCTTACATCTGCTCCCCCTGGAGCCAGGTCAGCTAGAGCAGGAGCTGCCTCCACCTCTTGTCACCTGCACTCGCCTTGGCCTGGGCKCCGCTGCTGCTTCCTTACAAACGCTACCTCTGCCTTGAATTTCTTTCGTACAAGTCGATAGCCTTGTCCTTGTGCCAGAACTGAATTTATCTGTACTTGAACTGCAGCTCCCGTAGCTTGCTGAATATGGATATCTTTGGGGCGACACACCACTTATCTATAAACTGTTATATGCGCTGAATGATGTATGGGAATGTGTGATACAGGCGGAGATTATACGAGGGGCAAAAATGTCCCCAGCAACTAGTGTGGATTTCTCATCTTTTTATTCTACTGGTGTGAAGAACAGAAAGCTTTAGTCAGAGGACAGTGCCCTTAGGATTGTGAAATAATAGATAGGGAACCAAGGATTACGAAGACTGTCTGGAGCATGTTCATCGAGGATCAGCTCAGTTGACCTTTAATCTCTCTGCTTCTTTAGAATTTTGTTTGATACTTAACAGAAACAGCAAGTTGGTCTAATCCGAGGGAGATGGAACATGCTCGTGTCTGATCTTGGAAAAAAATCCTGTCTGCCCCCCAATAGGAGAAGCAAAGGGCTCTCTCTCTGTGAGCAGAACAGGGCATATATGTATATATAAGCGCATATATATATATAAATACATGACTGCCTTCTTTGCCTTCTGCTGAAAACTTTATGTCCCTGCCCACAGCAGAGTGTCAGCACTGCGGGACGCACTGTGCTGGGTGTGCAATGACGGGTGCTAAACGCTCTGCGTTTGTTGTCCCTTGGGAGCGGGAGCTCCTCGTGCCCGCTGTGGGCACTGCCTGTCGGGCAGGCCGGTTCCACAGAGCCTAGCCCTGGCCGCCTGCCCCTCACCAGCTGCCAGCTGAGGGGCCAGGGACACGGCAGCACGGCATTGGTACCGTTCCTTTGGGAAAGATTTTGGTGTTGAAGCACTTCCAGTGAAAGCAGGGAGGAGAGGGAGCATTTCACTTCTTGCTTTGGTGCAGGTTGCATTGCCTGTGTTGAGCGACACTCATGGCACAGCAGCTATACCACGAAACCCGTTGTTTCGTGGGGCTTGCTTTCATAGGAGAGAAAAAATGGGGGAAAAAAGGGTTTGTAAGGTCTTGCAAGCCTTCCCCGGCCCCTGGTTCTTTCTCAGCTTACCCCTTGCTGCCCCAGCACGCGGTGCTGGCTCTGCGGGGCAGGCGGGAGGCAGGGTCCCTGCTGGCAAGGTGACAGGGGCCGCTCCGCTCCACTCTGCGTGCTGCCCGGCCCTGCGTTCATGGGCTGCTTCCTGCAGTCCAGGACTGACCTAGGACTAGCGGCTGAGAGCAGCGCAGGGTGGAAGGCTGGGAAAGGCGCACGTCCCCGTGGCATGTCAGCTCCGGGTTTAGCAGGACGGGAGGGAAGCGGGGCTGCTTCTGGCTTTCTTTACCTGTAAAGGAACTGAAGAAAGGGAGGGCTGGTCTCAGAATATCATAATTTTCTTTATATATCATAACACACAGTCTGTAATTYGGACATGTGGCTTAATGCAATGTCACTTACGGGTACTGTTTAAAATCCGTTTTACTAGACTTAAAACACAGATGAAGTATTTGGTCGGAAGCACAGAGGTAAACCAGTTAGTGCTTAGGATCTTGGCTGCCTCTTGCAGGACCTTAGTTATTACATTAACAGCAGTTACTCCATCTCCATGCTGTAATTGTTTACCAGTCATTGCTATAGGGGTGATTATTACATTAACAAAAAGCATTGCATTGCTTTAAGGTCCCCTTGCCAGCCTGCACTGCTCGAATAGGAAGTGAAATGCGCTGTCATGAGCAAACACCAGCCCAGCCCCGCTGTCTCCAGCCCCATCTGAGGAGAGCTGCAGTCCCTGCTTGAAGACCATCGGAAAGCAGGARTGACCTGCACCCTCCTTCCCCGCAGCCTGTTCCAGCCCTGCTGCACCCCCTTGCCTGTAAATGCTCGGCTAGGTGGTAGGGCTGCAGTGTCCGTGCACCTGCAAAGGGTACCGTGAAGGCAGGAGAGACAACTGGTGCTTTGTGTGAGCTGCAAGAGGCAAAAAAGCCCAAAAGAGTGGCCTCCAAAGCGCCTATTCACAAGCCTSGCACAACAGAGGGATGGAGCATTAGGGAAATTTAAGCTGGTGCTGAAAGCGAGTGGTCTTGGCTGCTTYGCTTTCACTCAGGGGAGAGCTTTGCCCCTGAACTGTAAGCCTTATGAGGCTTCAGACAGGGATGGTTTTGCTAGGTCGTGTGAGTGATGAATATCGCAGCATTTGGAGGTTTCTGGTAAATGAGGCCCACATGGGAATGAGAGCAGATAGAGATCGCTTGCGTCAAAGGCGCCTTTATCGGGGCTCGGTGAGATATCTCTTTCAAGGGCCTACAGCAACTGAGAAGCAATTAGGATTTCATTGTGCTTCCCAGTCCCATTACGCATCCCATAAGCACGGGCAAGAGTCCGCACGGAAGGAGCTGCAGCCATCGCAGCGCAGRGGCATCGTGTTGGGTTGGATGCCATGTGGTCAGGGGCACCTTGGCCTTGCAAAGGGGCTCCCTACCTCTGTTGCTGCAGAAATGGGAAGCGCCTCCTTTTCCCCATGTAGGTGGGTGTCAGCAGCAGCGAGTGACTTTCAGAAAGTGGCAGCTCCGTGTCTTTTCCCCCTCATAAGCAGCACATTCGCTTCATGCTCTTCCAGGGGGTGTTTGTTGAAAAGAGCTTTGCACAAAAGGGTTTGTCTTTATCGAGGAGGCTGGGCAGGCTGGGGGGGACTCTAGAGRGTGATCTTGCACCCAGCCAGTGCTGGGCTCTGGCAGGTTGAATGTGCAAAAAATTGAGGGAAAAAAGAGAGAAACTGTCAGCAGTGCCCGTGGAGATGCATGTGTGCGGAGGAGGAGTTTACCAGTGAAGGAGCAAGGAGATCTCCTGGTTTTGTCATACTCTGCCATGACCTTCCCACACTGTCCCCCCCAGTGCCAGGAACACCCTTCCCRGGAGGTGCTCCTGGGTCAGGAGGGCCATGGACAAGCACCGCTTCCCATCACATGGGGATGGGGGCACCTGACGAGCAGCCGTTGAAGGGGACCTGGCTTTCCTCTCGCAGCAGGAGGACCTGCTGTCATTCGAACYACTGGTGGGCCTTGCTGTAAAACTGCTCTGAAAGTGGCCGTCTGTTGGAAAGACRGTGGAGTCAAGGCTTTTGGAAAGACTTTTTCTACGCTATCGAACATGGGAGTGCTTAACAGCCATCAGGATGTTCATTTTCACTGTGAAATGCCCTTGTGGACCTGTTGCCTTAGCGGTAGCAGCAATCTGAATGCAGCCCGTTTAAACAACTGGTGTATTTGGAGCACGCCGTTTTGGTCACTCCTGCTTTTTGTTTGTTTGTTTTTAAAGTACTGCCAGCTTCTCTCCCAGGCAGTACTTCCTAGAGAGCGTGAATGGGAATCGTGACAATCCRTTCCCAAGCCGTCAGCTCCATGTAGCCCTTGCACATGCAGCGTTGCTTACGGGACTCAGAGGCCGCAGTGATGCCTGTGTGTAAATCCTCGGGCACTGCAGTAGCAGCAACTGCCTCCCGAGCCACATTTTCAGAGGCAGCCACTGTGCTTCAGCTGCAAACGTGGTCACTTCAATGCTGACTCCTTGATTTTGCAGGTTCAGTTTGMTCCGCATATGGTATCAAGCCAACATCTGCCTGCAGATGCCCCACTGCATCCAAAATGACTTGCTGTTATTGGTAGCAGTGAATAAAAAGACAGGCCAGCAGCTATTAGCAGCTGTTTCTCTCTTTTTTTTTCCTAATTCCTTCTCCACTGCCTCCTTTTGGCACCTCTAGGCTCCTCTTTGCCTCATAGTATGAAAACTTGGGACATACCATGTGTTCACATTTATGACTGCTCTTAACGAACTCAYACTTCATTCAAAGTCTTCCTCAGTATCCCTGTGCATTGGCTGCTACTTACAGTTCCCCACCTTAGCGATCACCTTCTCTCCTTCATCTCTTGTTGCTCAGATTGTGAGTCTCTTGTCAGGTCTGCTGCTTCTTTCCATGGTGCTGACAAAACATCAGCTGTGTTGGCTGGTGTTTCACACACAAGCATGACCTGGTCCCACAGTGATATACTGGAGGTGTCCCTCTCGCGTAGATGAGGTCACTGAGATCATGAGTCTGGTAGCCCCTCATGGCCGTGCGCTGCACTGACACGTGGGTGGGTTTGCTCTATAATCCACTGATATTTGCTCAATAAGGCACCCCCAAAGATCTTCTGTGCTCTCCCTAAGGGAGAACAGAAGCTGAATCTGTGCATCAYGGAAATACAGGGCAGTCTTCCAGCTGAGCTCATCAGCCTGTTGTTCTCACACAAAGCAAATAGGGCAGTATGAAGGTGTTTAAAGTRAGGCCCTATCTTTGCATTAGGTAAAGAACTTGTTAGTTTGTACCTGTGAAATCCATGTTTTTGTTAAAGTGARGTATGGTGCATGACAACTCGCAAAGCCAGATCCCTGCCTGTTATTTTTCTCATCTACTTCTTTTACTTAAACATTGTCTTGCATTATTTGTTATGACCAAGCAAAGGCTCTATTGCTTTCTGCCCGTGTGTTTTTACCACCTAGTTGCTCAAGGTGTGTTTCTACATGTAATGTTTTGCCTGCATCAGAGCAAAAGAGGTGGTGGTTTGTTGCAGTAGTGCTTGGAAGCGCTGCAGAAATTGGTAAGCTCAGCCCTGATTCCGAGAGCTTGCAAATTGAATGCRGTAGCTAGCCAGCATCCTCCTGCTTGAGTTGCTCTTGTGTGAAGTCGCAGGGTAAAGTTGTGAGTATCAGGACTGGTATTTAGGGCTCCTGAATTGCAGAGTCCCATCCTGCCCACTGGGACATGGTGCTGCTGTGATCGGTCACTGCTTCCAGTCACACATCTCTCTCCAGAGTAATGCTGTGCTGAGGAAACAAAAGGGAAAACACAGTGACTCTGTTTATCCTGGCTAAGCTTGTGTAACAGGTTTTCAGATGATGTTTTCAGTGTTTAAAAGCCATTTTTCATTAAACTGTTTCAGTACCCAGAAAAACAAACAAACAAAAAAAATTGCCTTACCAAGAAAAAACATTTCTCTTACTGAGCTTCATTAGTTATGGGAAATCATCGGATTAAAGTAAGGAGCAGATTAACAAAAATAAACTGTAGGAAGTCTTGCGCATATGGTGCTGTGTATGAATGGCTTTTAACCACTTAGCTGTGTGTAACAAAGAGCAGAAGGAGAGATTTGTCTTAGCGTGCCATAATTATAATTTGTAGTAGCTCTGTGGCTGAAGTGAGCCTACCTTAGTAGTCAGGAGAAGCCACAAAGCCGTGAAGAGCTTCCATCGGTTTTGCTCACCTTGCACGTCCCACTCCGAGCTGCCATCCTGGTTTTGGACAGCGGACAAGAGGAGACAGAGCTGAGGAGCAGGAGCTCCTTGTTTCGCAGACCTTTTACTGCACCAGCTTTTTCAAACTGGGCTCAGGAGGAGAAGATTACGGTCTCGGTTACACAGCTGTAAATGCCAGCTAGGTCCCGTAGGCACATCGGGCAGCACGAGGTTAATGCTGGTTGCAGAGAGCAGGATTTAGCCTGGCAGATGCTGCAGCTGGCCCCAGACCGGGTGTGCTGGCCCTCGTGCAGCAAATATAAATAGAGGTTGCCTTAATATAATCTCGCAGTAAAGGGAAGAGGCCGCGGTGTCAGACTGATCGTTAGGGGAGTATCATCCTTCAGGCTTTGTCTGCCTGTAGGGACTGAAAAATTAATATTTGCTCTGGAGTTTGCTGAAGTCTGCTATGTGGCTTGTTGGAGTGTTAGGCACACAGAATACTTTCTGTGTGCAAACGTGTTGCAAATCACTGCAGGCGGTGGTAGACAACGGTGGAATAAATCACTGTGAAAGGGATCTGGATTTGGCAGAAAAGTTGAAAAGTTGCCTTTAAAGTGATAAAAAGATTTGTGGAAAAAAAAAAAAAGATTTGCAAAACCAATCTTATATAATTTACAAAATAAATTCAAGAAATTTAGGGAGAATGATTTTGTACTTGATCCTTATCTGGGCTCCTCAGTGTKTTTGCCAGCAAAAAATTAACCTGTAATGTTATGCCACATGGCTTAAATATCCTTGACCTTCCCTTTTTCTACATTGCTTCTCTCTGAGGTTTCCCAAATGTTTGTCACACCCACTGGGAATAACATTCTTGGACTTCTGCCCTGGGTTCATCGAGCATAAACCACTGCCCTGTTCAAAATGAAAGTTTCTCTCCAAATCGCCAGAGGAGAATAAAAGAGGGGTTTTGCTTCTGTGAACTTTTAACTAATTTTGATCCTTTTCTAGGGTGAATATTTTGTGCACTGAAAAATTCACAGAAAAGGCTCTGATCATCTCTTCTTTTTGGGGGATTAATACAGATGACTGAATCACCAGCTGTGCCAGAGAATATCATCCCTTTCTCCTCGATTTGCTTTATAATGGTGATCTCAGGCTTGTGCTTAGGATATCAATAACGCAGCCTTGCTTCTATTTCAGAGTTCCCTGAAGAGAAGAGGCAGCAGAGAAATTCACAAAGAAAAAAAGACATTTACCCAGGTATGGTTTACAAGAACATTTGATTATGAGCAAAAGCACATGATAAAACACAAAATTTCTTTTTATGGATGTTTATAGGACCATCAGACATATTAACTAGAGTGCAATTAGGCCGTGGTTTGCTCAGACCTTCCGGAGCTAATGCAGAAGCAATTTAGGGCACAAATTTGATCTCTCAGCCATGCTGCTTCTCAAGTTCCTTGTACTTGTACCAGGAGGTTCAGGCTGCAGGTTTCCTGGGGCAGGGAAAATCACCTTGTCTCACAGAGTAATTGGATCACAGCTCAGGGACCAGCTACATTTGTACGCGGTGCCAAGGCCCTTGGGCTGATGAAGGCCTCGGCAGCCCRTGCAGCTCAGCCACGGGAGCATCGCCCAGCTGGGGGTTCCCCCCGCGTGCGCGAGCGGTGGGTGAGCACCGGGCACCCGCTGCCCCTGGTGCAGGTAGCGCCCAAGCTGTCCATTCCGTCTCCCTCTGGACACCCATTTTACTGATGTGCTGGCCATGGCAGGAGGGCAGTGTGCCCGGTTCCCTCTGCCCTTTGTGCTGATGGAGGGGCTGAGCCTTCCCCAACATCCACACCGCTGGGTTTCGCCTCACGGCGGAGGAGGAGGCCGAGAGTGACATCGTATCTTCATTACGACAAGGGGGCACCTCCTCTCCGCCCGCCTCAGCCTACGCGCCCGAGACTTGCAGCTCTTCAGATCTGTAGATCTGTGATTATGAGAGCAGCAAGTCGCTGGAGTGCACTGCACTGGGTGCGCTCGCTGGGGGCGATGGAGGGGGCCGTGGGCAGGCGGGAGGGTGCACGTGGGCCCCAGGCTCAGTGGGCAGCAYGCCCTTTCCTTTCCCCGTTCTTGGGCAGAGAGCCAAGTAGAAAGGATGGAGTCCTCGTGCTTGCTTCCTCCTGCCAACCCAGACGTTAAAAGTAGCCATAGTTTGCCTTGGGAAGCCTCAGGAGCGGCTTGGRAAAAAGAACCGAGTAGCCCTGGGTCAGCTCTGCAATGGGCAGCATGGGARAACAGGAGCCCAGAAACCACCCAGGGAAAATGAGAACTTTACACAGTAACTCYGGCAAGAGCAGGATTTGTTTTTGTGAAGGAAAACCTTCAGGGCAGCACTGCACAAGGTGGCTCATGAATTTCTTCAAGAAAATTCCAAGTAATCCAAGAATATGGCAAGACCAGTAGTTTATTTACCGAGAGCCCCTCATGAAGGTTAGCTGGACGTCACACCCATTGCAGGGCGCCTTGAGTAAATACCTGTAAAACTGATGGTCTCAAAAGTGATGTAAAGACAGAATTCTTAGTAGTGTCTCTCCGCCTCCGGTATTATTGAAGAAAAAAAGTTTTTATCCAGCAGAATTGCAAAGTGGAACTTCTTGGAAAATGCCAGGCACCAGGCAAAACCCAGAGAAAAGTGCTTCCGCAGCGCAAGGTAGGAGCCCTGGCGGCAGCCAGACGCTTGGGTGCTGCTCAGGCTGCCCTGCCCTCGGGCTTGCACCCCCAGCGCTTGCCCGCCTCCTGCCCGGCGGCGCCCTTGGCCTGGTGGCGGTAGAAGAGATGGTGTGGGGCTCTATCTCTCTTTGTGTCTCCTTGCTAGAAAAGAAATATCATCCCTGGGAATTTTTGATCAGCTCCTCATCCCTGTCACATCATTTACGTTGCATAATGAATTTAAGTTACCRTTTCATTTCTTTGTTGCCACATTCTACATTTGCCTAAATTATACCCCAGGCTCTTTAGGGAGGGTTCTGCTTTTTTCTCCTTTTTGCCTTTTTCTGCATTAACATCCCTCTGAAGTGCTGTGTGGAGCTGTGGGGCTATGGCATGCAAATATTCACTCTCCGTATCATTAACTCCCATTTATCCTTCAGGATCTTTTAAAGCCAATGACTAGCAGCACTAATGATGGAAAATTTTTGCACCGTCGCTAGTTTTTCCTGTTCTATATAGTCTTCCATATATGCACCTTTCAGGAAGGTGTCCCTGTGCTGGATGTGAAATGCAGCCGGGCTGCACCGGAGCTCAGCTACTGACATCCCAGCCCCTTCTACCTCCAGAGAGATGCACACACTCTACCTTTTGTCCCTTTTTTCCCCTCCTTTCCATCTGTGGTTTAACTCACAATGAATTATTTTGAATTTCTGTGATTTCCCTTTCCTCAGTTTGTATTGTATTTGYATTTCAAAGCCTACATAGGTATCTTACCCTCTTGTTGTCTCGATTTCAACTGATCAAGAAAATGCTGGTATTTCTTGTACACAAAGTTTCAGAGGAACATATGCATGAGGGTTGGAGCCCTGTTCTTCTGGCATGCTTAGATGTTGCTGATAAGCTCTCCTGGCTGCTCTGTTCCTTTGGAAAAGTTGCCAAGGGAATGGGCTTTTCAGTAGCCACGGTTCCTTGACAGAGAAGCAGGGAATATCTCCAGCTTTCTCACCTTTCCAAACAGGATCCGTATTTAGTAAGCAAGATTAACATCCGTCAGCTCTGGCATTTTGTATGAGGCTTGTGTTTGTTTAATGGTTTAATGTAAAAAAAMCCCAAACTTGTTTGTCTCAGCTCTTGCGGGGAAAAAAAGACTTAAAAAGGTGATGCTTTTTTTTCTCCACCAAATGTAGCAATGAAGTGGTGCCATTATAAGTTGATCATTGATTGTGTTATAAGTGAGTTAACTGYGCTGTTCTGCTCTAATAGCATCCTAACCCTCCAGAAATGTTGGGTTTGTATTGCACAACGATGCCAGACAACAGCATTAGGGGCCTGATCCAGTGAAGCCCTGCAGCCTTCCTCGAAAGCTGCCGCTTGTCTTGAGTGTGACCTAGTGTCTGCCATCCCTCTAACTTGAAATCCCGCCAGCATCAGGCCAGGATTACCCTGTGAGCTCCTCTGGGCAGAAGAGTATCCCTAGAGCTCTCAGAGTATCCTCTAGGTATCCCCAGAGCTCACCCCAAGGAGGAGGTGTGCCAACAGGCTTGTCCCTTGCAACCTCTGTGCGTGTGTGAATGCAGCTGTCTGCAGGAAATGAGGTACAGGTAATTCAAGTATTAATTTTAATGAGGTACCTCATTAAAAATGAGGTACAGGCAGTCACCCGGCTTGCTGGGCTCTTACAGCCAAAGAAAGCCAGCAAATGTGGTGAAGCACGCTGGATTACAAAGGAAATGGGAATAAGGAGAATACAAGACGCGATTCTTTTTCTGAGCTATTACCAGATAAGTGGAGAAAGTGGAGTTAATGGACCCACCTGTGAGTTCTGATGTTCCGCGGTGCTGTAAATTTAACTACATCATCTAACTACAGCGTTTAACTACAGCATTTAACTACAGTACCCTGGCACTGAGTGTGTTTCCTTATGAGTGAAACCTGCAGCTGTGGTGATAAATGATAGAGAAAAAGACAGGTATGTATATCGTGCAGCCCTGACCAAAGAGGATGTTTTCACCTTACAGTCTTATCCAGCTAGAGCAACTAAAGGTCAGAGTGACTTCAATGGGAGCTGCTCTGAGTTTGCCAGGTTTTCATTAGCCACTGAGTTTACAGTTTATAGTTAATACAGAGAAAAGCAACTTGCAAATGCATTTGCTGTCAGAGTAGGAAAAGAGAGTGTGAATATGTGAGAATGAGGGAGGAGAAAAGACCTCTCTTATCAAGACTCTGATTGTAATGGGTTATATGTTTCTGGATTGTACTTGAAAAAAACACATTACTGTTGCCAGAAACATGAAGACCAGAGTCTTAGTTACTTAACTGATTGCAGCTTCTCCTGGTTACCACTGAGATGACTGACAACTAGCAGCTATTTTGGTTATTGTTTACCTGTCCTGTGTTACTTACATATACAGATAACTTTTGGACTGCTTAGCATTTTAAAACCCCAAGCTGCTACAAGCAAAAATCAGTAGCAAAGCTGCCTGAGTTCAAAAATGCACAATTACTTCTGTGCCTATTTAGGTATTATTAACTGAAATTAAGACACTRTTAGTGTATGTTTAAACAGGGTAGGGGGAGATTAATCTTCATAACATAAAAGACACCATTAGTAACATGGAAAGATGTGCACTTTAGAAATTAAATCATTTCCACAGACTGCTGAGCCTTAATTAGTTTTGTAAATTTTTTTTTTAATAGCCTGATCTGGGTGAACAATTAAAATGAGTCTTGTTTTCTGCTGATTTGGTTGCAGTTACTAGGAACTGTAACAAAATGGTGCTTGTGGAAGATAATGGTGCTACAGAGACTGAAAGGAAGTTTCTATAGATAATTGGGCCTATGTCCACATGGCCTCACAACAGTGATGAAATCTGCTGTCTCGGGAGATCCTCTTTCAAAGACTGCCTGCCATTATGCCGCTAATGCTGATAAATGTGTCTCTTCTGAGGCCAAGTGCCTGTATCTCCATGACAATTCATGAAAGTGATTCATGCAAAGAAATTGTGCCTCAGCTTAGAATTTACTTAACCTTGTCTCTCACGTCGGCACAATGCACCCAGGACTGAGCACTTCCWTGAGATGCAGCAATTTAGAGTTCCCAGCACCCCTCTCCTCCCTCCGAAAAAGAGCAGACTTTCTCAGCTGGTAGGCTGCTGCTCACCAAAAAATACAGGTTCTCACATGGGACGGGTTTGGATGTAACTGGGGGCTTAATGAGTTTGTTTTGGGTAATTTCCCTTCTAAACAGTAGTCGGTAGCAGAAGGAGAGATCAYACTCCCTTCCATCAGAGTGATACTAGCCACAGTAACAGCAGCGGTGCTGCCAATTCCAACAGAAAGCCAGTCTGACACTTGAGCTCTTTCACAGCGTTGGGAAGGTCCTGTAGTTCAAGCAGCATGTGCTGCTTCGCTCTGCAAAGCAACCGTGTGGCTTAGCAGACTTTGTGGTGTTTATTGGCTCAGGAAGCACAAGATTTGGGATTATGATGAACAACCCTATTTGACTAGTTAGTCTCTGTTTCATGATACTACAAGTGATCAAAGGTATCATTAAAGTAGATGGAAAAGAAAGCGCAAACAAATCTTGGCACCCCTTCTCTTGAGCGCTGGGTATTTCCCACAGAATTGGCTCCATATTTGGGGATACCGTGTGTTAAGCGCCCTGTGCTGGCCCTCTGGCATCAGTGAGCACTTGTTCTGCCTGTTCTGATGCACTGGGGTGTCTCTCCAACTCTGATCGAGCTGCTTTCCCACCTCAAGCTGGACCAAGTCCTTGGACGTGTCGGTGGTGGCACTTGCGCAGCTCTGCCTCCGCACTGTCTGCGTAAGGGCAGATGCAGCTCACAGGGCGGAGCGGGGAGGGAAGATTTGTGCGTGGCAACAGCGGAGTGCGCGTTTGCTGTAATGTAACTGGTTTTTTTGGTGTGTCGGGGGGGATTATTCTTGGCAGGAGGACAGTGCTGACTTGAAGTGCCAGCTGCAATTTGCCAAAGAGGAAGCGGCGCTGATGCGTAAGAAGATGGCCAAGCTGGGGAGGGAGAAGGATGAGCTGGAACAGGAGGTCCAGAAGTACAAGTCTATCTATGGAGATGTGGACAGTCCCCTCCCCACCGGCGAGGCCGGGGGCCCACCCAGCACCAGGGAGGCTGAGCTGAAGCTTCGCTTGAAGCTGGTGGAAGAGGAAGCCAACATACTGGGCCGAAAAATAGTGGAGCTGGAGGTGGAGAACAGGGGGATTAAGGCTGAGATGGAGGACATGAGGTGCCAGTATGAAAAGGAGTGTCTTAGCCGGGACCACATTTCAAGCATTCCTACCTCGCCCTACGGCGACTCCGTGGAGTCGGCCACGGAGCTGCGCCGTCACCTGCAGTTTGTGGAAGAGGAGGCGGAGCTGCTGAGGCGGTCCATCTCCGAAGTCGAGGATCACAACAAGCAGCTCGCGAACGAGCTGAGCAAGTTCAAGTTCGAGCCGGGCCAGGAGCCCGGCTGGCTCGAGGACACGGCCTCCAAGTGCGGCGGGCCCCTGCAAGAGGAGCTGAAGTCGGCCCGGCTGCAGATCAACGAGCTGAGCGGGAAGGTGATGAAGCTGCAGTACGAGAACAGGGTGCTCATGTCCAACGTGCAGCGCTACGACCTGGCCTCGCACCTGGGCCTGCGCGCCTCCAGYCCCAGAGACAGCGACGCCGACAGCGACGCGGGCAAGAAGGAAAGCGACAGCGAGGAGGGCCGCCCGCCGCAGCCCAAGAGAGAGGGGCCCATCGGGGGCGAAAGCGACTCGGAGGAAGTCTACGAGAAGACGTCGGGCTTTGGGAGCGGGAAGCCCTCCGAGGTGAGCGAGCTGTGCTCTGCCGAGCTYCTGAGAGTGAAGGAGGACACGGAGTCGTTAATCGGCATCCGGCGCGAGGCCGAGCGGCTCGAGAGGACGGTGGAGCGCCTCATCGCCGACACGGACAGCCTGATCTGCGAGGCGAAGGTGCGCGYGGCCAGCAGCCCCTCCGCGGAGCAGGATCTCAAAGGCGGAGAGGCAGAAAGAGGAGACGAGAGACGCGGAGCGGAGCTGCTGGACACCGTCAACTCCCGGATGAAAGCTTTCCGCAAGGAGCTGCAGACCTTCTTGGAGAAGGTCGACCGCATCGGGGAGGGCCTTAAGGAGCAGATGGAGGACCTGTCCCCTCTTCCCCACCTCACGGAGTCTTCCAGTTTCCTATCCACCATGACGTCCATGTCCCGAGACTCTCCTATCGGTAACCTGGGGAAGGAGCTGATCACCGACTTCCAGGTAGGTCGGCCCCTCCTCTGCCTCCCCTCTCCTGTCGTTTCTCTTTCTTGCTGGCATTGCTGCCCTAGAGCTGATTTTCCTCCCGGCTGCTTTGTTATGAGTTCAGACCTGCGGTGTATGAGCGTGCTTAATGTCACACAAGCACTTTCCAGGTTTTCCTTTGGTTTGTTTGCACAACTCCTTTGATCCAGAGGCGGTTCCTCATGGCGAAAAGGCTAATCCACCGGTGCTGTAGAGATATRTGTCCTTCTTCTTTGCTCCTAACAGCAGCGTTTCCCCATGAAAGAAGAGATTCATTAAAAATATACATATAAATATATGTTTTAGTAATGAAAGTAATCTTAGCAGCCTTGCTGAGAAGCGTGCAGAGGTCTTTACTATGCTCTCTCTTAAAAGGGCCAGGCGTGCTCTCAAAAGCCTTGCCCAAAGGACCCGAGCAAAGCAGTTTGCTAGGCGGTGTGTTTTGACAAGCCTGCTTACAGCTCACTCCCCTAACGGAGCAGCGAGCGAGAGGCACGGTGGCCAGCGAAGGACTGCCTTCCCCACGCGCTGCCCGTGGGCCCGTGCCCAAGCCGCCGCAGCCGCCACGCACGGATATGGCTTTGCTGCRCAGCACAAGTAAGGGAGGAAGAGCCTTGTATCCCGCCGTATCCTTCATGACTTGTATGCTTGCTGTTGGTTTGACTCATGCATCCTCATTGCATGCGCCTCATAACCAGTGTTTGCATTCTTTTTTCCTCTCTTTCTCTTTTTTGCTTTTCAGATGTTTCAGCCCATCATTTTGCTCATCCTCATTTTGGTTTTGTTTTCTTCACTTTCTTATGCCACTGTATTTAAGTTGGTTTTTCTGTTCACGCTTTTCTTTGTCTTGTAGTTTTTCAGTCGTCTACCTTACCCATTTTTTGTTTTCTTTATTCCCTCCTGTCCTTTCTGTTTTTTTGTTCCAAACCGCCCATRCACCTAACAGTCCAAACTGAGAGATCAGATGGAGTGGCAGCTCAAACGAGATCGTGGAGAGGAGCAAGAGATTCGCCACCAGCGAGCCACCACCGACCCACACCGCAGAGCTGATGGAGACATTAAACGCTACAGGCCAGGAGACAAGGGCTGTTTCAGTCTAGAGGTCAGCAAAGCAGCCCGTCTTACTCACTGCCTCCTGCTGCCATAGCCAGGATGTGAGCAGGAGAAGCCAGGGGCTGGGGGAGCAAACTGGACAGAGTGCAGCACCTGAGCTGGGCAAGTTTTGGTGGCCTCCTTCCCTCCTGCAGTCTCATAGGAGCAAATGTGGTCCTGAGTAGGACCCTGCTCCCAGGAGCGTTGCTTAGTGGAAAAAAATGTGGCTCAGGGATCACATGCAGTTAAATGTAGCAGCAAAAAAGAAAAATCTGGAAGAGGTTTTATTTCCCGCTGCAACACGTGTGACTCCAGGTTCCCCTTGTTAGATTTTTCAGATGTGAAAAGTCTACAGATAGAGACCTCTCCGCATGCTGCCTGGCAGTAGTGTGCGCAGGAGAGGGTTTGATGCTGGCGTGCATGGTAATTCTCATCAGGAAACACRGCACCCTGCAGCTTCCCAGAAATGCCCATTTAAAGCAGCATCTTCCATTGCTATGGCTGTTGAATGGTTTTCCATTTGTCAGAAGCATTGATCAATTTTTATTTAAATCTTCATCCATCCTGAGGCCATACCAGCCTCTGTAAATGTCTTTTCAGCTGGTTTCTTAGGAAGATAGATTGTCCAGACACTACAGCGGGTCCTGAAGAAAGCAATTTCTAGTCTGTCTGCTGCAACAGCAAGCATAGTGCATTTAAAAGCTTTTCTGCTGGCCACTGGCAGGCAAAATACAACTTGAAACTGTGGTAGTTAGAACTTCCTTTGGGGGCCAAATTTAAATATGTTTTTAATTCAGAGGCCATAGTGTATCTGAAACCACTGACACTGTCTGGAAAAAAGAAGAAACAGCTGTGTTTGTGATTAAGCAATAATAAGCMTTAGAAAGCAGAAGGAAGAGAAACCGTCAGGGTAGCTAGTAGCCAAAGAGCTAAATTCTGTATTGAATGTCAGAGGGAAAGTGRCTCTTCATCTTAACACAGGTAATTCTCTGCTAATTTTGTTTAGTCTGCTTTAAAATGTCCTGAAAGTCCAGACTTTTGGTAATGTTGGAATAACTAATGTGTGCAGCAGCTTCTCTTCCACTTTTCCAYGTTTAACAGTGCTAATAAACCTCAAAAAGGATATCTGATAAATCCAGGACACAGTAAGTCCTTCACTGAAAGGTAAAGTCCTTCTTCTTCATATTATAAAAAGGCAAATGAGGTAGAGAGATCTTATAGTTCACTGTGGATCCTTTTGCAATTGGCTTGATCTGTAGATTAGGTCAGTTACTGTAGATTA
Organism: Eudromia elegans; assembly: GCA_003342815.1. Lineage (NCBI taxonomy): Eukaryota > Metazoa > Chordata > Aves > Tinamiformes > Tinamidae > Eudromia > Eudromia elegans. Next base: position 1,000,867 of record PTEX01000039.1, on the reverse strand, counting down.
GGTCAGCACAAGGCAGATGTTTACAGTATTCTTGTTTAAATGCTGTCATCTGTATTAAATCTCTCTTTACCTTAGAGCAGCCTCACTGTTGTATTAAGTCTGGTATTTATGAGCCCTCTGTTTATTACGACAGGGGCTTGGGGTAACTTTGGCACATCCTATTTCTTTCCTCTTCCAAGAGGGGATGATTTGTAAACTCGTACAGTAGGACAGGAGCTGGCCAGCTTTCCTACCAGAGCCTGAGAGCGAACAAGCCTGTAATTATAACCAAAGGTAGACAATGTCCAGATGAGGTCCAGCTGTTCTCAAAAAGTGAACATGGATGAGGCTCATGACCCAAACGGAGAATATGTTTAAGATCTTTGTTTCAATCAGGTTTACAYAAGCAGCAGAGGATATTACTTTGCTTTACATTGAAATGTTTCAGTAGGTCAACAACCATTTAATAGCGGTACAATTCAGCCCAAATGAGACAGAGTCTTCCAAATACTGTTTTGTTATCTGTCTTGTGCTTTTCTTCTTCAGCTTCAAATATTGCGCTAGCAAAACTGCCATTTTTTTTGTGCCAGATGAATGAGCAGAAGAATATATTTTTCAAATTCCAGTGAGCTCTTTTTATTACCACAGAAATTKCAGATGAAAACTCAAATCGTTCCATTCCCACAGCACAAATGGCTGTAAGGAAGCTGCTATCTGCTTTAACTTAAGAAGTAAAAATACTGTCCAATGTTGATGGATGTTCTTTTTACTGTGYGTGGATGATTTTGCCATGAGAAGAACACATTTCACTTCAGCTGAGCAAATGATTTCTTTATAAGCAAACAAACCTGTTTTTTCTGAGCACATTTTCTCCCAAGCTGAATTTAAAACACAAAGTTTCCCAAACAATGCTGAGCAGTTTCCATTCAGCCGTTTCCCTCTCTCCTTATTTTTAAAATGAGCATCGTAGGAGCCTARTTGTTTGATTAAATGCAATAAATGCAGGCTGACTTGTGTTTGAAACTACCTTGTAGCCTAACTGTAAACATCTGCGTTTGTTTGCTCTTTGCACTGCAGTTGTTAGTGCAACAGTATTATTAGAATGCATTTGCATGTTAAAGAGGAGGGTCAGAGTCACAGTCCGAGGGAAATTATATCTTGAAAYTGCCCTGAGAGCAAGGCTTTGTTTTGTGTCTGAAACAAACCATTGAGCTGAGGTTGGAGCCCACTGGGGTGGATAATCAATACATTATTCATGATGTCAGCGGAGCTGGGCTAGGCGGGGAGGGAGAGAGCATCCTTTACCATCCAAAGAAAAGTGAATAAGCAAGCAAGGACTGCCGTGACTAACGGACATGGAGGAGCTAGGAAAGGTATCACAGTGCTTTATGGAGCAAATGCTCGGCACAGAGCACATTACCATGGCAACAGGTGGAAACCAGCAGAAAACTGGTAAATAATTTTTCATCTGGTGAATTTTATCATTTCTACCAATAGAATATCCATTWAAAAAATCTTCCTTAAAGCAGGCTGCAATTTCCTCCTGTTTATTGAGGGACACATTCTGGAGAAGAAAAATTTTACTCCTTGAGACAATCAAGCATGGTTTGTTGCAGTATTTGATACCAGATGTCCTAAAATCTAGCTGTATTGCTTAGTTCTGGTTGTTCAGTCACAGAGTAATGCTTCTGTCCTTACCTGAATAAGCATATATCACCCGAGGCACATATACTCATCCATGCATTTCAGATTTGGATAATGAGGTTGTTTTCACACACAGCTTTTAAACATTTGCACATCTATTTTTGCGGACAGAAACACCACAAAATCTCCATCACTCCCGTGCTGTGGAAAGTGAACACACTAGAATTGCTGAAGTAACTTAAAGGGAACAAGTTGTCACCAGAGAATTAAAATAAAAGCAGATAGGCTGGGGAAGGTGCGAGCATGTCTTAAAAATAGTTTCCCATACAGTGTAGCAAAAGGTAGGCAGCTAAAGCTCACATGGAAGAGTAATTTCTTGTAGACCATGTACAAGTTGTTTGTCTATTTTTGTACTTACTCTGCCCATAACAAGTGCAATGCAGCTCTATTATTGTAAATTAATTTCTGGCTTAAATGTGGAGCAACCAGATACCGTGATGTACAAGTTAGGTAAGTGCTTTTATCACCTGCTTTGAATCTGTATCAAATCTTGTATGTGCTTCCATTTGGACACATTGGGGGGAYTTCAGTCTGTAGTCTGACTGCTTTAGTTTAAGCTGGTTTTAGAGTGTCCGTGTTTTTTCCTGTGTAGTTTTTGYAATTCCACTTGAGAGCTTTTCAGCAGGATGGCTTTTGCAGCAGCTCCAAGCCATGTGCAGAAAATTTGCACATCCTTTCCTTTTGCATTGGTTTAATATTTTCTCTCTCCAGAAAGGGAACATGTTTGTGAATGTTTTATACACTGCAAGTTTCCTTAATTCTGAACAAAACTRGGCACTGCGTAAGAAGTTGCATCTCTTAGTGTCCACTACGCCTCCAGTGCAAAATTGTGGGAAGAGGGAAGACAGCCTGGTACTYAGAGTCTTCCTTCCCACCGAGATTAGAGGCAGCAAGAATAATTTACCCTGATGAATCGTATTCTTTCTTGCTATGTAAGGTTCCATAAAGGTTGACAATATAATGGCTTGAAAGAGCCATTATGATGTAAATCTGGATATCCAACTTCTAACTGACTCAGTGGGACACCGTATGCTATCCGTATAATGAGGCAGTGTATTTAATTATTTATTTTTGCTTGGTGTAAAGTGTAAGAAAGCAATACAAAAGGCACTGGAAGTTCCTCTCTACTCTGGGTTATTCTGTTTTGGCAATAGTCAGCTGTCAAGCTTAAAAACAGTTTAGTTTTAGACTGCTTAGATGAGGTCGGAATAGTAAAGTGTTATAACCATGGCGTTAGATAAGCAGTATAAAATGTTTAGTTTTTCACTTCTGTGGAATCACACAGAGGTGCTAGAGTYCATCTTTCTACCCTGACTTCTTTTTGCTCCACTCCTCTCGAGAGAAAGAATAAATGCAGTGATTTGATGAAATTTGCTGTTTACAGTTGTTGCCTGTGAAGTGATTAGGTTTGCAGGCAAACTGAGGTTTAAATCAGCTGTGCTCAGGTGGAGAAAGCAAGCAAATAGAGCTCAGCCATGTCTTGTGGGGCTTGGTGCTCGTGTGAAATGAGTCATTGAAGAAACGCAGAGGAGTGATAGGGTGGAGAGGAGGCAGAGAGCTGCGGGTGCCATGAGTGAAGTGAGCAAAGCCCCACGGGGTGGGTGACTGTTTTCTGCCTGTTCTCATGAGGGAAAGGCACAATGCGGACTAGCTTGTTGTGGRGTGAAGGTGGGTGAGAGGGAAGGGGCTCAGGAGGAGGGTTTGGCACTGGCTGACAAGGATGGACGTGCCCTTGGAWGTGCAATAATCACAGTTCGTGGAGAACTTTGATTGTTGCCATGCTGCACGTGAAGGGCAGTTKCCTCCCTAGCTCTGTGGAGAAGGAGGCCAAGGCAGGGGTGGCTGTTGCGTTGTGTCTGTCCATCCTCCTGGAGCGCCTGTGTCTGTGCCCGTGGTGCCCATGTGTGGCGCTGGCTCCTGCCCTCAGCGAGCCCCGTGAGTGGGGCACATGTGCATTGTGCCTCTGGCAGCGCGCTCACTGAGGAGAAAGGAGACGAGCCACGAGTGGGGCTTAGCAGGGTGCCACATCCTGTGTCGAGGGGCAGCAGCGCTGTTGGCCAGAGCAGAGCCACAGTGGTGCCACGGACTCACCAGGCCCATTCTGCCAAGGGCCTGACTTCTAATGGGACCGCAGAGACGTGCGTGGATGCGGCATGGGCTGCCTGGCCGGCATAGGCAGTCTCAGCATGCTGAGCTCTCGTGTTCCTCACCTGAGGTCCGGTCATTTAGCAATAATCTGTTAGGCACTTGAGCAGCCTCATCTCCCTCGATTTGGGGGCTGCTACGTCCAGTGCCTTCTAACAGAAATTATGCTGTATGAAATTAAAGGCTATAAAGCATGCTGAGGTTGCACCGGGAGGAAGGAGGCGTGCTGCAGCCCTGCATTCGTGCGTCAACTGCTTTTTAACACGTTTGCTTTGCTGCTTGTGGAAAACTTTCCTCTATAAATAGGCAAGATAACGGTAAAAAGATTTGCACTGTTTAGAGTGGTTCTGTTTAGAGTGGTTGTAATGTTGTATCTGCCTTTATGCTCTTAGTCTCTTGCTAGTAGTCCCAGTGGTTATTACGTAATCCAAGCACCTAAGTTTCCTAAAACTTGGCTTTGCTTGAGCTGCCGTTTTATCAAGAAATTGCTTGAGAACATTATTTTCTTGTCTATATTTCACGGCTATAATGCATTCTCAGTACATCTGCAACTCCATTACATTAATGTAGAACTATGTTCCACTTTAGAACAAATGATCTTCTAGCAAATCACTGTTCATTGGAAAACAGATGTTGGAAGTGAACAGTGAAAAACCCAAGTTTTTTCTGCTAGGCCTTTTTGCTGCTATGATTCAGCTTCCAATTTCAGGAATCCCAAGACTAACATTATTTCTAACTACCTAAATGTGTAATAATATTTTTATTCAACATACTTCATATTTTAAACAATCTTCATATTTTTAAACAACATACACATTTTAACATAAGTTGTGCTGTTTCCTTTCCTTGAGGCACATGAGCTTAAACTGTTCAGTTCCATGTTGAAACAGTTTTGATCAGGTTGGCTTCACATGGCCTAACTTCAAATCTATGAAGAAAGGAACACACAATTTTGAAATTACACTTGGATTATCTAGATTTACAAATCAAGCTTGCACAAGCTGGGCAGAACCCATAATCAACCATTCTTTCCGAATTATTTGTGAGACTACATTTTGCCCTTGTACAATAAAAAAAGCTTGCAGACACACTGATGCCCAAGACAAAGCAGTAAGACAGATGATGTGATAACTCACTCTTAGTCACCTTCAGTGTGCATTTTGCAGGGTTAGAACTGACACTTTTTCAGATAGAAAACAGACACATGCACAAGGCAGTACGGGAGTGAAGAAGGAGCTTTGGCACCCATACTAGAAAGTATGGGTGCCTGCTGGCATGCAGCAACCACCGTATCTCCTTTGTCCTGGAAGGGGAGAGGAGGGTTTGGTCTGATCCCAAAGACTCCGAATAGACAGAAATGCCCCCTCAGGCCTGCCCAGTTTTGCTCTTGGGCACAGGAGGAGCACGCAGGGAAAAGGGGCATGGTGGGGCAGCCCATGAGACCTGCGTTAAATCCTCACAGCTACTAAGATTGGAGCTTGGCCAGCAGTGAAATTGGGTACCACATGCACTTTGAAGCCTGAAGCGACACCGTCTTTAAATGCATCTTTGCTCTGAGAAGTAGCAATTGAGTAAGATAGCATTTGCTGTGGTCACACTGCTGATGCATACGAAGATCAGTCAGGCTGAGCAACACGTGGACACACGATAATCAATCTTAGCACCCATGCGGCAGCACTGAATGAAGGCCAGAGGAAGTGTCGACCAGGAATCTACATGCCACAGGATTAATTAACATCAAATAAATGATGTGGGTTGTGGCTTTGTCTTCCTGGGCCTTTGTATTTCAATTAAGTAACATTCAGCAGCAAAGTGGGAGGAATGCCATATCTATACAAAATGAAAGTTGAAAGTGAGTGAAAGTAGAAAGATGAAAATAGTGTGCAGCTGGAAGGGGAGGTGCATGAAAGGCATGGGTAGATGCCAGGTGGCTCGGTAGGTTTGGCGTCAGTAGAGTAGTTGTTTTGAGCAGGAGTTGCAGAATAAAGTTGACTCGTGCAGAAAGCTGTTCTGTATCTGAAGAAGGAGACTTCTTATGCCTGGTTGGTTTAATAACCCATTACCTGTCTAACCAGCAGTATTGCAAGTGAATACATAATTGGGTGCAATGTATATACCCTATRTACATCTGCAGGGATGTTATAATTCTATAATTTTGATTATCATAAAAAATGTACTGCCAAATACAGAATCCTCTAAATAGGAACTAATCTGGCAAACTTTACTTGTGCTGAATTGTCTCAGCTACTCAGCAAAGTGCAGTTCTAGAGCAGAGACCTAAGGGAATATGCAGCATGTAACATGAGCATCATGGCTTTAGATTTTGGAAGAAATCACACAGGAAATTCCCACACATATTTAGTGCATTGCTATTTACTTGCACACTGTGCTTTGGTTTGAACTGTTGATAACTGTAAGCTGTGCAGATGTCTGTCCTGCCTTTCTTTTTTAACACAACCAAAACACTTTCCATTAAACCTCTCCTTTGTCCTGCTGATCAGCTCAGGGATTCCCCTGTTTTACCTGTACAGAGTGTATCGATACAGGAGCTTCAGGCTCAGCTTGAGCAGGAGACAAGACTTCACCGAGAGGAGCAAGAAAAGTTTACAGAAAGGATCATTCAGGTAAATACACCACCCACCTGCTGGGAGAGACGCGTGGCCATGAAGTGTGCACCATAACCTTGTTTGTCAGAAATGTGGGAACTTGTGTCCTCAAAGACCTGCGTTTTGAGCTCATCTGAGTAAATGAAGAATCTGGAAGTTAGTAAAACATCAACACAAAATAGTTCCGCTACTTTAAATGCAGCTTCTCCATTCATTAGGGAGTCACTTTGTCCTCTTCTCTGTGTAGACTGTTTGAGAAAGAGGCCGTTGCATTGGGTTGTCAGGGTAGCTCCTAAAATTTTCCAACCCTGGTAGGAGCTGAGCAGGGAAAAAATCAGGCTGAAAGGGGCATTTTCCAACAGAGACTTCCTGTCTGAGTAAGACAAGCAGATAAGTGGAAGGGCAAACAGTGAAATATTGCAGTAGGGGTTTTATCACCTCTTTGAGTCTCTGTGAGCTTGGGAAGAGCTGTGCTCTCTGGGAGCAGTTCTGGCATTTCTGCCCCTTCCTGATCCAAAGGAAACCCAACGCTACTCTCAAATCAGAGGAGCTGTTACTCTCTCAAGAGTGAGATGCGAATCAAGTCATTTTGTATTCCTCAGTACCCCAAGTTTCCATTCCTCTTGCTCATAACCAGTGAAGAAATCATACTTTGTTACATGTGCTCCCCTGGCTTTTTTCAAGGCTGGAACATATTAGTCAGTAATTCTGGGATCTCTAGCTCCTAGAGCAGAAAAATATGTTGCTGATTTTTGCAGGCTGTTTAGCACTTTACTGAAGTTTTCTTTTTAAATTTACTCCATAGCCCAAATTTAATGTAACTGTTGCATGGTATAAAACATTTATCCTTGTGCCAGCTAATCTCATTATGCACAAGTGATATTTCTCCATTTTCTATCATAGTTTTAATTTCTAGTTGATCTCCATAGAAGCTTTCCTGTGGAGGCTTTTGAATGCAACCAGTAATTTGATTTCCCTCCTAGCTGTCTTGAATGCTTTTTGGAAGCTGTGCCTGCCTCTCAAAATTCTTTTCTTTTGCAATAGCATCATACTCTATGAAGTTGCCTCCACCAGGGCCTTCTGCAAGCATTTGTGGCCACAGTGACTTAGATCTTAATAGTTTGTAAAACAGTAAAAAAGCAGCAGAATCAAAGCTAGCTAATCGCACATAAAACAGTAGAAAATGAAGAATGAAAACGTCTTCTGGATTCTTCATTTTTTCCAGATTGTGCCCATCCTGTTTGATATTGCTCCTTTTTTTTGTCATCTTCCAGGATTTCTGGTGGAAATGACTCATAGATCTTTGCTGTATTTAACCATAACTTTGTTTGGTGGAGGAACCTGTAATAACACCAGATCTGTTTGTCTTTCACTGTAAAGATTAAATTTATAGGAACCTCCTTTTTACTATTTAATTTATGACGATATTTAAAGGCATTTAATTGATGCATGCTAGTGGTATTCAATCCCCATGAGTGTTATCAGAAGCTGTATGTATGTTTTGGGGGTTATAGATCTAACTTTGTTTCAGATTACTTTTAAGATGCATTATAAACCAACTTAGGCAAGTAACTATTGTAAATCCGATTTAATCAGGAATATATTTACAAGTTTTTATACTTACTTAAAGGATTATTTATTATAATGAAATTTTATAACAAAATTAAAATATTTTTTCTTCTAAAAATCTTGCAGATTGTTTTGGTTAATGCTAAAGATGCATTAACTTTAAAAAAAAAAGTTAGCATGTATGTTGAAACTTTACATTATGCCAGAGCATAATTTAAAGGCAACACAGTTGTTAGTAAACTATCCAGCATGTAAAAAGCAATTGTCTCCTAAGCATATGAATCTTGCTGTGAAAATCAAGCCTATATTTATTATAGTATTTGTTGATGGGACTTTCTTCCTATGCCCCTGAAGAAAAATTTATCAAGTGTTCTTCATAACTGTGTGCATGTAATTCATGCCAGGGTATGTTCCTATGGTGTAAACCACTGTGGTCATTAATTTGCTATGGTTTTCATAGATTATGTCTATGGCACTGGTAAGCAGAGAGATTGTTTGTCTATATAGGTGAATTGTTTCAGCAGAATGGAAAATAGTAGAAATTGTCATTTGGAAATGAGTGGCTCTGTACTCCTTTTCTGTGTGCTTTTCTTCATCAATATGTACTACAGCTTGGTCTCTTCAGGTAGAATATGAGATGTTGTACAAGTAGCCTGTCTGGGTTCCTGGGCCAGAGCCATGCCATTACTTGGTTTTGGCATGCTGAGGGAGAAGTCATGTTTGGAGAATAGTATTTTATGTGGGCTTGTGTTGAAGCAGGTGTAATTACACATGGGCTTCAAGCTATGAGCTTTTCCTGGTGCTTCTGGTGCTGAAACTCAGACCTGGTGAATGCAGAGTTGCAGCCTTTGGTTGTCTCCTCAGTTCCTGTGAGGATCTCTTACATGGTCAGAGCAGAATGAGAAAGTGTTTATTGTCAGTTGTTCAGATGCCTCTGAGGATGGCCTGTGAGAAAGAAAGGTCTCATAGTCGGGTCTGAGATGCTGGATGTGGTTCCTTGGGAAGTGTTGCCCTTCCAGAAGGAGTGAGACACAGTTTAGGCTGTGCTGGGAGCACATTGCAGGGACACAGTCAAGACAGGGAAGAAACCCAAGGGCTGAAAAATGTCTTTTAAAGTGCACAAATGGGCCACTTCCACAGCAGGTTACTAGTATGGGGTTATCTAAGCCAAGTTTATCACCTGTCGTCCTCTGATTTCCTCAACAGTCAGAACCCTTGCCAAACTCGATGGATACAAACTAGGGATTTCAGTGTGTCTCACCCAAGTTAGCACAAGTTGGAAACCTCCAGGAGACAACCCTGTTGACATTGTGTCTGTGGTTCCATTAAAGCTGGAGGAGGAGCATATGCAGACCCTGCGGAGGAAAGATTTGGAAGTGCAGAGTTTGACTTTGCAGAACAAGCTGGAAGAAAAGACCTGGAGCCAGGAGAAGAGCCTGCTGCAGCAAGAGCTCAGGCACTTCAAGCAGGACACCTTCCTGCTGTATGTGAAGCTCAAGTGGCTGCTCAAGCACTGGCGGCAAGGCAAGCAGATGGAGGAGGAAGGGGAGGACGTGCTCGAGGTAACCGCACCCAKTGTTAACCCAGTTAAATTGCAAGGGGGACCGGGTTTCCAGCACTGCCACTGGCAGCGCGGATACTGCAGTGCCCCTTCTTTAACACAAGCTTTAAATATGATGTGGCAGCAGCAGCTTTGTAATTAGATATGGACTTAAAGAGGATGAAAGTAAACCATGAAGCCTTTTATTAGGTTGGCTTGTGCTAAAGGGTATTCTGTATGATATCTTTATGTTACAGATCACTTATCTTTGAATCTAAACCCTTGGCTAGTACAAACATCTGGTCCTGAAAAATCCTCTTATAGTAAATGAAGATTTAATTAGGCCTCTGAGATGTGGCTCCTGAGCAATATTTGGAAAGAAAAAAATGTGTTAGTGAGCTGATGGAGTCGAATCTCTTTAGATGGCTTGAGTGCTGTCATTTTTCTCAAGTGAGTGTACAGTGTGTTCCTTACAGAGCCTTCAGCAATACAGATGGAGGGAAGCTCTGTTTTCATGTTGGCAGGAGAATTGCACAGCTTCTTGTGGGAACTTACAGTGATTCAGCCTTGTCTGTTCCTTTTCTGCATGCACACGTCTGTCACCGTCACCAGCAATACACCGGGAGTCATCATGGTGATTTTCCAAGCAGCAACTAAATTAAGATCAGGAATTTCATAAGTACATAGCAACCCGGAATCCCCGGGCTGGCATGATTAACAGGAAAATGATTTCCAGAAATGCACTGTGAAAAAAAGGTGCTGCTGAGCTGTGTCAGGCTGCACAGCCAGAATTAATAATTGCTTTGGAAATCTTACCTGAAGAAATCCTAGATAGAAAAGTGTATTTGCCCAATCTGGCATTTCGTCCAAAATCCTTGTGAAGGGTAGAGGGATCTTGCAGGCTCATGCAATTTTGGAAACCCTCTCATAAAACACTCAAGTTGGATTTTTTCCCCAGTATTTCTGGTATTTATGTATCCAGTGTTTTTCAGCATTTGCTGCATTTGGCAGAACAAGAAATCTTTCAAGTCTTCTAAGAATATGCCTAGGTAGAATACTCCAATATTCTGTATGCCAAATAGAGGATGGATGAACATCCTTACCTTTAACAGATGTGGAAAATGAGTCAGAAAGATGAGTAGCTGTTTAGAAATAATTTGCTTCTACTTTACTTCAGAAATACTAATTTGCTTTTTTGTGTACTAACTCATCTTCTATCATCTTCTTTTTAAATAGCTTCCATTTTTCACTGCTTGGATCTTTTGACTGGTTCATTTACAATCAGTCCATTTCCTGTCATTATTGGTGTCATGAGTTTTCATTAACTCAACAGAGAAAATGAAGTGATGGAGATGGGTACTTCCTGATCTCCATATCTTTATCCTGCAGTACAACCATTGTTTTCATTGCATTTATGACTTACCAATCTCACCCTGCATGATGGTCATATCCCCCTCTCCTCAACCACACAGCTACAACAGTTAGCTGTCCTGTTTTGCAGGCCTGCACAGCATTGTGTTCTCATGTGCAGCAGGTGAACTGGTGTCACTCAATGGTCATATGGAAGATTGTCCCCAGTTACCTACAGAATGGAAGTCGCTGTACCCTGCAAGAAAGCCTCAGGAGAAAATAGTCCTTTCTCTTAGTCYTTCAGTAGATTTCTGTTCCTACATGGTGAATGTAGGAATACTGTTGATGTGTCCCATCTTGTGCATTTTAGATCGAGCCTCTTGAGGCCCTCCCCGAATTTGGCCTTCCATCTGAGCAAAAGGCGGAGGATGCAGATCGAGAGGAGGAGGAAGAGGATGTTGTTTTTGCACTGGCAGATTATTCCCAGCGTCCCGCTGTGGAGAGCACTGATCACGGGCCACAGCTGCAGACTGCAGAGTTACTGCAGCAGCAGAAGCAGGTACCGTACCAGAAGGCACTTGTGTATCATGTCCTGGGAATGGAAAATGTGGATTTTCCAAGGGATGCATTTTCTTCTGCTGCTTTGATAAATTACTCGGGATCATGCTCATAACAACAGTTCTAGCAACACAGCAGTTACAATGGATTTTGTCCATTAGATTTATATTTAATCAGGAGCCACGTGATTACTGTTCTCCTGTTGGCAGATGATCTCAAGGAAAAATACTATTTCCTCCTGTGGCCGTTTGCCCAGAAACATCTCTCAGTATGTGATGGTTTGCAGAATTCATACACTTCTGTTGCCTGTGCATAATTATTGTATTCTCTTGTCCAGCTTCTAGCAAGAAGAGGTAATTTTACTTCCTTTAAATAATTTTAAGAAATGAGCACATGTATTTAATGATTCCCTTAGAGAAGATGGGAAAATTGTGCAAAAGTTCCTTCCTGTCACTGGACCTCATTTTTAAATGTCTAAGGGCAAATCATGATGTGTTTTCCCTGATGTCTCCTCCGCCCTGTCTGTATGTGTCAGAGCAATGTGCAGAGAATACACCACTCAGCGATCAGTAAAAGACTGTGCCTGCAAGACACAAGTTTGAATCCACCACTGCACTACATGTATATTTTCAAAGGCTGCAAAAACTCCTAAACATGGTAAAATATAATATAAAACAGTATGAAATTCACAGGTAGGACATATTACAGTCAGACTGGATAAAACTGAACTCAACCTTGCTGAAAGATTGAAGGCACACCTACCAGCAGAACACACAGTTATATTCTGATTTATTTTATAGTTTCACAAACATTTCTCCACATGGTACCTTGTGTTGCATTTAAAGGCTCAAACAAATTTTCTTAATTTCTAATATCTCTGAGTAATACTGAGACTCCATGGATATGAAATATGGTGCTGATCACTGTCACACATCCTCATGCTGGATTTTTAAGTGTTTGATGCATTGCTTTGTGCATTGAATATGCCAAATGAATTCAGGGCTTTGTGCGTTGAATATACCAGCAATCCTAACAACAAGAATAATAAGAAATATTCAAAAGGGAGAGAGTTAGGGCTTCTAGAACACTCCTTTTGATTCATCTTCTTATATTTGAAAAAAAAAATTAAATGACAGCAGCCCATTATTTTGAACTATTTGCAAAGGGAGGTAGCAGCAAAAAAACTGAGTAAAGAACATATTCAGTGAATACGTTCTTGTATCTTTATGCTTTATGTTTAGTCTCTGTGCAGGCCCCTGCCTTGGAGCTCCTTCTTTAGCAAACGTTCTCCACAACCACTTTACACTGCTGGACTTGCTGCAGGCTCTGGGGTTAGTGTGGATTGCGTCTCCGCCTATCCCTTCTCCTCCTCTTTTCCCCCAATTCTCAGGGCTGTGCAGTGTCTGTTTACATATTGCCTGTGTGGGCTAATAGGTCAACTGTAGGCAGCAGTAAGTCTCCATCCCAGAGTAAAGTCAGACTGGTGTTGGGAGATACAGAGGCTCTCTTGCAAACTACCTCTCTGTTCAGTTAGAATTCATCTTTGAGTGCAAAATGGTAGAGGAAGAAGACCACTATGCCACTTCACAGCCTGCTTTCAGCTCAGGTACTCTTCACCTTTCCTCTTCAACAGTACTAGCTGATGATTCCATCCCTAGCTGCCGTTTCACGTGACGCTCCCAAGGTAGCATTGGTCCCAACATTTGGTCAGTTTAGCATGCGGAAAGGGTCTAGTGCTACTAATGCTGGTGGAGGTCAGACACTTTTGCTTTCAGGAATGTCTTTATCAATCTTAGACCCATCACCGTTGTCCTCTCAGCAAGCTTGCCTCTGGTAGAGGTTGAAGAAGGCTGTGGAAGAGATGCTCCTGAGCATTTTGTTTTGCTGCATTCACTCTGTAGACMAATTTAATCTAAAATATGTATAATAAATATGAAGCAATATGCCATCTCAGTACAACCTTTGTCATATCCTTTCCGTATATATCCCTTAAAATGACCAAGAACATGCAAATAAAATATATCTTCTTTGAAATAATCATTGCTTGGAGATTTATCTCAATTAAAGTGGCAAAAATGGTTAGTAGATTTGAATGTGATTCACTTTTATATAGCTTGCATGATGTTCTAATACAGCATTTCCAGATAATCTCACTTAAAGTAATGAGGTACGGAAACAGACCCCTATTGATAGAACAAATATTTATATTAAATAGTGCACAACACCCAGATGGATTTGTGATGGTAAAAGAGGTTTCCTATCTTTCAACTGTGGAAAACATAACAAAGTGTTATTTCAACACTGCAGGAGTGAGCAAGTTTAYTCAGCACTTCTCATTTCAAGCATTATTACTTGTTTCACCCATTTATTGTATTTTATAGTGCACCGAGTCTTCCCATGGGCACTATATTTATTGACAGGCATGTGTTTGAATGGGTTGAACAGGGTTTTCATTGTTACTGAGGTTGTAGTTGTTAATGGGGAAGAAGGATTACAATCCTACCTTGTGACACAGAAATAGGRAGCCTCAGTGCAGGTTAATTCTGATCCTGGGATAAATTCAGGGCATCGCTGTGTTCTGCAGGCCTGTGACAGAGGGTGGACTGGAGGCTCAAGGCTTTGCTAGAAGCGAGCGCTGAGCTCCAATACTTCAGTAGGATTGGACTCCTCTGCCCATCTCACTGTGSCCATGCAGAGCTCCTCCATGAAGGCCTTTGGCCATTCTCACTAAGGTCACAGAAGCTGGTCCTTGATCTACACCCATTAGAGACTTTCCCGTATAAACCTCAGCTCCACTTAATTCACATAAGATCCTGAAACCCACTGGTTAATTCATCCATTAACTGAACAAAGTTAGAGCAAACCACACTTGCTTATGAAATCCTAGCTCTGCAAAGAGCAGCGGATGCAGAGCACATCCTGAAGACAGGCATCTCAGCAGTGTTCACCTCCTACTGACTTGTCAGTGAGTTATCCTGTCATTAAAAAAAAAAAAAAAAAAAAAAAATCGGGATCTTTGGGGTCTTCCGCAGGTTCCTAAAGCCATCAGTTGGGAATCAAAGGTGTATATGGGGATTTTCAGGTGGGTGCTGTAGCAGGGGGAGCTCTCTCACGACTGCACCTGCCCAAGGAGAGCCCAGAGCTGCCGAGCCTGGCAARCTCCAAGATGAAAAGCATCAGCACTTAAAAGTGTTTAAGCTTCATTTCACATGAGGAAGGAAATCCTGTGATGGCCCAAGAGCCACTGTGATAGCTAGGTCAGAAAAAAAGAGGAAAACTAACTCAAAGTAACCCACATTTATTTTTAATATTAAATGGACTTGCTTGCATGTTTGAATGCCATCCCTTTGCTGATAACCAGGGCGAGTGGCAGACAAGGCTGGGCAAGGAGGTGGCGAGGTTCAGGAGGCGAGAAGAAAGGCTGGTCACAGGCAGGGGACAAGCAGGCAAGGGCGGCTGGTGGYGCAGGAGAGGGGCTGGCAGTAAGTGAGCGCCTGGCACGTGCACGGAGCGAGCGGGGAGAAAGGAAGGGCTTCGGTTCGGTTGAGCAGAAAGGGTGAAGTGCCCGCGGGTGGTGCAGGGTCAGGGGAGTGAAAAGGAAGGAGTTTGTGTACCTGCCGTCCAATAGGAAAAGTGTTTAAAATCAATGCACTAATGGGTAGTGCTGCAGGGACTCCAGAAAATCTCCAGTTAGATTTTTTTCTCTGGCATATTTGTTTTCAAAGCTTAGCTTAAAAAAAAAGCCTAAAGGAATAGTAATTAAGACTTAAATATTTTAAAATGATTTGCACAAATATCCAGTTTCGCTTTTTTTCCTAGAGTTGTGACTACAGAGAGAAAATGCAGTTCTTGGAATTTAGGCTCCAGACCTTGTATTTTTAAGTCAYTGCTCTGCTAAACTGCCTGCAATTCCAGATTTTGGCTGACTTGTTAAATGAAATTCTCCAAGAAATGAAATTATTTTCTTGTCTTGGATCGGTTGTGAATCAGTCTAAATTACGGTGATTTTTAAGGTACTAGGGAGACAGCTACTTACGTGGAGGACTATTCAGAGAATCACAGCCCTGCCCTGTTTCTTCTGCCTGTGTGCAGGAAAACATCCCTGGGAGGAGCAGGAAGACAGTACCAATCTGCATTTTGTACCTATGGGATTTACTCTTATGCAAAAGCTATTTGACCGTTTTACCATTAGAAGGCTAAAAAAATTTCTAAATGTAAATATTGTATTTCTGGAGCACACCATCTCAAAAGTACCATGTTTGTACTCTAAAAATTCTCCAGTTTGGCAAAACAGCATAGTAATTACACAGACCTTTCCAACTTTAGGCTGCTAATAGAAAGTCATGCACAAGGGACTTCTCTTCAGGAATTAGAAGAATGCACCAAAAATGTTATTTATATTGGCAAGTTAATTAAAATCTCAGGGGGCACCAGGGGTATTTGTMTCATACAGTGACATTGATGCAACATATCTAGAAATAAGATGTGCCCTCACCCCAGCAGGCTGCAAACCCGCAGTGAATTTCTCTCAACTCCTCTCTGCCCCAAGATTTCTTCATAAAATCTAATTTGATGCCACTCTAAACTTAAAAAATGCTTGCACAGGAACGCAGAACCAAAGGGAAGCTTTAGCTTACTTTTATTTCACTTGAGTTTATTTTTCTTCTGCCTCTTTTCCCTTGTGGAGCCTTTTGMTTACTTTGCCAGAGAGTTTGATGCAGCATACAAGAAAACAGAATGTGACTCCTAAATAAAAGCATTTCCTAGGCACTTGGAGTCGAGGTTTTGCAAGGGAGATGAGGCCAGATTTTGAAGCACTCAGGACCCAGCAGCTCCCACTGTGGCACTAAGGACAGATCTTCAAAAGATACTTTATTCTGATCACTGCACAAGGACTGCACAAGGACCTGAATCTAGCCTTCATTGGGTATCAGGATGCCAATTCATGGTGAAAACCTGTAAAATCTCATCACATATTGAAAAGCAGGTGATCTATATGCATAAAGAGGAGTGCAGCTGCATAGTAGGTTACTGCTAATTGGCATTAAAAGTTAACAGTGTTAATTCTGCTTCTGTGGGTGTGTTTCTTACACAATGCCACGTTGCATGCCGTCACATTTCATTAGCCCAGGCAGATTCAGGTCAGTCAGGGAGCACCTGCACTCATTTCCCTATGTGTGCCTGGCAGTATTTTTGGCTGATGAACCAAATGGGTTGGAAAACGTAGACCGCCCCTGTGCGTTTGTTTCAAGAAGGTGGTGGAAGGGCAGGTYTGACCAGTGCTTGCAACAGTTGATGAGGTGAGTTCGGTGGTGCCAAAACATCTGCTATGCACGTGAAATCAGCTGAGTTGCCTGTGCAAAACTGTATTCTGTACAGGTTAACCCTGAATTTTTAATGCTTTTAGGGCTCTAAGTTCGGTGATTCCGCTGCACCTTTGGTTTTGAGTCCTAGAGTTGAAGTGTGAAGGACCAGAGGTGGCAGCCCTGCTTCAGCCCTCCATAGGGGGCACACTGGGGGCAGCCTGGGGAGACCCCTGCTTGCCTGGGGGTGATGCTTGGTGGGSTTTGCTGTTTTCCCCATCCCCTGCAGCTGCAGGGGCAGTGGTGCTACCACCGCACACATGCCTGGCCAGAGGTGGGCACTGAGATCCTGCGCAGATCTCAGGAGAAGTCAGGGACCGCAGTACTGCAACTTGTCCTAGGTAGGGGGGCTCTGCGAGTCTGCAGCGTGCTGCCTGGGCCCTGGGAAAATAACCTGAGCCTTTGGGGTTCATTAAGAAGCTTTTAACTTGCCTAAAGAAAGCAAAATAAAATACAGAGGATATGGTATGTCTGGCTTGCTCTCCTAATTTTTACATTTAATTTGTAATTAGGCTATAGAATAAATTGTTCTTTTTGACCTCACTGGGCACTATCYGACACTCTTTAGCTGGACAATCTTGAATTTGAGGGTATTGCACATCATCAACTTTGCTTCTGTCGCGGGACAAACAAGGACACCTTGACTTYGGTGAGTTCTAGATATATCTGAATTTCTCTCTGTGAGACACATTTTTTTGCATACCTCTGTGCTACCTGACCTAGCTATAAAGAATTCCCCACTTAGCTGCTTCATGAAACACTAGCTAAGAGGAACTGCAGGAAAGCTACACTTGAAAAGATGGATGAAAAATAAAACAGATTAGACTATCATGCAAAAATCAAGCCAGATAATCTCAGTTAGGTTTCCCAAGAAGCTAGCATATTCATGAGACCCAGGTGCCTAAATGCTGAATTTGTTCTATACATTTCCCTTTTTTTTTCTGCTCATGCTGTGCCTGCTAATCAATAGTAATTTTCTTAAAAGTCTTTTCTAGTCAAAATAAAACTTGCCAGGTACAATCTCTAGCTACTTCTCAATCTTTGAGAGGCTCATTGAGAATCTTTGATTTAATTTTTGGATAAATAAATCATATTGCACATTTCTGTTTCCTAATTCAAAGACTACAAAAAGGTTTGGAGGAAAGGCTTGGGTTTTGTTTATTGATAACACATGAACTTTTAAAATATTTCATTAGGTATTTAATATAACTGTGATAGGTTTTGCAAGTCCCTAGAGAGTCTGAAGAAAGTAAATGCCAAGTGAATGCCAATGTCAAACTAAGAAAAAAAAATAGTGATTTGATTAAGTGTACCTACCTATCTGTCAGTGCTTGCCAAGATCTGATGCCAGCTGTGGGCTAAACTTCTGTTTTGACTCCTTTCTTGGCTTCTGATCAGCATTTWAAATGTTAGCGAGCATTTTAAATGTGACTGTGGCATTCTCAGCAAGATGTTGGGGGGGATTTGCTCTTTGGTCCTGTTCCGTAAGAGGGCAAGCATCCTGCCTGGCATTTTGACACACTGCAGAGCTGCTCCATGTGGACCTGCGTGRGACTGAGAAGAAATGTAAAGCCCAGGCAGGTGAAGCCCCTTAGCAGAGATACTTAGCTCAAAACCACAACTTTTTTTTCAAGAGTAACTTTGTCTTACTGATGCCAAAGCATTGAAAATGAATCCTATTTCTTACTATAATCTTCACACATTTCTGAGGTTTGATGGCCAGCAATAACTGTATGAGATTTATAGCTACCTGACAGACCTTATATTCTACCTGTGGATTACAGTTATAGAAGGGAAGCTGCTACAGACGTCCTCAATCCAGAAAGATGCTTAGTCTGTTCTTCAGCATGCTTCCAGAGTCCTTGGCTTCCGTGTGTGCTCCAGAACTAGGAGGGAAAGTGGACACGGAAGGCATTGCTATTTTKAGTTTCCGTATGTGAAAGGCAACCGGGGCACTTTCTTTGCCATGCAGTGAACATAWGGGCGCTGTTCCTCCTGGAGATGAAGCTAGAGGCTAAGGCTGTCGCAGTTGGAACATTTATTTTCCTTTGTCCTGGCAGGCCAGCGAGAACCGGAGGCTCCTGAACGCCGTGAAGGGCTTGCTRGACGACTTCCGCTCGGAGCTGCGCGACGACGAGCGGGAGCGCCACGGCCTCCAGCAGCGCTACGCGCTGGACAGGGCCGCCTGGGAGGTGGAGGTGACCGAGCTCAAGTGCCGCCTGCAGCAGGTAGCGCCCCCAGGGCCTCGCGCTTGTAAGGAAGCCGCCAAATCACGCAAGGACGGCTGCTGTATTTATCCTTTTAAAAGCCAAATCCTTTTAAAAAGCTCMGGCCTCCCTGGGTGCCTGAGCAATGCTTTGCCCTTTGAGTACGTCTTGGGTTTTGTTTGCCCCAGGATGAGTATTTGTGGAGCAGTTACTGTATTCCATACGTGAGGACAAAGGATCTGAACTTCTTCTGGTTTTAATTCCTCCGAAGAGTTGGCTGGCAATATGTCAGCCGTGATAATGAGACATGGGGCTGTCTGTGTTCATTAGCATTTGTAGGAGAGAAAATGTCTTTGTGTTGGCATGTTCACAGTTAGCTCATCTCTGTGCCTTGGCACATAACAACTGCAGTATTTGATGATAAGGAGAGAAACAAGTAATTTAATAATACTGAAGCATCGGATCAGTATGTTCTAGCAAACCAGCCAGTGCAGGCTACTGCCTGGTGACGGATGGTACCCCAGCGGAGAGAAGGCTCTAGCTTCCTGCCATAAGTTACTATTAAAAGCATGTCTATAAAATCTGATGCCAGGTGCTGCAGTGTTGCAAACTGCCGTTCACAGTTCACTGTATCTGAGGCAAAATGGAAACAAACCCGCTGAAAACCACATGGCTGACRGTGCAAAAGCTTTGGTTTTCTGCATTGAAGAGGGGAGGGGAAGGAGAAATAATATGTTCAAGTCCTGTTGGAAAGATTTATAATTGTAGAACATCTCTGTGGAAGATAAATGTAATAACAACATTAGCTGCTGAGATGATGGTACATTTAGGAGGATTTACTGAACACGGGAGCACTGTCAGGAGACTTGCTGTGACGCACAGTGCGGAGACRTGAACACCTCTCTTCCCGGCCAGGTACAGTGATGGAAGAAGATTTAATTTTAGCAAAATTTTCCCTCAGTGGATTCAGATTCTCATTTTYGGATCAGTGGTGTCTTAGCACACACAAATTTCCACACATCATCAACAGATCATTTGAGAAAGAAAATAAAACCAATTGCCATTTTCTCTCCCTAACCTGAATGTGGGAACAAAGACCAAAACCTAAGAGTTAGTTGGAGAAATCTGCCAATGCCGAGCTGGCTCCTTTGTGTTCTTACGGGCAGTGCACACCTAGGCTGCTGCTTTGGCTGGTGTTTGGCAAGTGGGACAGGGCTCCCATACCTGCACTGGGAGCTCTGGGGTTTGCACACTTTCTTCTAGTGGTTTTACCTGRCTGTTTTCACTTGCTCTACTATTGTGCAGTCCTACTGGTGGATGAGACTTTCTTCTATTTCTTTAAGCAAGTGGAGGGAATAAACCATCAGTATTTAAGGTATGAAACTGACTTTCTTAGCAGACTCCCCCAAAGATGTTTATACTTCACCATGAAATCAAGTCCCTAATGAAGCAGCAAAAGGATACTACACACATCACTAGCCTGTCAAATAGGATAGCACACACAATGTGAGCRTCCCACTGATTTACAAGTATTGGTTTCCAGCAACGTAAAACAAAACGTAATATAAAATTAAAATAGAAAATATGCATAATATAAATATGAAATAGGAATGAGTTAAGCCAAATGGTAGCGATTCAGAATTTGGCACATTCTTRTTATAGGTTCAGTCTCAGAATCAGCATGGGGGAAGCTAGTGAGTGACGTGTGAACCCGCAGCATTACTTGTATTCACATTAACAGCCTCTGCTGTTTAGTGCCAACCGTGGTGTRGGATAACAACTCGAAACAGCCCAGGGTTTCATGTCAGTGTGGAGTGAGGGCCTCTCACCCTGCCCTGTTCTTTGGGGGCAAGGGAGCAATGACTCCTTGCAGCAGGGGAGAGCTGCCCAACCCCTGACAAGATAGCAGAGAATTGAGGCCTCGTCTCCATTGCAGTCTTCATGAGTGGTGTTTGCCCCATTTTTTTGTGAAGCAGGAGGTCAATTACAGCATCTTCCTCAAGACAGACACCTCCAAGTTAATGGATACTGACAGTGTTTTTGTGTTTTGATGCTGGAACTCYCTATGTAGGAAATAAAGAAATAGAAGGAAAGAAAAAACTCTTGGGCTAAAATAGCAATGCATATCAGAGATKACCATATACTGCTGCCTTGTGCTATGGAGCTTTAAGATTTAACACAGTGTATATCATTAAAAACAAAAGTCTTGTCTGTCAGATGTGCATATCCATCTTCTCTGGCAGAAGGATCCTAAGGCATTGTTTTTATGATAAGAAATAATGAGATTGCTCCTAACTATGGGATTCTGGTATCTCTCAGCCAATAACAAATCCCAGCAATGCTTAGCCTCCAGCTGGGCGAGTGAAAAAAAGCACTGTTTGGGGGGAGCGGGGAGGAAGTGTGGCTTGTGCAGCTTKTCAGAGTTTTTGTATTCATATTTCTGTAGTTCAACAACTTTGTACTTTTTAGATTTGAAAGAAAAAGAAGGAATTTTCTTTATAATTACACAAATTGCCTATATTACAGCAGAGCATTTTTTGCTTTATAGGTTTGGTTTGATATTTTCATGCTTCATGCCAGGTTGGGAATTTATTGCAGGCATTGGCAGGTCTTTGCAGCTTAGCACGTTAGCCATAGCTGCTGCTGCCAGCAGCATTATTGCCCAGGGAAGAGCAAATGTGCCGGGTTGCCTCTGCGCTCCAGATGCTGCCTCTGCTAAGGGCTCCCACTGCAAGACAGGAAGGCTGCAGTAGCTTAATGTCCCTGGAAAAGCTGAGTTGCATATATCCCAAAGAACAAGTCTTAAATAATACTCTGTCAGGCCTAGGTGTGAGGGAATTGTACGCAATTTGCTTCATTTTAGAGTCCCTTACATTTAGGCTAATCTCAGTTCTACAGTGACAGGCATGGTACAGATGATTATTTAATGTCACATCTGTTTAGTAACCCCCAGCCACTTGCAAAGGGCAACCCTTTGGGACCACAGGATAGTAAACTCAGAGCAAGCAACCCTGAGAAAACTCTGGGCCTGGCGGCAGCTGCACCACCTCTGACTGCAGCAGCACCATAAACTGGGGAAGTGGGAACTGGGCATGCACAGAGGGAAGATGGAGCAAAAAGAGCAAGATGCCATTATCTGCAGCTGGAAGTGAGTCTGGCAGCAGTGTTTTTAAGTGCTGAGCTGAGCAAAGCGTGAGCTGCCTGTGTGCTGAAGTAGTGAGCAGGAGGACAGCAAAGCCTGCTGGCTTCTGTGCTCAGGGATGGTGTCTCCGGAAATGGACCTGCAGCAGAGAGGTATTTAATATACCTCTGTGTGTATTCAATTGCAAATTGAAGTTGTTGGGGCATGAAAGCCTTCTTAGGGCTCCTTATGGTGGTCTCCAGGCTCTCATCTGTAAGGCTGTCTGCAGCCGCTTAGCCTCGACTACCCCTCAAGTCAGTGCAAGTTTTATCACTAATTTTGCTAGTGTTAGAGTCAAAGAACTTGAGCAAAAACATTAATGTTTCATTCATCCTAATTAATTAATAAAGAAAACCTCTTTTAAGTAGCTATGGAGGATGTTCTTTCATTACAGTCTTAAAAGACTCCAGCAGTGAGCTTTCTGCTGCTTACTTGAGGAGCTTGTTCCATGGAGTAGTTCTCCTGAATCAATCCCCTGACTCCGATGTATTGGACTTATTTTCCACCTGAGGCAGTTTGAAGTTGTTGTTGTTGTTCTCCTCTCCTGCTAAAGGAGTGTGTTTCCCAGCAAACCTGCAGCCTTTGGTTTCTGCGTACAGCTTTGGCTTCAGAGATGGAAATGAGCCYTCACTGTCTTACACTCCTGTTTAGAGCCAGGGGATGTGTCTCACTCTGACTCACTTTTGCCTAGACTGAGCTGTTAGCAAAAGGTCAAGTTTGAGGGGTAAATTCTTCATTTCACTATCACAAGATAATTCCCTTCTCACGATGACGACAGCCCAACAGCGCCCAGGTTGCCCAGAGGCTCCTCACTCCGAGGCTTRTCAGGACCCGACTGGACACAGCTCGGGTAACCTGCTCTGACCGCAGAGCTGATCCTGCTCCGAGCCAGGCTTGGGTCAGAGACCSCCTGAGTCCCCATCCAGCCTGATCTTTTCCCATGACCTTGGGCCAGATGCTCTGCTCTGATGGAGCTGACCCCTGAACAGAGTAAAGAGAGACAAGTTAGCATCAACTAACTGCCTGAGCACCCTCGAAATCCGTTCCGGAACCAGAAGCTTCAGAGATGGGGTGTGATCTGGGTACATCTCTTCTCACGGTGGTCTCCTCTCTTGCCTGGGGCTGTGGGGAGCTCTGCAATGAGGCCTTTGGTGAGAACTGCTCTGGGCAAAAGGTGTCCTCAGTGGACGAGTGCCCTGAGTGTCTGAGTRAGCGAGCAAAGCAGAGCCTCAGCCGGTGTCTCGCTGCTGAGGCTGGAATTCAGCTCCGTGTTTCTCGTTGCTGGCACACCTGCGTCCTTCAGAGAGATCGTGCTGGTACCTTGGAGCATGAGCTGGTAGAACTAGAAAAGAAGATTCACTGTGGTTTTTACTGTTTTGATTTTGAAACGTATTGTCAGTTGAACATCTTTGATCATTTGTTGAGATCCAAGGAGCTAGAAATTACCTTAATTTTCCAATTATCTTTATGGACTTAGGCCTTAAATTCCTTGTGAGACATGGGCTTTTACCTTCAGAAATCCTTACACAGCTTTATCTTGGTTGCAGCTGGAAGGGAAGAGTGAGAATGGCTCAGGAGAGACAGGCCTCAGCACGGAYGCCAAGGGGGCTTTCAAAAGGGAAAGAGAGGAGCACAAAAAGCTTCTGGCCGAGAGCCACAGTGTGGTGATGGATCTCCGCTGGCAAATCCAGCACAGCGAGAAGAACTGGAATCGGGAGAAAGTGGAGCTCCTGGACAGACATGATAGAGACCGTCGCGAGTGGGAGCGGCAGAGGAAGGAGCTGCTGAGGCGGATAGAGCAGGTGAGGAGTCGCTTTGCGTGATGAAGCCTTGCACCGTGTCCGTGTCGGGGATCACGGCTGAGAGGTACAGTAAGAAACAGCAGAGGATTATTTGGGGTTTCTTGGCTACTTCAGTGTTTCTCATGGTCCATAAGAGTTTGCATACACAAGGGAATACAAGGAAAATGCTCATAATCCATTTAAAATAATGTTTCTGAGAAACCAGCTCCAGGTGAAAGGCCATTTCCTGCCTCATTTCACTTACCCAGACAGGGATGGTCACATTGATTCATTCTGTTTGAAAGTTTATACACGTGTCTTCATGCTCAAACACTCAATCCCACACACAGGGTTATTTGAGGTTTGATATACAGCTTCCTGCCAAAAAAGTCTGTTCCTCCATAAATTGCTACCAAAGATGCAGCTGCTGCGACTATTCAGCCCTTTTTTCTCTAGCAAGGGAACCTGGGAGGTGACAAGGAAGAGCCCTGACTCATGACAAATAAGCAGCTATCAGTGTTGAATATTCAGAAGACACGTCTGACCTCACTCACAGGAATGGCGTGCACACCTCTGCTATCATTTGCAAATCGAATAATTGCATGGCTCTTCCACTTGTTTTTCATGCTGATCTGCACTTTCATCTGCTTGGGATTAGAGCCTGATTTGAAAATGTTGTTCCAAATTACACCTAATGGATTTACTCGTTGGCTGGAAGCCACAGGAAAAAAAAGATTAAAAATCAAGTTTAATGAGGGATGGCTAATACACACTTTTTGAGTGAACATTGTTCAGTTCTGAGTCATGCATTCCTGGAAGAGAAAGAAAAACAACAAAAATTGTGATTCCTCAATTAAGTGATTATTTTCTGTCCTTAGGACATGAAAAATGGAATTGCACCAGATTTGTGTGTGCTCTCTAGGGAGCATTCCACTTGAATGAAGCACAAAGTAGCTTCACATGTTAAACTGATGAAAGCCTGGTGTAACCTCAAGACCAATCTCTGAAAAGCACTTGTTGCCTATACCTTGTGTTCCCATGCTTAGGCTGCAACAAGAAGCTAAGGAAAATTCACCAGGCAAGTGAGTTGAATGTGAGACTGCACCTCACTTTAAGCTGTGGCTTTTAAATCTACAGAGAAGTACTGAGGAAAATGTTGTACCCTATGAATATTTCTAAAATCACTAATTGTAGGCCTGACCCAGATGGGGTGGTGAACTTTATGAAAGCTTTATCAGCTAAGAAAGGTGATTTTTGAGCTTCCTAATTTAAAATCCAATAATTGAATTTTTTTTTTTTAATCTCTCATGTGTCTTAAGTGCTTTTGAGAACAGTTCAGGAAGCTAATGGAACAAACCCTTCTGCTGCTTGGTAATGCAGACCAAAGTTAAGTGTCAGATAGGGCAGTCAACACACACCATGGAGGAGGGCTTGCGACCAAGCAGTTTATCAGACTCATTTGATTCCCAGGCTTCACAGCAAGAGGATGCCGAGTTCTCCATGGTTTGACTGGGCTGCTGTCTGGTTGTTTTCAKTGACAAAACTACCTCCTGGGCATTCTCCTTGCAAGAAAATATAAAGGCATGGACACAAATTTTTGTTTGAAGAGTCATTGCTGCCTCTTTGGATATTTATGGTCACAGTCCCTGTGAACTATTTTTTTAATGTTAGCTCCTTGATGTATCCTCAATAACCTAAGGGATTTAACCTGATTAAAAACTGCTTTTCTTTTCCTGAGAACTGTGGTTAGTAAAGGAGTAAGGAGAAGAATCCCTGTTAATGCTACCTAGTCCTATTTCTCTTTAAACCTGACATAATCTCTTCCATGTCATCTGGACARAGTCTGCAAAATAGCCCTGAACTAGTCCTGGAACTGATTCTGAAACCTTTATTGTTCAGCTCTGTATTCAGTGTACAGCCGAGCTGTTCACAGTATTTGAGATAGATAGAGAAACAAAAAGATATGATATTAAGCAGTTCTTAAAGGACTGGATGATCACAAATAGCATTTGAAGACTTGGCTGTCTGCCTGCAAAAAATCCCAACCCATCTTTGCTTGTAATCAACTATTTCCCTGTGTGACAGGGAGCTTCCCAGTATTTGCAGGCTTTCGGTGGAGTATCCTTTCAGGTTGCCTTCGTGCCCCACTTTAGATTGAAGCAATTAGTTCATCTTCACCTTCTCCCCCGTGTTTTTCTGTGTGTATTCCATGTATGGAAATACATAGAGACCACACCAGTGTATGTTTGAAAAACAGACACTAGGAGATAATAGAGGCCTGTGTGCTGAGTTTCCTGCTGATGCTTCACGCCTGTCTGCTTCCACATAGTTCCTGCATAATACATGTATGATAAGAGCTCACACTGATGTAGAAAATATATAAAATGTATTGCTCTGGATGGGTATGGGAGTGCTACTAACATATTAAAAGAGCATGATGACCTACTTTTTTGCCAAGCTCAAAGTTTTATTCTTTTCAAGAGCACTGTCACTTTGTTTTCCCCTAGAGACTCCCCTCCTACTGTGTTACCAAAGCTAATTCTGCACGGATCACCCTGCCAAATATTTAAATGTGTGAGATTATCTGTCTGAAAAGCTGTGTGTTTCTAGGTCTAAATGGATGTGGGCACAAAATCATGAGTCACTTAAAATTTAGGCTGATATTTATCATTTTAGCTCTCTTGCCAGTTGTTTGTCAATCAGAAAGTAAGCAACAGACTATATTGTTATCCCATAAGTTCCTGGTTCCTCATCAATATCCTAAGGATCCATGAAAACCCAGAAGAACTTACAGTTGGAAGTGCTTATACARAATATATGCAATTAATATTTTTGCTGTGGGCCAGGCACATATTCTGGGGAAAGGACTCCAGGACCCCTGGAGAGACCTTCTACCTGTGCRTGTAGGGGATACTTTAAATCAGGTCCTGGCAATCAAGCCATTTCAGATTTTGTAAATAATGAGCAAAATGCTGAAGACGCTTTTTTTTTGAGGCCTAAATGAAACAAAAAATGCCCTGATTGCAGCCCAAGTGCAAATTTAGTTATTTGCATCCTGACCGAAAATAGTTCTGAGCCAAATGATGTCTTATTTGTATTTTTCCCAACACACYCAAGTAGATTTAGTTAATATGTTTTTGTAGGGCCTGAGTCTTCAAAGTCCAAGGGGATGACTTGGGCCTTTGTGGGTTATTGTTGCTTGGGCCTTAGCARGCAGCTGTAGCAGAACATCAGAATTGTGCCTCAGATTCCTCCTACCATGCATTGCTTGAATTGCTTGAAAATATCTTCATCCATCCATCTTCCTGCATTTACAACTAAAAGGAAAGCTGGCCACATAATCTAATTATAGATTCAGTTTCWCACATGTTCCTATCCTCTCTTCACTCAGCTTTTGCAAAGTACAGAGTCAATAACTTCGAYGGTCTTTCTATAAATATGCATTTTCCTCCCACATACTTTTTGTACCTAATTCGTCTCTTTGGCAGTACAAATATCCAACTTTCTAGCCATGCACTAGTTTCTAAAAAAYGAGCTTTGTTTTTTGTTAAGTGAAATTTTCCACCTCTAGAAACAAGAATGTAGGATGGATGATGTACAGAAAAGTGCAACCCTTCTATTGCTGACYAGAAGAAAATGTATTGTTTGCTTTGAGGGGAGTCCAAGTAACCAACYCTTTGAGCTTCTCCTTGTATTGCTTTAGGACTACATATCAAGA
The DNA here is from genome assembly GCA_003342815.1 of Eudromia elegans. Classification (NCBI taxonomy): domain Eukaryota; kingdom Metazoa; phylum Chordata; class Aves; order Tinamiformes; family Tinamidae; genus Eudromia; species Eudromia elegans. The sequence continues at coordinate 973,166 of PTEX01000039.1, read as the reverse complement.
TTGTTTTTTAAATAATAATAATAAGTGTTGATTTCTTTCTTTAAAATCAGATTACATGCAGATGCATTTTATGTCTGTATACACACAAACACATGCACACATATACAGGGTGTGTGCATTTGACTGCACGTATACATATATACATAAACACACACAAYTGTATGTGTGTATAYGTATTTAATTGCCCCAGATCCMATAAGGGAGAACATCAGAGCCCCTTGGGATCCCTTTTCCTTTGCAGGAAGAGTACACTGCAGTACTGAAAGCTGGCATGCCTAAAGCTAAGCCCTGGTTGCAGCCCACAGGTCGCGCTTGCCTGCCAAGGACACGCRTGTCACTGCTATGGAAAGCTACGTTCTACATGAGAGAGGTGCAGAATACCACCTCCTGCATTAACAGCTGCTCTTTGTTTTCATGTGCCTCCTTGCCAGCTTCAGAAAGAAGTGGGCCCACGAAGAGGGAGCAGTTTTCTTTGTGACCAGAAGGAGAGCAACCTGCGTCCATTTGCGACCCAGGGGAACCTTCACCTACCGCGCGCCATGGGGGCAAGATCCTACTCCGATTCAGATGCCATCCAGTTTGACGACCGGTCCCTGTCGAAGCTGAAGGAGAGCGATAGGTGCACGGCCACGGAAAACCTCTTTCTGGAGTCACTGTCCCTGGATTCCCCTGACGAGCCCGAGGAGCACCGGCCGCGGCAAGCGGAGCGGGAGAAGTTCTTGACGGGCTTGACGGAAGTATGTTCTCTTCTGGTGGCTCTTGTCTTCAGTTGGTTTTGTGGATGGCAGTACCTGATATAACATGCTGGGTTACAAAGTCCTAAACCTCTTCCAATTGTAAATATATGCATACATGCATATACATATTTCTCTATATATGAAGAAACATGGGCTCTATTTTCTCAGAGAGGTAACTCTGGTTATCCCATGGCGGTTGCCTTCTGGGCAGATTAGCACAAATCAGTGAGATGAGATTTTTAAAAATAAAACTGYCCTTCATTAGCAGATTACACAGATTACACCATAAAAAGATAATAASTACCAAAACACAGTATTAAGAGGTGCCATCAGGCAACAGTGAAAGGCCCTCTTCATCTGCTGAAGTCTGCACTGAAGCACACTAGCTGGCACAGAATCCAGGTCTTCACAGTTCGTTTATATCCCTGCTGAATGAAATCCAGGGKCCCAGCCTTTGTAGGCTGATGCAAAGTTACCTGCCAACTGTTGTGTAATATTCACAGCAGTGAAGATGTCCACATTAACCACAACTGTGCAGTTTAATCACTTCTGTGAAGTTGAAAGCACTTTGAAGCTTTAAAGTGCTACAATATTCCTTGTTTTCTGTTGTTCCTTGAGTGTTGATGGCCGTTATAGAGCAAGAAGTGTTCTGCAGGTTGCAGTTTATATCAAGCAGGCAGCTTGCTTGCTCTTTTCCAGTTTCTATATGTTCCAGCTTCTAGTTTTGAGAATGCTCTTCTTGCCTGAAAATTCAGATTTGTACATGARTTAGACACTTGTGCCGTGAATGTGCAAATACTGTTTGGATATACAAATCTTAGCTAASAGGGAAGCAGAAACTTTCCCATCAGATATTCACATGTGTAGGCAGGTTTAAAAATCTGACCGCTCTAGGAAGAAACTCAACAACAGGTCAGAGCATGAGCTCCCTGCAGGACTGACACAGTGGCACCAGCGTGGCTTAAACTGAACACTTCAGCTTGTGAAGATGTGACCTAAGCTTTTCTTTGAGACTTAAAGCATGGTTGCTTAGCTAAAAGACTGTAAAGTCAGCTTGTCTGCAAGAAAGCAGAGGTAGAAATGGAGAGAGCCAAGCAATATGAATGTCTTCCTTCAGATGTAAGTGCCTSTGGCTGCGTGTGTATGGCAGATGGCTTTCCCTTCCCTCAGTCACAGGGGTGCGTGAGTGACAATACAGGATTCTCTATTAATTTGCTCAGCTGTTTATTTCATGTGTGCTCAGGGGCATAGTGAAAAATCCTGATACTCTTCTCTGGGATCTCTGGGTTTGCGTTTGACTGACTGTGTTTAACTMGTTAGTCCTAATTATTTCATTTTGTTCCTTATCATGTTTGGTATTTGCTATACTGTATTAGAAATACAAACAAACAGTTGAACAATAGCTGTAGAGCAACTGCTTCAGGAGAATCTATCAAAAAAAAGTCATCTCATTTTGGGAATTGTCACARGGAAATTATTGCCATAACAACATCTCAATGCTGTTAGCAAGGCGTAGGTATTACCCGTGTGAAGCAAGTAGAAGTTTACTCACTGGTGGAACTACCTGGAAGAAAATGGCAAAACACCTGCTAGTTCCTGCCATGGGARGGTTCAGAAATAACTTACCCTCTTTGTTTCTGTTTTGCTTCAGGAAGAAGAAACRCACAAGGGAAATCTTCAAAGGTGAGTAAAACTGCATGGAAAAAAAAACAGAAAAAAAAGCAGGGGCCAGACTTCTCACATCCAAACCACAACCCCCAGGCACAGCCCTGCCACCTCCCCATGAGCTCTGAGCCCAGCTCATGGACTTCTTCAGGGGTTAATTTGTCTCARGATGCTTCTGTTCTCCAATCAACGTGGGCCATATTCGGGTGTGGTGCCCAAAGATAAAGCTGTTTGTGCACGAGGCTTCAACTTACACTGAAGRTTATGTCTATGTTAGCAAGTAAAGCAGACCTCTAGACATCGGTGTGCGGAGCGAAGCAGATGGTGCTGAGGACGTGACACCCCCATGCATGTCAGGGATATTTTGCTGTGGACAATTTTGGTGCTGCTGCCCCAGGCTGAGTGCCCCCCTGAAGCTGGAGTGATTAGTTGTGCTTCTGAGAAGAGCATCCAGCTCACTTGAATCCCAAAGGAATCCCAGCCGTGCTCTCTGGGATTGCCCCCAGTGCACACCAAGGCATCTGAAGAGGGGGCTCACTTCAAAAACACTCTCCAGATCTCAGCTAACAGTCTGGTGTAGATGCACCCAAGTCTGCAGCTGGTTCTCATGACTGAAAAACTTACAATGTCATTTAATTGTACCTTCTGGAACATTTCTATATAAAGATCACTGCTGACTGAATCCTCATCCAGCTTTAGTTAACTCACTGAGCAGACTCTGTAAACAACCACGGTTATTTACATTTTAAAGTAATTCAATTYAGAAATATTCTTTTGTTGCTTGAGTTTTCTTACAGGGAAGCAGTAGGGCGACTCAGCTGAMCATTTTTAGTTTGTATGAGGTAGCAAAGTGTGGGGAAAGCCCAGAAAGGAGCATAATCACTGAGAGATTCCTTTTTGCCCAATTATAGCCCAAGCTCGGCCCCCTCAGCCAGGGAGCATCWAGGCTGCCCCATGTCACTGTGCACCAGCTGTGCACCCTGAGCAGCCTCGGGAGCAGGGGTGGACGTGCAGGTTTCACACCAAGGCGCAGATACTGCGCCCTTGCTTTGGGAAGTGCACCTCACCCGGTCAGAAAGGCTCATCTGCCGTGAATAACACATTTCTGAGGCACATCTTGCTGCTGGGCCTCAGACGTTTGCTAAGCAGCAAGGCAGAAGAAAACAGTAAATTAGGAGCCATTAATAAGCTATTGGGTACTCTTGGTGACTCATCAGGAAATGCTGGCGTTTTGCAGCTTTTAAAAAACARTAAAAGGGAAAGAGAGAGAGAGAGGGCTAAAGTGGTTTCAGTGTGTAAGCCCTTAGTGAAAGCAGGGTGGTCTGAGTTAGTTTTCCACTGGGGGGAAAAAAATACAGTTCTATGACGGTTGGTGCGAGTGTAATACTTYTGTGCTCTCCTTTCCAGGGCGATGTCCGTTTCTTCCATGTCAGAGTTCCAGCGCTTGATGGATATTTCTCCATTCCTCCCAGAAAAAGCCTTGCCTTCATCTAGCAGCAAAGATGATATCACCCCTCCCTTGTCTCCTGATGACTTGAAATACATCGAGGAGTTCAATAAAAATTGGGATTACAGTAACACTAGGAACCATGGTGGGGCTGCCGAGAAGCCTTCGGAAGCCTGGGCAGAGAGGACAGAGATGGGGAAAGCTGGGAATGATCCTGCCTCAGATCCCTTCCAGRCATCATCCTGGTACCTCACCACCAGTGTCACTATGACAACTAACACCATGACCAGCCCAGAGCACTGCCAGAAGCAGCCAACGAGGAGTCTTGGCGTTACCGAGAAAATGGGAGTTCGGGTCTTTCACAGCCCGCCGGTTGTCCGTAGGTTTGATAACTCAGTGCTAGCCGGCAGCGAAGGGAAAAACCAAGTCGAGCCAGATTTCCTGTTTTCTGTGACCAAAGCTATGGGGAGTGTTGGTGAGACCAAAGGTGCTTCCTCGGATATGTTTGGAAGATGGTCTTGTGACCTAGCCAAACATCATAAGGATTTTCTGGAGAGCGGTCTCCATCCCATTGAACGCCCTATTTGCACTACTGTGGGCTTTGCCTCGCCCTTGCACACCTTGGAGATGTCCAAAAACATGAGTGACGATATGAAGGAGGTGGCGTTCTCTGTCCGAAACGCCATACGCTCCAACTCTAATTCCGCAGAGCCTCAGTTTAAGGACATGGCTTGTCAAACCAACGGGATGAGAACGACCGGCACGCAGACCACGCAGACCATCAGCGTTGGCTTGCAGACAGAAACCCTGCGCAGCATCACCAGCAGCCCACACAAGTGTCTGACGCCAAAGGGAGGATCCACCCCYGTCTCGTCACCATCCAGAAGCCTGAGAAGCAGGCAGGTGACCCCTGTCATTGAGAAGGTCCAGGCTAAGTTTGAGCGCACGTGCTGCTCCCCCAAATACGGCTCTCCGAAGCTGCAAAGGAAAATCCTTCCCAAGTCAGAGCAGTCGAACAGCCGGCCCGTGCCTGGTGCGCCTCAGAAGGGCTTCAGCGAGTCCGCCTGGGCTAGATCAACGACCACACGGGAGAGCCCAGTCCACACCACCATCAATGACGGCCTCTCCAGCTTGTTCAACATCATTGACCATAGCCCCATCTTTCATGAGACCTTCCAAAAATGCCCCAGGTCTAGCAGCCGATCCAGGTCAGCAGAACCCAGAGCAGACCAGGGTCCAGTGCAGGAACCGTGTACAAATGCCCGTGGCAGATCACCCAGTCCCCTCCGCTTGGGGACAGAGGCACAAAAGGAAGAAGGGACTGAGGTGACAAGTATCAGGCAGGACTTATCTGCTCCTCCGGGGTACACGCTTGCAGAAAATGCTGCCAGGATCTTGAATAAGAAACTTTTGGAGCATGCCTTAAAGGAAGAGAGAAGGCTACCCTCACACAGCCCACCAAATGTTAGCAATGACAACAGCACAGCAGATATTGTCAAAGTAGAACCAGGGTCCATAGAGGTAATGAGTTTGTTTGTTTTTTCTCCTTTAGCTAAATGCACCCTTCTTTGAGCAAATGCACTATGTCTTGCAAGCCTTCTGAGTATTTCAATATTCTAGTCATGCCGTGGTACTACCAGCGAGTCCTGGTCATGAAGCTTTGGATTAGTCACTGAAAAACTCGTTAAACAATCTGAGTTTTATCCTGACAGCTTATTGGGCTTGAAAGTATCAAACAAGCTTTATCCTTTACCGGGTAAACATGGTTCTCTCTTGAATGCTTGGGGATAAGGGGTTTCTGTCACAAAACGCATCAAAATTAACAAATTAGAGACCCTAGGTTTGAGTGAATTTCTGTATTGTGCTCAACAGAAAGGCAGGGTGTTTCTCCTATGCAAGAATAAGTAGTTCTCTATTAACAAGGCTGTGTTAAAAATAGTGACTACGATGCCCTGCTCCATAACTTCAGTGCCTTCAGCGTAGCTTTTCTGGGTGTATCTGAGTAAGCTTGACTCTGGTCTGTATGTGTGATTAAACAGCATGAAATTTGGAATTGACTATTGCTGCCCTGCAAAATAGTAGTGATTATAATGATGAGAATCAACTAGTCTAAAGCACAAGCCTATTTAAGAAGCCTATACTGATATTTTACTGTACTGTTGAAAGTTATCTGTCTCAGCATATCTGTCTCCCGGGTCTTGGGAGTCAGATCCTTCTGTAGAGGAACATGGAACACAGAAATCAGCCAAAAAGAGGGCGTATTGGTGGACAAAAGCTCTCCGAGCTGCCCGCGTCTAAGAGCGTGAGCGTGGGGAAGCTGAGCTCTGCCTGCACTCGGCGGTGCCTSTTTCTGCAGCAGCAGTGCACAGCATTTGTCAGGGTGGCCAGGGCAGTTTCCCAGTGTCGCAACAGGAACCTCTCCTGCTGCCCATGCCCACCCCAGGCTGTCTCTGGGGCATCCCCATGTTTTGGCATCCCAGGGGCACCACCGCAGCCTTGCTGGAGTGAGATGGGCAGCAGCAGCATCTTGGGGGTTCATTCCTACCTCTTCTGCCTTAGAAAGCCTCAAGGGAAGGGGCAGTACCCGTTTGCTCAGACAACATTGGAGTTCAGAGGCTTTTCAGGGGACATGGGCACCGAGGTTTTGCTCTGCAGTCTGCCTTTCACCAGCAGGTTCTTCTAAATGGATGTGATCTGCTCCTCTTCTATAGTTACCACTTGGAGGGCAGAATCATTTTCCTAGCAGAGCATCCAGAGCTGAGGTTGTACAACCTRTCTGCTGTGTGAAAGGAAATAAATAGGGGAGTTTGCGTACATATATACTAAAAATGAAAACTACATGCTTATTATAAGTAGCAAAGGAGGCTAGCAGGCTATGTGCATTAAAAAAAAGTGGAAGAAGCCTCATTTGCGTGGATMTTCCTAGGTATCTCTGTATTTTGCCTATAATCTGGAATACTGGGAATGCGTTACCATTCCTTATTAGAAAGTATGTGCTTTACTCTCACAGCATCACCTCGACTTTGCCTTCAAGGCATCACTGAAAACTCTTGACTTCCTCCTGCATCTTTTAAATATCTCAGCAAATTTCAACTATAAGTAAACTGGTGTCACCCCACCTCATCACAAATTGCTGTTGGCAAAACACAGCCAACATGAGTACTGGATTTTGATGCCTTGAGAGATTTATGCCAATGCTTTTTAGAAAAAAAAAAAAATTGTTTGCCATCAGCATGGTAGAAAATTGCCTCTGTTTGTGAATTTTCAGTATCTTTTGCCTATTTTTTGAGTGCCAAGCCTCGCAGCTCAGCCTGTTTCCTCCTTGCAAGTCTCAGTTGTTCRGACTGTTGTTAGGAACTTGGGGTGGTCCCATCCTTTCCCAAGAACGTGCCTGGGAAAGGAAGGCGTCCACGCGAGGGACTTAGCTCTTCCCAGGCGAGGTGGAGCGTGCAAGATGCACTTGCAGAGTGTGGATTTCCTGCTGAAAACAAAAYGGCAAAGAGGTTTAGACTCCGAAAGTCTCTTTGTGGGTTATTGTGGGTGACGCTGGCCACATGCGGGTTACCCTTGGCATGTTTTGGCCCAAGCAAGAGGCAGCTCATGCGACAGGGCTGCGCTCGGACCTGCGMCCACTAGCGCAGTCCTGCCACCCTCCGCTGCCCCTTGCTTGGCCCCCTCTCCTGTTCCYGGGTCCCTCTGGGCTTCTGGGCGACAGGAGTTCCCCCTTGGCAGGGAAAGCCTTCTTCTCCCTGCAGTCAGGGCATCACCTATCAATGGCTTTAAAACCTGCCCAGGGCACCTGCCCGCAGCTCTGCTCCAGTTTGAGCTTCTGGATGTTCCAGTTGCATAATTTGCTTTTATATTCCTGCTGCAAATATAAAATATAGTTCATATATCTATATATATATATGTTTGCACACATACATTATGTGTGCCAGTATACGCACGCATAGTAGCAGTGTATTTTCATAGTAGCTCTGTATTTTTATTCTAACCTCTCCAGAGYTGCTTACAAGCAAATTCACATGCACCCAGTGCAGGTGAAGAGTGTCTTACCCTGCCAGGTGCCTTACCTTGCCTATCGTGAACTTTATAAATATTACCCTTAAAAAGTTAGCTTTGCCCAGCTAGCCTCATTAGAGCAGCAGGAACTTCTGGCTTCCCTAGCTGCGAGGGTGTCAATCAGGGAGGTTACACAGCGAAACACGGCGGGGGCAAGACCCACTGCTGGGGAGCGCAGGGAGAAAGGGCCGTCCCTGAGGACCCACGGGAGAGGGGCAGCAGGTCCTCTGGCTGCTGAGCCCAGCGGCACAGGAGGGAGAAGGTAAGAAGCAGGTGGCAGGAGGTGCGTGCTTTGTGTCAGTTTGCTGGGAGATGGGAGCGAGTTGACAGGAGCACTGTTAAACAGGGCGAAAGGGGAGAGGCAAGCAGCTCCCCTCAGAGCTTAGCATGGGCATCTGAGCAGCATAAAAGGTAGTGGGGTTTTTGCCTTTGAAGGATCTCCTAAGCAGAAATTCTCTCTCAAAATGAAAGGGGAAAAAAATACAGCTTTATCCCTCTTTTGCAGTAAGTTTTTCAAAACCCTGGCCCTAACCAGGCTTGGCAAAGGATAAGAGACRGCTTTCTCCGCTGCGTAGAAATGTTTGGATCCTTTAATGCCGTGCCCACTTCTGAGACTCGGCTGCGTTTGCAGAGGGCAGCCCCGGTTGCTCCTTCCTTTCCTGAATTTGCTCCTACTAGCGGCTAATCTTCTTTCACCCCCTCGTAGTTTTCCCCCAGCCTGTGGTCCAGCGGTAACGCGATCCGAATGGGTGGGAACTTCCGGAGACCTCCTGGCCGACAAGAGACCTTCACCTTGAAAAGAAAACCTACTGATTAAAGCAGATCTTTGCAACCTACCTGCTTTCTTTCTCTCTTTTCTGTCTGTTCTGTCCAGAACCAAACTGTCTTATTAACTGCCCCCTGGGGACTCTAGCCCTGCCTGCCTCACTGCTGTAAGTCCTTTCCGCCTTGTTTCCAGCCCTTTCTGAGTGCGGGCRCTTGGCACGGGTGCGTGGGCCCCGTGCTGGGACGCGGCAGCCCCGGCTGCGCTCGCGACGGGACCCGCTGGCGCATGGGGCACCGGTGCAGGCAGACCCACAGGAGGCCAAATATCAGTGAAAATTTGGGAGAAAATGGGGTAGYTGGTTCAAGCTTGGAAAAAAAATAGAGTTATCTAAGACACGGATAAGTGTAGGGGGTGATATTGAGGCGGGAGAGTGGGCCCGAGGGCCCGTGGCCGCCTGGGGTCCCGGTTGGGCCGGTGCCAGCTGGAGGGTGACGTGTTGGGGAATGGTGGGAGGCAGCCCCAAGGGCTGGGCTGGGCCCACACGCTGGCTGCAGGGCCGTCTCTGTGGGAAGGGCGGCCGCGGTGCCCCGGGTGCGCGCCCACGGGCCGGCGTCGCGAGGGGCGGCGGAGCAGCGCTGCAGGGCCGCTCGGTGCCCGAGCGCGCGGAGCTCTCGCARGGATGCCCGTTCGGAGCCGCTCCTTAGGGAGAGGCCAGCAGGCAGGGCAGAAGGCGCGGGGCTCCGTTGGTGGTGCYGGTCTCTGTTGGTCCTGTTCCACACTAAGGGTTTCTCCTGACAGCCCTGAGCACAGCGGCAGTGTTCGCTGGCTGTACGCGGCCCCGTGGGGTAGAGTGAAGCCAGGACKCCGAGGTGGCCCCGGGTAGCGCTGCTCTACAGCGTGGCCATCGGTGTTGCTGTGTGGCACCGCGCTCCACCAGCAGGGTACAGGGCACGGGACACGGGGCAAGGGGCTGTGTGCATGTGGCGCCGTGCAGTGCCCGTGTGGGTGCCTGGGGTGGGTGCCCACATGAGTGCCCATGTGGGTGCTCGCGTCTCAGCCAGCCGAGCTGCGCAGCAGCAGAGCCCCCTCTGCTCGCGACCGGTCACGTCRTGTTACCTAACCCAGTGTCCTCCATCCCCAGGCGCTTTCTGTCCGTATGACACCCCTCCAAAGTCTTCTGTCCGCATTGTCCCACCGCTCCCTTTGCTTCTCATTGGTCCAACCATGCCAGAGCCTCTCCTTTCCATTGTCTGGTTTATAACCTCGACCATCATTCACATTCTGGTTTTAGGACTGTTTTTTATTCYGCTCTCTTGTCCTCTCCAGTGTCTCCTTCTCATCTCTGTAGGTTGACAAACTCGTCTGATTTGCTTTTGTAAATGTAAAACAGACAGAGAGATCTGGGTGTTCGGGTTGCCCCCAGTCAGTCCCATGGGTGTAACAYGCACGCAAAGCCATGCAGGAGGTCTAGCTGTGCAAAGAGCAAAGCCCTCAGACATCAGGAGCAATTGCCAACCTAGTGCTAGGGGGGAAACCACAAGCACAGTTTGTGTCTAGCCGCACCAGGAGGCTGCCAGTCCTGGACRGTGCAAAGCGAAGAAATACCCTTTCAGTGTTCCTCTGTTTCTGTCCATGTCATCCTCAACGTACWGTGCCACTGACCCCTGTAGCGCACGCTCGAGCAGTCAGGAGCCGTGCTCTGAGTGCTGAGATTGGTGGGTAAACTTCATCTTTGAGCCACGTGCAGGTCACAACTAGTGCYGCTGTCACCGTCCTCCAGCTAGGAGGTCTTTCCTATGAGTCAGTCACAGGGAGGCAGGGGCTGCTCTTCACCTCCCTTGCAATTGCAGCGTTGGGCACTTTCGTGCTGGGTCGGCACTTACAGCAACGTGAGTGGGTTTTACTCAACTGCAGACGTGGTTTTCAGCTCTTTTCTAGCACAAGGCATATTAGCAAGTGGAAGTTTGTCAGCTCCTTCAGCTCATCCCAAACCTCCTCTCATTCTCTTCTTGTCCATTCCATTATCATGGACATCACACAGCTGTGTGGAGCCCCCGCACAGAAATGTTTGCTCCTTGCATGTGACGTGACAGACACTTAGTTTAGTCCGATGTTTCTGAGTTCTCTGCAGCTCCGAAACCCGCCTCTAATACGAGTCACTAACCCCTTGTTTTGCTCTCTTGGCTGCCAAGGAACTCCCTTGTTCTGCACTAGCTCCGTCCCTCGAACCCTGCTTCTCCCGGCCGGAGAGACCAGCGAAGCGGCGCCCGCCGTCCCGATGGGCCTCCCACTCGCCCACGGCCTCGCAGCCGCCGTGCGCCGGAGAGCCGGCCTCGCCCGAGGAGCGCGCGCGCCGGGGCGAGGAGCCGCCCGCGGAGAGCCCCGCCGGGGCCGAGGCCACGGGCCCGCCGGGCGACTGAGCCGCGAGCGCCCCGCGTCACGGGGGCAGCGGCCGCCGCCGAACGGCCGAGAGACTGAGACGTTCCTGGAGTGAAGCGGTTACAACGTGCCTGTAATGACTTGATCTTTTTCATAGCCGAGAGAACTATTTTTGTCTCCATCTTTTCTACATACAGTATATTAACAGAAAAAAAAAAAGGTAAAAAAATGATATAACGTTAAGATTTAAAATGAAATGTAAATTAAGTTTTAAGGGAATTTGAATACGTGCTCGCTCTCTCTCCAAATACCAATTGCCTTTTGGTTATATTTGCACTGTTACGTTTTTGATTTTGGTTTGGGTTTTGGGGGGAGGTTTTTTTTAATGCAAAACTAGGGTCTTAAGTTAATTTTATTCTATGTTAATGTCAGTGTTATCAGTTTTTAAAGGTAAGGTTCTTACAGATGCTTCAACTGGCAGAAGCAGTTCCTTTTAAGTAGTGAAGAAAGCCATTAAGCTAGTTCACTAGAACTGTATTCATGAAGACRGAGGGGAATACAGGTAAACTCAAGAAAATAAAATGTAAAAAGGAAGAAGAGGAAGAAGACGACGAAGGCCTCAGAAAGTCTTAGGGAGTTAGCTGTAAAATACACATCCAGTACTTGACTTGCATGCCTCTGGGTCCTAGCACTTTAGTGCATGTACATACTGCTACTGTACTTCTACCATCACATAAATGTGAGTCAATCTGTTTCACTGTAATCGTTGTGACTTTACCTGTACTGTACTTTTATTGTTGGTATTCTTGCATTGAGTATACAGAAAAAAAAAAAAAAAGGAGTTTTTAAATTATTGTTAGCCGTTTGACCGGCTATGTACAGTGTTTACTGAGAACTTCCTTCGTTTGGGGAAAAAAAACATTGCAAACTCTGGGCGTACTACCTGTAACTGGTCTTGTTCAAGAGTCTGTTGGAGCCCCCGTGAAGTGGAAATAAACCCCTCGGTGTTTGCAGCGTGCCGGGTTGCTTTGTGAGGTTTATTGCCACCGCGCTCCGCTGAGGGGGCGGCCAGGGCCTGCGGACGCCTCCCTCGCTGGAGGCACGCGGCGTGCCGGGAGCCCCGTGCTGGTGGCCGCCGTGCGCCGGGCCCCTGCGGGCCTCGCCGGGAGGGGTTCGGAGAGCCCCTCTGAGCAATGCAAGGCTGGGCAGGACCCACTGCGAGCGTCTGTCGCGGCGCCGCGCTGGCTCGTGCTGCCTGATGAGCTGCTGGATGAGGACGCGCTCCCGAGGCGCCGGCAGCGCCCGAGCAAACGCTGCTCGAGCTCCTGCGTCTCCCACGTCGCTCGGGACAGAGCCTGTGAACCCAGTGTCCAAGAGCCCACCTCTGGGTCGCCACTGCGAAAACTGACCCTTATTCTGAGTGGAGGCCACCCCGCTTATTTCTCCCAATCTTGGAAAATCTTCCAGCTGCAACAATTACTAAACTGCCACAAGAATTTCAGCTTGGGACAGAAGGAGGAACATGCTCAGGAACCCCAGGAGAGTCCTAGGGGCTATTAAAGAAGCCCTAACCTGCTAAGGAAAGATCCCATTTGCTTCCAAAATCTCCATGCCGGGAGTAGTTTGCCAGGGTGGCCAGGAGGGGCTATTCAGAAGCTCTTTCTCCTCGATGAAGTGAGGTAAAGAAGTTGCAAATGCAGTGCTAGCTATTGGAGAGAAGAAACACTGTCCCTTGGCACAGCTGTAATTTTTGTTATTGATGTGGGAGAGAATTGAGATGAGTGCTTGAAAACAGAAGGTGGCAACTGCCCTCCGAGYCAGGGAATGCACCAGCCTGGAGAACTGGCCACGCTGAGGGAGGAGGGTGTTGGGGGATAAGCGGCGGGCTCTGCTTTGCCAGGKRAACTGCCTTACAAGGGAGCAGGAAATCCCTGGAAGAAGGGCGAGACAGAGCACGGCGARGAGGAGGAGGCCACGAGCACACAGAAATCCTGCAGACCGTCTTGAGAAGAATCACATTAAATAAACATAACTTCCTTTCTAGTCTAATTAGCAAACACAGTGACATCAAGAAATACCACATGTTTCCACAGGCTCTTTGTAAATGCCAGGGWTTCCATCTTCTAAAATAGCTTCTCATAGAGTTGGGGCATCTCTTTTCCCCCCATTAGTCYAGCAYATTCCATAATGAYTTAAATAAATTGTAAAATAAACAATGGCTCTGTTAGTCCCTCTAGGGTTATCTCAGAGGCTCCTAAGACAGAATAAAARCCCTGCTGAGGAGGCCCGTGGCTMGCTCGGTGTCCRTGGCGCTGCTGACACACTGCTCATGAACGACCAGGGCAGGAGCAGCCAYGGAGATGGTTGTGGATTGCCACACWAATTAAAGGGATGGGGGACGTCAGGCGGAGCCCCGCTGGAACCCAGAGCTGCATTGCAYGCGGGCATTTGCRCYGCCGGAGCTCTTGGCTGTGCGATATTGCCCAGGGTCAGCTGGCCATGAGGCAAAGGACCGGGCCCACAGCGGGCGCTGTGACAGGCCGGCTCCCTCCGCCCCACGCGCGGGTTTTGTGTCCGCTCGCCCTCGTCCCAACGTTGCTTGGGTCCCAGTGCCCATATCTGGGGCAGCAGCACGTCCGTGCTGCGCCCCTGTGCGTGGCCAGAGGTAGGTTTGTGCTCTCCTTGCCTCCCCCATGGCCACAGCCTGCTGCTGCCTTGGCAGGTACCAGATCCCCGGCAGCCTCCCAGCTCCCCAGTCAGGCAAATCGCTGCAGCCCGCTCGAGCACTGTTAAGCTGTTGGGCACATGTAATTTTCATGCAAAACGACAGCTCACGTCTGCAGCCCTCACACAGCCCAGCCGACGTTCTGGAGAGGCTTAATGGCTGTAGGCAAAGTCTGCTTCCCTCCCCTGTTTATCATCCCTCTGCCCATCTCACAGGAGCATGAGCCACGTTGCCCTCAAAGCCTGGGTGAGAGAGAKAACTGCCCTGCAGGAGACGTCTCTAGGATTGAAAAAAGGAAAAAACCAAAAGCCTCTATTTGTCAAAACGTCCATTTATTTTCCCTAGGAGAGCTGGGCTGGGGCTTCCCCTATCATTACTCACTCTGCTCCGATGTAGACACTCCTTGCAGAGGCTCCAGGCAGTCCTGGCCCCCCTGCAGAATCTGCGAGACAAATCCTGCAGCGCCCAGCGGTCTGGGTGGGCTCTCACAGCGAGGGGATCCTGCAATGGGCCACAGAGCCTCAAACAACACAGCACATCCCTACACACAGCTACAGGGGGAAAGGCAGGGCCCGGGCGGCCCCCAGCCCTGGGGCACGTCCTGAGGAGCGTCTGGAGGYGGGCGGCAGAGACGCTGCCCTGCGCACGGCCCTGCCCGTCCCGGCAGAGACGTGAGGCGAGCAGAGGTGMCCAAGGTGCCCCTTGAGGCCAAGCSCGCGGGCGCTGCAGCAGGAGGGGCCGGCCGGGCTGGCGGCTCTGCCGAGGGCGGTGAGCGCGGCGGCGCGGAGCCGTGTGAGCGGGTGCAGAGCGGGCCGGGGGGACCCGCTGCGCGGCCGCGCGGCAGGAATCCCGCTAAACGCCGACAACAGAAAATATTGCTTTGTCTCGTTAAATCCCCCGAGGGCTTTTTATACCTTAATTGGATTTTTTAATCCCTACGGTAAGGCCTTGGAATAGGTTTACACAGGAAAACGTCATGGGCCCAGGTGCTGTGCTTATCCCCCTCCTGCCCCCTTCCCGCTCTAATCCCTGCGGATTAGGCTGCCCATGAGAGCATTTCCCAGCCAGGGCTTCTGTCCTTCCTGAGCYGGTGGCTTCCGAAACGCTCTCCCCTGCAGTAATGGCAGCGGGGCACAGTTCTGCACRTTGAAAACGTTGCCACTGATACTCAGTGAGGATGCCCCATAGAGGTTACGTACTGAGAACAGCAATTTTAGGTGCTTAGGCAATTAGGAGCAGTCGTTCCCTTTCCATGCACAAGCAAGCCGGACACTTTGGGAGCTTCTTCCACTAGTCTCTGAGCGGGGGTGCAGCACGTCTGTCTCTAAAAGAGGGCCTTGGCTCCTGGGGTGTCCTACAGACCTGCGTGCTGTTGCTCACTGCTGGGTTTCCTGCTTGCTACGCTGGCAGGACAGACAAAAACCCCCCYTTGCATACACGAGTGAGAGGAAGAACAACGAAGGCCGTGATTTTGTCAGAGCTATTTCCATGACAAAAGCAAAGACTTTTGAGCGGGTATTTTCTYAGCACAATGTCACTGTGGTTTGTCATGGAAATCACATCCTAGACACAAACCAAAGCCTGGTCTCCACAAATTATCTGTGCTCCCTTCCATCTGCGGCCCCTCTGACAACAGCACAGCTTTACTGTTTCTGCTACTTGCATGTAAAACGTAAGTTAAATGTATAATTTTGTACAGCCATCCTAAAAATGTTATATCAAGATGAGTAGACCTGTAATCATATAATATCAAATCATATCATATCATATAGACATGTAATCATATTATATAAAAAAGCTTATTGTGTTATTAGGAAAAATAGTGTTGGTATGGCTGGGAGGACAGCAGAWATAAGCCAGGAAGCCAAGATTAGCCCCTGGAAGCCAGCAGCCCAGGCCGTGTTCAGCAAATAATGGGTCTGATCCTGGTTTCCCGGAGGGCAGCCCTGGAACGGCAGTTTTCCTGAGGCAAACCCTGTTGTGCAGCTGCGTGTGGAGCTGCGAGCTGGACCTCGGCTCCCTGCAGCTCTGATTGCCATGTGAGACCTCAGGTTTGCGGGATGATAGACTGACCTGTCAGGTGGTGACATCTCGAAGAACGTCGTGACATCCGATGGAGGAGAAACTGGGTGACATTATTCCCTGCATTTTACAGCCTTTTTGCRTTAAGAACAGAAGCGCAATTATTTATTCAGAAACTGCAGCATCACAGCACAACACGCCAGCATTAATCATCTCCCCACGTATGTGGGTTACTTTTACTCAGCAAATAATTACTGCATCTCCCTGGCACAGAGCTAAATAATTCAGCAGGATCAGAAGGATCTGAAGGAGCTCTTGGTCGGGATGACTCTGGGTTAAGCGATTGGCAGCAATACGTTCGCTGCAGACCCTGTCCTACAAGCCCTGCTCGGCTCGCTCCCGGCTACGGAACGGGTTGGTTTAGTCAGTCCTTCCACCTGGGACTCTGGTTTCTCCCAGCTGACCGAGCTACCCTCGAATCGCCCCTGAGCCYGTGTGCAGAGTCCCTCTGGTGCCGGTTCTTCAGGTTAGGCAGAGGCAACTCGGACAGCAAAGTGGAGCCGGGACGGAGAGCGGGGTAAGGAAAGAGCGTACGGTTACCTGAGGCCACCCTTGACCTGAATGGAAAAAAGAAAATCACCCTACCCCAAAATTAAATTATCATTTGAGCTACTTAGCAAGTTAACTAAATTCGCTGTGACCTACATACCAGAAAGCCTTGGAAATGTGGAAATACATCTTACGKCGGGAGTTAGGTCACTCAACAGAATCTGGTTTAAATTCATGTATGCTTTTCTGGAGCCTGCAGAGGTCATAAAGCAGAAAACGGCCAATCTGAAGAAGCAGTSAAACATTTTTAACCTTGACATCCATTGAGTCGGGCTTGCAATGATTTTAGTTCCTTGTCAGGGCAGCAAACAATGCTGACAGATGAACTGATTAGCCTTGGTGCACATTGCAGCTCAGACAGAGTAATTACAGCCTAGAAAGACTCATTTAAASAGAAAATAATGCATTAGATGCAAAAAGTTCCTTGCAGGCTGCCTAGAGGCAGGAGCTCGCTGCTGCTGATTAAAAGTAAAACCCACCAGGCAACACCCTGGYCATTAAATCTTCTCGAAGTCGCGCAGGCTGAGCAGCAACCACTTCTAAACACTGGCGCAGTCACGGAAGACGACTGAATACGCTGCATTCCCGGAAAACAGTCCCAAAGAAACATAAAGTTGTATCTAGCCTGGCAGCTAGCAGCCTACCTATCTGCCAACCTATCTACTGCCTTTAAAACCTGTGATTCTGCTGTAGTGTTATCTATCCATTTTTAGGATTCTCTGCCCTGTATATGAAGTTGTACAGGGCAAAACCAATCCCCTAATGATAGAGTCTTTACACACTCTGCAACAACTGTCTTTTCTGAAAAAAAGGGGTAGAGGGGGTATTCTTCAGACCAACGTTGAAGCAGACCACCTCGCCTTTCCCACACCATTTCACTCAATTTCTGCTAATGCAAAGCTAGTCCTCGGGAATTAAAACGCTGAGTCACCRTACACTATTTGCTGCACTTCATTTACAATTTTCTTTGTGCCTAAAAGCKCAGTTCAGAACAAGAAGATAAAAACAATGCAGTGCTTTAAAGATAGGTTAAATGGACAGTGAAAATTGTCCTTTAATCTACTTATCTGGTCTTAGTGATTGAAGTGCAGCATTTTTTTCTGTGCTGAGGAAGAACTAGGTAAGACAGTAACTGAAGAACTGCCTGCAGAATAGTGCACCTCATGTTTTTGCTGCTGTTGCTGCTTTTCTTTCTAAGCAATTTGCACTGTTAAATTTTGGKTTCTTTTCCATATCAATCATATAGGCCCTATCAAAAGATGCACACATTGGCATTCAACCTTCGTCACATCTAGTTTCCTTTCTCCAGCAAGCATCTGAGTGTGTTACCATGTATGTGGAGCTACCTTTGATGACTGCTTCATGCAAACCAGCTTTAGCTTTAGGGAGCAGCAAGCCACGAGCTGGCGCCTACATCAAACAGCATGCAAATCCTTCCCTACTTAGGCATGGTTTATAGTTGCCACTGGACTGCAGAAATATCAAACATCTGTCAGATCCTGCAGAGCTGTGGCACTGTGTCGCTTTACGGTGCCTGCTTGGAGTAGCCACTCGTTCCCTTTGCAGAGCACATTTTTGCACAAGCTCCACTGAGACACCTATACCCTCAGTGATGTATCCAAAAGCAGTATGAGCTAGTAAATAGTCCTTCAAACTAACAATCCTAAGAGGCAGCTGTAGATCTAAACGTAAAGCAAGCTCRCTGGAGGTTAGTTTGTTCCACAAACTTGCTGGAAATCGGTTTTGGCAGCGAGATAACAGTAATAGCAGGCGAAAGACACAACTGTTTACTGTGGAGAGGCACAAAAAGGTGGGTAAGTCCAAAGGCAGCCTAAGTGGAACAGATGTTTGAGAGGGGAGGTATCACTTGGAGAGGGTTGCCCTAAGTTAACCAGGTGTTTTCTGAGCAAGAAATGGAAGGAATCGTGGGTGAAATCAAAGACACTTTGTGTGCTCAGCTCCTCTGAAAACAAGGTTGTAAAAACTGGGCACCTAAAAATGCCCCTCTCTCTTCTACTGTTCTGTGCCACACTGGCCTCTTCAGTATATGATCATTGCCACCCTGTGCTTTAATAAGCAACATGACTAACATCTGCCCCGCAATGTCTTTGCTCATGCTCTCCTTTGGGAAAGATGTGTATACAATGAAGAGCATTTTTATTATGTACACACACGAAAGCAGCTAATTGCCCAAGCACACCCATGTCACGGTCAGTCTTTCCCAGATGAAAGGGACTGTGCCTCACGCCTCGGGCAGGGAGTGCTGAGGGATTCYTGTGGGAAYCRGGGCCAYGYCCTGCGCAGYACGGATGGACCTYGCTCTTCTCCTGGCTAAAGCACCAYGGTGCTTAACTCAGGTAGCATGAGCACAGCCCTAGCGTCCTTGAGCTGCCCTCGGCCTGCTGCGTTGGGCATCTTGTTCAGAGGGTGCTGGAGTCTCAGCACGCCTTGCCATGGTGAGATGGGGCCTCCCAGCAGACCACAGGGCCAACCGAGAGGCGGTCTGCACAAGGTCCTCGAGAAAGTTCAAGGGAGGGTGGCTGGGTTTGTGGTGGTTGGGGCACACCCGCCTTTCTGCCCTGCTGGCAAGGCAGTAATCTGCCCTTACCACAGCCCTTCCGTGGGGGCCCTCTCGAGCAGCATAAACGGCCTGTTTCTGGTGACCAGGGTGCCGACTGCTGGCGCAAATACCCGGTGCCAGTGAGTGAATTTTAGCTCGAGGTGTTGTATACATTGCCTGCTCAGGTGGAGCTAAAATGCAAGGCTTAACTGGCAGTGTCGTACTGGGATGGCTTCACACAGGTTTTAAATTCTTCTCTGCATAACAACTGCACCATATTTTACTGGGAATTTGTCTTTACTGACAGAATCTCTATGACAAGAAAAAAAAAAGAAAAACAAGCTACAGAAAAGAGGTTATTTCCTTATTMCCTGAAAAAATACTTGTGGTACTAATTAACTTTCAGCAAGTAGAGGCAGGAAAAAGGAATGTCTTCGTGTCTTTCTGGCAGTGAAAGAAATAGTTTTACYAGGAGGTTTTTGAAACTTGGCCTATCTGAACAGAGAAGCTCCAGAGCTGCTCAGGAAACKTATTTAATGCAGCAGCAGTGCTATGCGAGGAAAGAAAGATCCATTTCCAGCTGTTTCCATACTGCTGTTTGGATGTCCTTCTGCTGGTTGTGTTGAGTGGCTGAGGGCAGGAGTGCTCTTGCTCATCTTTATGGACACTGTTGCTCTCTGTGACTATTTGTTTGTATTTTCCAAGCGGAATGGGGAAGCCACCAGCGTCCGGCAGATTCGAGAAGGAGGGTTCAGGCTTCGTCAGAGCAGGATCAAAACACAGCTGCCGGAGAGACTACAGGTGCTCATCCCATCTCCAGAGCAAGCCGGGAGCTGGGATGTAGGATGCAGACACCAGCACTGCGTCCATCTTCAAGACCCTGGTATGTATTCTCCCTGCTCGGATCCTACGTGAGCTCAGACAGCGCTTACACACCCGTTTGTTTCTTGTGAACTTTTCTGTTTCCCCCACTGTGACACTGCTTGGCCAGCTGGGAAACTGAGGCACTTAAAGTTTAAATGATTTAGGTGAGGTGGAGTAGAGCTTGGAAAACAGTCTCTTCCCACACCTCCCTAGGTTGCATTTAGTCCTCTAGGTGTCTTCACACTCAYAGTGCCTCAACAGCAGCATTTAGCAAGTGCTTCCAGATCCCATGTGCTCTTCCATGAAAGAAGAAGGGGCCTTCCACCTAGACTAGACTCATGCGCAGGACCCAGGCAGGAAGGGAAGGGACTCAGGACTCAGGTGGGAAGGAGCAGGTCTCAATGTTGCAGAGCACTTTAGCAACTCTATTCTATAAGAAAAGCTACTGAGAAAACTCTTGGGTTCACAGAACCACAGAATGGCTGAGGTTGTAAGGGACCCCTAGAGATCATCCAGTCCAACCTCCCTGCTCCAGCAGGGACCCCTAGAGCACGGGGCATAGGGTGGCATCCAGGCGGGTGTGGAAGATCTCCAGAGAAGGAGGCTCCACAACCTCTCTGGGCAGCCTGTTCCAGGGCTCCGTTACCCTCACAGTGAGGAGGTTCTTCCTCAGGTTGCGAAGGCCTCACCAGCGAGAGCACCATGGCCCGGCTACAACCTCCAGTGGCTGCGAGGGGCTGACTGCAGCCCTGTGACCTGGGAGGCTCCTCTGGGCCCCTCTGTCCAGCTCATAGAGAAACCTCCTGAGCAGAGGCCAGCTCTGGCACGCGGCCACTCTGCAAAGAGCAAATGTTGGGCCAGGGGCTTTCACCTACCTGGAGCACCAGCTGGGAGGGCTCCCAGCACTTGTGTCTCCAGCTCTTCCCAARAMAATTTTACAAAAATTACCATCTATGCTAAAAAAAAAAAAAAAACCCACCACCAAAAAAAAAAAACCAAAACACAAACAGAAACAGAAACAACTTTGCTAATATTATTCTGCTAGTTCCAATGAGAGTCATTTAGGTGGTTCAGGAGGGGAATTCAGCCCAGATCCCCTGACTTCGTATCATTTCTATGGCCCCTGTGCACAGGAGAAAACGAGGCAGCAGAGAACGGGCCCTGTCGGCACCAAGTCCATTAAGGACAAACAGCAGGAGTTGTCCCTGGTCTCCCCAGGCTTCCTAACACAGCCAGAGGTAAAATCCTTTCCCCATTTTCATCATATCTAAAATGTTAGATTCTGGTGAGAGCTCTTTTAGAGTCAAACTGCATCTGATTTGTAAGCTGTTTTTGCTGCGGGAGCTGTCTGCTAGGCGGTTCATTGCCTAGCAGCCTTGCAGTATTTCTGTAATGTTATGCTAAATATAACATGTGATAATGCAGTGTGACAACACTAGCTTTCTAGGGTTGGTCCATTACTCAGTATATACTGGATGCCTCAGGGATGGAAAGTATTCTGTTGGGGATACAATATTTACGTGTTTCTAGAAAAATGGTCATCAAATTCCACTTTTTTTTCCCTCTGCAAAAACAGGTCCAAACTGCTCCTTGTGGTCACAGTCAAGMAAAGGCTTTGAAAACCCATATGGGTTCAAAACCTTTTAAACAGTGGTAAAGAGCAATCCTGTTTTTGCATTTAGCTTTGCCAAGTAAGGGCACCCACTTATACCAATCCTGTTGCAGCACTGAGGTTTAGAAGTGAGAGGAAGAGGGCAGAATTACAGCAGAAAATATGATTAAAAATAAACACACTTCAGTTCTTGTTAACACTTGCTAAAAGTCAACACACTATCTGTTTCCAGCTACAAACAGAAGGAATTTCTTAAACACAAAGATGTCAGCCTAAACACAAGGATGTCAGGGAGGTTCTGTGTACCGAGAATATCTAAAAAATAAATTGGCTTGCTATCAAAAACAATACATCTAGTTACCACAGGAGCTGTGAACCAGAGAGAGGAGGGTGCTTAGACCCATGTAGGGTGACACTCTTCCTGACAGAACCCACAATGACTGACAGCCCACATTAAATTTGTTGTCTTGAATCAACTGAGAGTGCTGTGGGAGATTCCACTCAGCAATATTATCCTGTTTGGCCTCAAGCCACTCACTGGAAAACACGAAAATTGCAGGTAAAATTGTATTGCATAYATTTATCTTCAAAATATTCACCATATGTTCTCACAAAAATAAGTGCCAGCCCCATCTATAAAATTACTCAGTTTATTGTGTTGCTTTTTTCCTTAGGCTTTGCTTTAAATCTTTAGTATACATTATGAACTCTATCAACATTTGAAGCATAAATGAATTTATTCCGTATTTTAGATAGGAAGCCTTGACAGCTTGAGCGTTTATTTACATGTTGATACCTCCAGTGTAGGAAATGACACCCATACCACAGTCCTTCAGCAGTTTCAATTTATGTCTTTCTAWGTTAAACTAATTTGTACCATCCCAGCCAAGGCAAAGAAGGTAGGAACCATCCCAAAGAGGGATGTCATTTCAGTCATCATTCAGTCATCATTTCATTCATAGCAAAGAAAGGTAACACAAGCCATCCTCAAGCTGACAACATCTTGTGCCATTTAGAGAGAGCTGGCAAGACTAGCAGACCAATGTGAGTAGCATGGATGGGCCAAACAAGCAATTTCTAGTAAAATTCTATGAGCATTTTACTAGCCTCAGCTGGACTAAGTAGCAAAGCAAGCAGGTACCTTTAATGATCTCCATGGTCCAGCTAGACTAGAAAATGCTGCTGAAGTGAGAGATATCAAAACAGCCAGGAGGAATTTCTAACGCAAATAGGCTTGGATTACATTTAACAACTGTTTTACTTTGAGCCTTTTGTTTCCACACTTGCACCCAAAAGCTGCTCTCTGGAACTTGTTTCAAATTACAGTTCCCATGAGTTTTTTGTTTTGTTTGCTTTTTTCTTTCTCTTTTCAGCTCCCCAAGAAAGTTCCCAGAGAAACAACACAAGGCTCACTAAATAGGAGGGCTTTCTGGGAGCATTACCTAAAGAAGCAAATATGAAGCCTTACTCTTCAAGCAAATACCCTTCTGCTACTTTCTTTAACAGAACACAAGAGTTTCAAGGCATCACAAATTCCTGTTTGTTTTTTCCCATACTTGATGTCCCCATGATGAACGTACACAACTCCACCAGGACTGAGATTTTACCTTTTAATGAGTTTGTCATAAGGGCTCTGGGTGGCCTAAGGCCACATAGCTTCCAAGCAGTGACGGTGAAGTGCCACCTTCCAGTTCTCAAAAAGAATCACGGTTGCTTTTGGTATTTCATGGGAGAGTAAATGTCCTTGCTAATACCCGCCTTAAACATAGTTTTGCTTTCTCTCAAACATACAATGCATTGCCAGTCTTACTTTACATGAATAAGCTTACATATGAGCTACTGAAACATTATTGCTCTATCATCATTACTCAATAATCTCCTAATCTTCAGTCATTATAATATTAAAATATATATATACCACTGATTGTAGGGGATTATTATAGGTAGCAAAGAAGTGATTTACTCTGAGATAATTGAAATCCAGTAATATTTCTGTCATTTTCTATTTCTGTCATTAAGCATGTTTAACAGTGCAGCTATTAGGGGAGACTCATGACTTAGCAAAGACCTGAAAGCAAGGAAATGAAAAGAACTGCTTTCATGCAGCCTATGACCATTGCAAAGTACTCAGGGTTTCTTAAGGACAGCAGAAAAAATCATCCCAGCTTAAAATAGCCAGGCAGATATCAGCTCTTGCAGCTGTTGATTTACAATGTATGATCCGTTGTTTTCCAAAAGCCTAGGATTTCATAACCTCTCTGAAGCATTTTTGCTTGGATTTCTTGGTTACATCTACACTAGCCACTAAGATTTCTCTTCCGAGTCTTTCCCAACATTTTTTCACAGCTTCTTCCTTAGAGCTAGGACAGAAAAGACACTGTTGTCTATAGTGGGACCTTCCTAAAAGCCAGTTCAACAGACAGAAAGGCAGCTAGAACCAAAGAAAATGAGGACATAGTTCCAGAAGAAATGTACATACAATACACATGCAGAAGATAGATATAAAGTGTACATAGCCAATTCCTACTGTCTGAAGAAGTGTGACACGCTCTCTCTACCATGCTGTCTTCAGGACCAAGAATCCTTATGAGCAAACATGTCACTGGCTGAATTTCACTTCATTTCTCTTCTGACTCTCTCCCCCATATTTGTCAAAAAGACTAAGATGTACCATTCCCTATAGTAAAAATTTCAAAGGCTCTGATATWATAAATATATGATGATCACCTGAGATCTTTTTTTATTTTAATTGCATGGCTTTGAGAAGGGCTAGAAAAAACAATAAAAACACAAAAATTGCATGAATATCAAAGTACCTTGAGAAAGCACTTAAGGAAACAAATTTGTCAAGGCAAAGGTTTAGTTAGCAAATAAAATATCAAAATCTTGTGCAGAAAGCCAAGAAGCAATAGTCAAACAAATTTCTGAAGCTCCTACACAGGACTTCAAGGCATGTTTTTTTCAAGCCTTATCCTGTGTGTTAAGTAGAAGATCGTCTCCAGAAGGTGCTAAGTAAGGTGCTTTCCCAAGTAAGTAATCACTACTGAGCCCCAAGATAATGTTAATTCAGTCAGATTAAATGGTATTTGCACAGCTGCTAGACCTGGTGAAGCCCACAAAAATTGAACTGGTCTTTTGGAAATCATCTCAGCTTATCACTCCAGTTATTAGCAGATTACCAGGCTTGGGCAGAATATCACTCATTGCTAAAAACTCGATGAGTCCTGCAAGTTGTCTCAAAGACTGCATCACAAAAATATCTGTAAAATTGTTGCAATAGCAATAAAAATGTTCAGACGGGATAAACCATTTATCTTCCATCCCTAAAAACAGTTGTGAAGCTGCTTCTATTTTCAGTCCAGGTTAGKAAGGTCTGGTCTTGTGGAGTGCTTAGGGAATAAGAAATTGATTGTTCACTTTGAAGGAAAAAGGAGTCTACCAGAGCTCAGAGAGATCATGTCAGACAGACCTGAGCACCAGAAAAAAAGCGTTGGCAACCGGATGACACATCAGTCCTCAGAATAAGATGTCCTTGACTTGGAAACCTGAAGGAAAGAAGCAGAGTAAGGATGATTTAAGTGTCCCAATGAGTTGTGAAGAGCTAAAAGAATATGTTCTCTTGTCCTCTCTTTTCCTGCAAAAAGACAACAGTTAGTCTAAGTTACGATTTGACCAGGAATGCAAGAATGAGACAACATGCCAAATTGTTCTCACTCAAGAGCAAGTCTCTGGAATAGGAAGTAGAAAGGATAAGGCAAGAGTTGCAGGCTGGCACATCTGAAAGATCATTTCAAAAGATTAGCACAATTTATTTGTGTGCAGCCGTGCTTGCTTTTAATTAAAGCTCATTTTGGTTTACACCCATTTTACTTTATTCGGGGAGGAAGGAAAAAAACAACCAACTCCATAGCAGACTGAGCACTTGCTGGTTTCCAGCAATATTGCAGGAGGTGAACGCTATGTGACAAAGCGGCCCCGCAGCTTCTGCGCTCTAAACAGCAGAGGGTTCATAGGGACTGCTCTAGCAAATTATTCATGGGCAATAAATATTGTATTACGTGTCTCAAAGGCAAGGGAAGCACACCTCTCTGCAGCGCACACATTTTTATTCCAGTGGGACTTTTTTAAAAAAATTTTTTTCTTATTTTAATGGTAGCTCTGTGGATAAGCATAACCTTGCACATGCCTTTTGCAAATATCATGTGACCATTCTCCCTTCTACTACATGAGCTGACTGAACATAAATTTTCTTCTTGACTCTGTTTCTGTTGAGATTTATTATTAGATTCATATGTCACCCRGCTACTTTGTTAGCGCAAAACACATTTTCCTGGGGATAATACTGTCTCCAAACCTTCCTCTGTTGGGTCTAGTGGTAGTAACAGTGTTTGTAATGACCGTTATAAAGCAGGATTCTGCAGTCAGCAGTAAGTATGCATCAACCTCCTGCAAAACACGCTCGCTGTCCTTGGGAGCTCCTAAACTAGGCTATGATAACGTGCAGTTGGCTGAAGTAATAAGCGAGCAAGTTATCATGTCCTAATTAAAGGAGCTGGCTTGCTTTCTGCTTGGCTAACATAGTAAAGGGAGTTGCTTGGAAAGCCGCTTGTTTTCCTACCTCATGCTCAAATAATGTTGATTAATCAACGCTCTTGTCTCAGTGTACTTCTCCTCTGTGAGAAAAGGGAAAAGTCTTTCTCCTTCCCTTCTACTGTGTGGTTGGCAGCATGGATGACTCAGGGTAAGTTGTTCTACTTCTTTCATTTCAGGTGATGTGTTTACCATATGCTGGACCAGACTTCAAAACAGCCCAGCCTTGTTCATCAAGTGTTTAGAAAAAAGCTAGGTCCAACTATTGGGTTCTTTTGCCCAAGGCTCCCCAGAGCAATTTCTGCTGTTGGGAAATGCCATAATGCAGTTCATATTCTCTTTCAGAGAGACCAGCAAATTTACCCTGAAGATTCAACTGTCATGAAAAGATTTATTTGCAGGAGAAAGTTTCTGGGGTAGTTGCAGTCCAATTTTGCATTTCTTTTAGGCTCTGCTCCACCATCTCCTCTTCAAAGACAGGATTTATTTTGTTTTTCTTATTATTTAGCACACCTAGGTAAAACACAAGGTGAAAAAGTCATTGGCCAAGTGAAGAAACCAAAACAATAGTACATGACCAATAGAACCAAGCAAATACAGTATATATTTTCAGTTTGAGAGTAAAACATTTGAATGACCACATTTAAGGATCAGCTGGAAGAATTTACAGATAATCTAAAAATTCATAGATGTGAATACATTGAAAAAGAAATGAAAATTTCTTTAACAAAAAAACCCAAAGTGACTTGATTTGATTAATCTATGAATTATTTGCTCATATTGAGTCCCCAGACTGCAGCCACATCCATCTGGGGGCATTTTTGAGTTATCATCAAGTTTGTCTGTTTTGAGCGGTTTAAAAGTCTTGCGAAGGCCCCACAAGCAATTAATGAGCCTATCATAATCTCATCCTATCACTAGAAACTCTGCATTTCAGAATACTCACAGATTGACCTTCAAACTGAATCCTTGGGGAAAGAACAAAAATAATTGATATGTCTAGCAATTTAGTTTAACTTAACAGTAGAGAAAGTTGTGGAGCTGAGAATCTTTCAGTCAATTTCTGCTATCTCCAGATACCTACCTACTTTCTGTAATATCTCCTGATAATTTCTACTAAATGAGGAGAGACTATTCTCTAGGACACCTGAAAGAAAAAATAAATAACAAATCATAATGCATATGAACTATCAGCTGAAAGCCAGATGGTAAACAATAAAGACATATTTTGCCCTGTTTCTCCTGGGTTGAGAAAGAGATTTGCTCTCCTGCAAATCTATAAATGTACCTAATTTCCTTCCTTGTTAGATCCTATCTGCTTCTTATCTGCTAAGTTAGGAGGTGGCAAAAGTACCTCCACAGTGTCCAGAAATAGCTCCAGCTAAGTCTGCTTTATAGTAATGAACTTTGAAGAGAGTCAAAGCAAGAAGGTAAGGATCCTATTTAGTCAAGCACAGACACCAGCAAGAACTCTTTTTTTTTCCACATTACAACCTGGCATTCACCGTTCCAGCAAGATTTCTTAACTGAGAACAACAGTGACCAAGATTACTTAGTGGAAGGAGCTGACAAATTTCCTTTTCTGCATCCAGCTCTCAGCTGAGTCTCACCTTCTTGTGGGCCCTCATCTCAACTGACCCCAAGAAAGTTCATTCATTCCCATTCTGCAGAATGAATGAAGAGATATAAATAGATATRAAGGTAACTGCTGCCTCAATAGCTCTTCAAATTGTTGACATACAGAAATTATGAAAAAAAATGAAAGTGAGGACACTGTGCTTACCAATGCTAAGATGAGACAGCCCGTGGCCTCATTCTGTTTTCCCTCTGTCAACATAGAAAAGAGCCCTTTGCATACCAGAAATGAAACCTCTCACCTCATATTTTCTCATTGGGTGTTTCTTATTTTCCTTTTATATGTTTCTCTCCTCTTGGACCCATTGTTGTGGGTTTGAATTCTTGCTGCACCTTCAGGATTTAGCACTGTACCCACTCATTAGAAAAGGTAGTAATTTTAAAATCATCTTCTGTAGCTGGAAAGACTGTGATTCAAGAGTCTCTCATTTAGTTCAATATTCCCCTCTTTTGAATGGCTTGGCAGTGCTCTAAGCCCTGGATCAAACATGCTAAAAATATATTCATCACACATCTTTGTCTCATTCTTTCTGGTTGATTACATGAAGAGCCATCATAACATGACCACAGCACCAAACTGACCTAGAAAAGTTAAAATACCACCATATAAAGAGGCAGTGAGCAGCAAAGAAAGTCAACTGGGAAACCTCTTCTCAAAACAGTAAGCAGTTATTCACATCCAACATCTGAAATCATGCGAGGCAGTTAAAGTCAGCTTGCCTCAGCAAAGCCAGTGAAGATTTCACACCTTCAGTCAGATCCCACGGAGCCCACCTCCATACAGAAAACTTCCAATGTCTGATGCATGAGCTCTGGATACTGTTAAGGAACTGATACATGTGCAGCAGAGAGGATTGCTGGTCAAGAATAGATAACTGGTCTTATCGAAGATGACAAAATCYGTATTCCCACGTACTCTTCAGCAGTTGCCAGATGTTGTCAGTCCTCTCCTCAGGAGCTGAAAAGACTCGCAGGACATGTGAATTGCATGCGATAAGGCGATGCGTCTGTGAGCCTTGAACCTGACAACTGCTATCAGGCGCTGCCAGTGCTTTTGCTATCCCCAGCTCTCCGCTAATGACACCAGGTCTAACCATGTGTCCTCTCAGCTTCCAGGCTCACAAAGCTAATTCAGCTTGGCATCTAATTTGCAAAGAAGTGCCATACTAATACAAGAATGGGTCTGTAACTGAAGAGTGCCAGCGTTTTAAAACAAGTATTTTTGGGGGTCCCTTTGGTTTTGCAGCAGGCAGTAGTAAGGACCAATCTGTCAGTGGCAGGACATGATTTCCCATCATCTGTTTCATCATATGTTGAGCTGTGCTAATGACATAAAAACAAATCAATCTCACTGTAGAAGGGGGGGGGACATGCAAAAACTGTGATTAAATTCTGACTGACAGATGTTTCTCTGCCCCTAAAATATTTACACCTGCACAGCCATCACTATACATTTATTTTGTGTAGCTATATAGCATTGCAAATGATATACAGCAGCAGACAAAAAAAAATGCATCAGTTTACTGGTGTTCTCTGTTGTACTTACAGTTAATTTTGATATAGAAGCTGGATCACTAGGTTCATGAATCTGAATTATTTGAATGCTGATTTTCTTCCAGATGGACAGTTGACCCAAGCAAGGGTCTGTTTCCTCCTGAAATGTAAGGACTAAAGGATGACTTCTTCATTTCTCATTCTTACACCTGTGTTGGTCTCCTGCTTTGTATGATGTAGTGCAAATTATGTCAAATATGTTGAATTTCAATTTCCTTGAAAAGTGTCCCCTACCATGACACAAAGAGCTGGGGCTCAGAACATTGTAAAGAGTCTCACGGCTCTTGGGGAGTCGTGCTAGGATAAGTGGAAGCACCCTGTCTACTTTGCCCTGACTGAGCTTTCCCTGTTTTCATGAAGTAATTTTCTCTTGCACCATGCAAGCTATCCTAAATGTTTAGCCAGCATTACTACTATCAGCTAATATCCTTATAATTCAAGAAGTAAGAATTGTGTTGGTTTGCTGCAGATGAAGATCCTAAATACACAATGAAATCTCTTTTGTGCACTGTAAGTATTGGCCACAGCCAGGGGAATATGTGTGAAATAAATCTGGCTATAGAAATATAGAAATTCTTCCCAAAGGATGAAGTTTGTTTCTCCTGGAAGGAAAAAAACATTAGAAATCTTGGACATCATATTAATCCTACAGCAAATTTTGACCCAAGGTGTGTTCTTCCTGAACATTTCCCCACTGCAACCCATCCCATTTAACCTGTCCTTTTAAATCCTTAGGAAAAAAATGACCCTAAAAGTCCATCACTTAATTTTTTTAAAAGAATAGTGTCACCATAAAGATATCAGTGTACAATTCAACTGCCCAGTGCCTCTAATTGCCTGAGTGCTAGGAGATCCTATTTGCTATTTGTCAGTGTTAAACCCACTCTAGCAGGTAAGATCTATGCCAATCCCTCTGGCAAGCAGCACTCTTCCTTTTTGTTTGTTTGCTTTCTAACCTCTACTTTCCAAAGGAAATCAGTGTATGGAGCCTCTACATGCCCCACCCTGTATAGTAAGGGGCAAACTGGAATGTCTAGAGTACTTGCCTGCATTTGCATTTTACAGCAAAGTTTGCATTTAATTACTTTTTTTTTGTGCAGCAGAGGTCTGACTCACGCTGCTCTCCCAATAGTCAGCTACATCTCTGCACAGACCGGACTAGGAATTGTACCCATTCCTTTCCCAGCTCCTTAGAGGTAGGGTTGTGCTAATATATCTGCCAACCAAAACACATTTAAGAAGTGGTTAGTTCAGCAACTCTGACTTAGTTAACCATAAGGAACTGTTGTGACAAAATCTATCCGGCATTCAAAGTGTCCAGGGAGCTGAGGCATTGCCTCTGAGTCGGTCCCAGATTGAGTCTTTCTCATTCCCTGCTACTTCAGATATTTGCTCTATAAAGCAGAGCAAAATCTCTCTCCAGAACAAAGAGAATACGGAATCTATCTTGTGTTGGATATGGAGGAAATGGTATGACTGACTATGTACAAATCCCCCTACTTCCCTGAACTCTAAAATAAAGATAAGAAAGAAATCAGTTAAAAGGATAAAAGCTGCTTTTTTGGGAGTCTTCAGTCTGTACTTCCTGTGTTGTGCTGAGGTCAAAAAGGCAGTGTCTATATATCCCTCTAGGATGACAAATGAGGATTACATGAGAGTATTCGCCTGGGTTTTGTAATTCCACTTGTATCCTAAGCATATGAAATGCAGCTCTGAAATGTGCAGTCAACATTTTGGAAAGTAGCTTAGGTTTCCCAGTCCATAGAAGTCAAATTCTCTAACTTCTGAGGTCTGGAGAAAATACAGAGCTGCTGCAGCTTGGTTCCTGKCAGTCTTTCCGTTATGGCAGCATGAGGGAACAAAAAAGCCTGAACCTCTTCGCTTGTAATGGCGCTCCATGCCCAGCTATGATCTTGCCTGCCACTCTTCCCTGTGCCATCTTCTGCCCCAACCATCAGCAGTAACATTAGCAGCACTCTGTTTTCTAGTATGTGAAGTGAGTAAATTCGAAAATCCCAGCAGTTTCAGAGCTTCTCCAGCACTCGGACCTGTAACAACTTTTACAAGGAGGAAACCAGTGTTTTGACAAACAAGTTGGGCTGATAGGTTCTCTCTTCACTGTCAGCTATTGCCCCTAGCGCGGCGTGATTTCAGCTTTGCACTGCTCTAGACATGCACATCGTTCCCGGTAAGCAGACATATCTGTCGGCTGCATCTCTTCCCCTTGACTAAGGGCCAGAGGGGCACTCAGCGGGCGGAAAGGCAGCAGCCTTTCTGGTTCTAGGGGAACCCACATAATTGCTAGTTCCCGAAACTCTTCTCCGGGGTCAGGCTTCAATTTCTGTGCCAGCAGTTCTGGCTGCCGCCTGAAAGCTAAAAAGAGGGCATAACGAGGCTTCTGGTGTCCATCTGAGAATGAAACTCATTAAATAGCTCATAATGGAGCTACTTAAAGAATTTGCTGTTAAAAAAAGAATGYGATGGGGTGACGAAAAGCAAGTCCAACAAATGACACCAGGGTAAATGTCCCCTTCGTGTGGGACTAGTTTGTAGAAAACCTGCAAGATTCCCTAGTCCATTAGCGAGATCTTGAAGATATTTGATCACTTCCTAAAGATTAAGCCTTACAGAGTAAGCCTTAAAGATTAAGACTTTGACTACTCTTGGACTATTTGTCACAGGACTGTCTTTCCCAGCTAGTACCCAACTCCTCCATATCTCCTAGGAAGACTCCCCAGTCTACCCTCCCTTCCTTCTCCCCAAAAGCCATAGGGACTTTTCCTTGTTGATTTCTAGCCTCTTCTTGATCGGCCCTTCACAACCCTTCCTTCCTTTTCTTCTTTCCTTCCATGCCCTCATTTTTGCCCTGAGGCGCACAGACATGGATTCCCCCTGCTCTGCTGGTGCAAATCCGCTCCCTTCTCTTTCCTTTCCCCTCCCCTTTCCCTGCCATTACTCCACCTGAGCACTAGCTCACCCCTCCATCCCAGCAGTGCACAGGCACTAGAAGGACGGCTCCTGAGCCACCAGCAGCCTCTTTAAACTGTTGCCTTTTCACAAATCCAAGCTATGTATACATGTGGTGGATTGTGCACAGCTACAACTCAGTCAWTTTGCTGTAAAATCTTCCATGGAGAAGAATTATTGGACCCTATTATCCCAGCTCCATCCTAGTCATGTTCCAGAAAGCAGAAACTTCACCACAATCACTGAGGTGAACATGATGCTAAGTTTTGAAGGTGTTTTCCTGTGTTTGTAGCTTCTTTAGATAGGTAACTTCTTCTGTGCCTCTCACTTACAGATACTGTTTCCATTATCATCAAAAACATGATTTGGTCAAAAGATTGGTTTTGGTCTAAGACAGAGGGTTCAATTTCATATAAATGATGACTCTTTTTATATCAGTTCTATCTGCATCTATATTGCCTCTCTACTTATGTCTTTAATTCTTCATAGATTCCCTAGAAAAGTCTTGTTCTTTCCGGAGAGCAGATTTGGTCCTACTTACACTGACATAAATCCAGACCAGCTCTGCACTTAATGCAAATCAATGTATCCATCTATAATGAAATTCATCATTTTCACTGCACATTCATTGCGCATGAATAAGGTAGCACAGAAATTATAAATGGCACACGGACTTGAGCTATTTCTGCAAGAAACAGCAGATATCAATAACAGAAGTGACTCGTGCAGATTTTCCGAACTGCGTTTCCCATTTTTGTTAAGAAGAAATTGCCAAGAAAACGGGGCATAATTTCCAGCAACTCATATGAAACCTCAGCACGCCCTCCGAAACATGGTACTGCTGATTCTTCTAACGCGGGAGCTTCAGCAAAGCAGAGAAGCCCAACCTGTGCCAGCAGCCTGAAAGGGAGCAAGGAGGAGGGAACGCCACTTCCTTGCACGTGGGACTTGGCCATGCCTCACCAAACACAAATCCAATTCATCATCTTCCAGACACTATTTCATACCAGCAATTTTGCTGTCTTTTTAATGCATCTGTCTGTTTATCTATGCTCAAGTGCCATCTGCTTGTCCTGCTCCCTCCGCACTGCACATGTTCACAGCTACTACACCTCCAAGGTGACAAATGAGCAGTCGAGCTAATTTCATTGGGATAAACAAGAAAGCAAGAGCCAGATGGAAAGCCATGGGAAGAGCCAATGTCATTTAGGGGGAGAAGAGAGTGTTTGGAGGAAGAATCACCATAACAACAGCAAGTGGCAAGAAGAGGTTTCTATTCTGTCTATACCACTAATTACTATGAATATTTTATTCTTGCCCTGTGGTTTATCTATGTCCACATCAATGGTTTACTGGCAGATGGCTTAGGTTTTCTTTGGGGATGGAGGGGAAAAGAAGAGAAAGAAGASGAATGGGGTGTTACACAAAGTATGATTGCTTCTCTGCTACGCTACTTTCATGAAGTTTGGGAGTTAGATTTTCTTTATTCTCTTTTAAGCTTTTAGACTGTTTCTTTTTTCTTCCCTTTTTTTTTTTCAGATACTGATAGGGAAGCTGTGCTTGAGAAGCTTGATGACTTCATGAATATTGAACGGAGTCCATCATCTCATTTTGGCTTTAATTATCCTAAATATGTAAATTGCTCATTGATAATGTTCACTCAGATACTGCTTTCAGTTTATAGATAAGTTTTTACGTAGACTGCAGCTTATTTTCTCTATGTGGCACTCCCCAACCCTGGCACAGCCTAAAGATTCTACAAATAATCCTGACTACACTGGCAAAATTCCAGCTGACTTCAAAGCATCAGGATTTCACTGCCTGTCAAAACACAAAGATTGTACCCATTTAACTAATTTGGTTTAAAAAACACTTCAGTTAAATCACTGCAGAGCTCAAAGCATGTGTGTGTGTGTTGCTTTAAAGTCATTTTATATTGCCTTAGTTTGCCTCCACAAGAGACATATCCTAAACTGATATAAGGTGGTTGAAAGTGAACTAAATAAATGTTAAGACCTACACAGGTCTTAACATGAAATGGATTTTTAAAATATGGTTTTAGTTAAAATCTATGCAACTTTGCTTAATGTATATTTCTGTAGCAAAATACAGTGCCATGCAGATAAACACCAGCTATTGCTCGGGCAGCCAGCTTAGAGTTGGAAGCAAAACTCTGCCCACGCTAATCAGCCCTGGCCTTGCTGAAAACTGGCACAGCGGAGCGTCTTTCAGAAATACCTGTGTTGAGCAGACACTCTCATACCACACCACAAGCACGTGGCCCTAGTGCAAAGGAAAATTTGGTTCATAATTTTTAGTGATATCTAAATTCACAGCTAAGCCATTAGACTAGAAAACCTCTCAAGTTCACTGACATTTCATCCAATAATGGCTCATTAAATTTAACAACATGAGCTCAGCAAATATTTTCTTTTGCTAATGTGAACAGCCAGGCACTTTCTAAATGTCTCTCCTTTTTATATATCACCAGTTTTGTTTAGTAGGAATTGGTTCTCACATCTCACCACATAATATTCAAAGATAAATAATGTGTGTGAAAATAGCATGATCTAAACGAAAAAAATCTTTTTACCTGAGCTTCATAAAATACAATTTTGTTGCTCTGTGCCTTCAGGGATTGCTTCAAAGTCTGATCTGTCTGCATCAGATCATCTTATTTCCCTGAAATATCTGTCAGAAAAAAGTGTTCGGTGTATATATAAGCTTTCACTTTGAAGATGTGTTTTCAGACAACCTCTCTTATTCCACTTCTGTAAGAAAAGAGTCACTCTTGATAGAACACAGGTGTTTGTTATAAGCATTCCCTGCTAAATACAGTTTAGAATCTGCAAAATAGAAAGTACTCTGTTTTCATCAAACCTGAGATATTCTGCTGAATGGTAGAGAATCATGCTGTACGCTGGAAAACTTCACTCTTTGTCTCCCTTCTCTTAATAAACACATGGTTCTCCATCAGCTTACTCCACCAGTTGGCTTTTGTTATGCTAAATAGTCATGGAAAGATGAAGGCTCTGATCTACCCTATGTTCCTGTGTGTTCCAACTGCACTTGATGGCATTTGCATGAGAAACAACGTTAAGACTGTTTGATTAAATTTGGGGCATGGTATTAT
The DNA here is from genome assembly GCA_003342815.1 of Eudromia elegans. Lineage (NCBI taxonomy): Eukaryota > Metazoa > Chordata > Aves > Tinamiformes > Tinamidae > Eudromia > Eudromia elegans. The sequence continues at coordinate 937,839 of PTEX01000039.1, read as the reverse complement.
GTGACACAGTTGCCCATTGAATGAGGGGCCTAGGCATAATATACAGAAGTGCCCTTCCTCTTCTGGAGTCTAAGTCTCTAAGAGTAAAGAGCACTCCCGGGGAGGGGAAAAAAAAAAAAGCTGATCAAAATAAGCCTGCACATGTGGAAATTTGGTCCTTAAATTATTTTCTAAGAAGACCTTTCCCTAAGGTACATTTTTTTTCAATTGTAAAACAACATGACGGTAAATCTCACTGTGCATTCTTCTGCTTTCGTAAACAAATAAAGTAGTGTGGACAGCATTCCCAAAATTAGGACCTTAAACACTGTGTTTTCTGGTACTGAGACTGTTGTGTGTCCCTAATTGTTAGTTAATTTATACTCCTTGCAGAGGAAAGTGCAAGTGAAGGGMCTCATCAGAACCGCGGCCCTTGCACAAGAGTTTCTACTGGTGGTTTGCAGCTGTAAGAAAAAGGTTCAGGCCCAAATATTTTAAAATGTAATTAAAATTTCCATAGCCAGTTTCAAGAGAGCAGACATGCCTTTCTAGGCACAAAAGACTAAAAATTTCCTTGATGTCCATGAGACAACCAAGGGCCAGGAAGGAAGACCTCAGGAAGACCTGAACCAACTCTCAGAGCATGAAAACACATTAAAAATCATTGCAGAAAAAGCCTTGTGCAGCTTTACAAAGACTGCCTCTCTGTGTGTCCTTGTGTTAATTTTCTTAAGTTTAACTGCAGCTTGCTGAGGACCTCATCCTACTTGTTCCTGGAACATTTGTTTTGTTGGATACTGATAAGAGGACACAAACAAGGAGCTCTGCAGAAATATGATTGTCCTCTGGCCTGCAAGGCTGGATGCCTGGGGAAGAAGCTTTGGACTGCGATTGCTGCGTAAAGGAGGTTATATTTCAGTCCTGGGGCTAACGGCTTTAACGTTGCTGTGCCAACATTACACACCATGAGATTTTGGGACTGCCCAGCTTTGATGGCTCCATTTATAATAGAGCCCTTACTCACAGCAGCTCTGTAGAGCTAATCAAGTTAACACATGCAGACTATTTTAAGAAGTACTTCATACTCAGCTCTACTATTAAAGTGTTGATGGGATCATTTCTTAAGAAAAGGTACTATTTCTCCCCCCAAAGTACTTATAGGCACTTTATGGAAATGAAACATTAAAATCAGGACACTAAAGACCTGCGTTAGGTTCTTTCTTATTTCTGCATGTACATAACAGTCAAGCACAACACCACTTAATTCTGTGTCGGGCTAATTGCTGGGTACCTAACACTTCCATCTGTAGGCAGGATACTGTGCTGAGGGCTGAGCAAGTCACTCGCTCAGATGAAGTGACCTAGAATTATCACTGATAATATCATCCATGCATTTAAGCCGCTCTTAATTTAAAAGGAGGGCCAGAGCATTTGGTTATGCACCAAAAAAATTAGAGACGTGAACCAGAAGTGATTAGATTGTTCCAGTCAGGCTGTATCTGCAGCAATAATTAAATGTGCCTGGGAGCATCCTCTGGTGCTGCAAGTGGGACGTCTGCATCCATATTATTAAACAGTCGTAGCCCACGCAGTTCAGACTGAAAGCTGTACGGTGGTTTTGAAATAACGTGTTTTCATGCAAATCTTAGCCATCATTCTAACAAGAATACACAAACGTTGTACAACTTTAATAAGCAAAGCAGGGCAATTCTGCTGTGAATGTTCTGGCTAAGGGTGCTGAGAATTTGGGGAACAGGGGGGAAATGCTAATTGGCCCAGGACAGGGACTGCCTAAAACATGTAACAGCTTAAGAGGTCAAATCCCACTGCCAAGAAATTTTCTCTGGCACCATTTAATTGCCTCGTCTAACTTGCTGGTGAGTCCAGATCAATAGAGGCATCTCTCTGAAGGGATATAGTGCAAAGAGAGGTGGAACCAATTCCAGCTCAGTTCCTGTTACACGGAAAGACCATCTCGATCTTTCTACACCATTCACACAATTTCCATGTAATTTTCTATTATTCAGAAAAATTCGACTCTCAAGTAGCATACTTTGAGTTACTATAGRTACTCTTGAGTCAAATACCCCAAACAGCCTCCTACAGCAAAAGCTGTTGTTACGTTTGCGTTTATGGTGACATTCCAGAAAAATAATGCAGGGGAATAATGAACAAAAGCACTGATACAACAGGATCATAAGAGCCTACTTCAGACTTGGTACATAAACTGGCATTCCCAACCTCAATTTCATTTATGCCACTTGAAGTTTTTAGCTGATATTTCTCTCAAGTTTTCTGTCTGTTTTTAAGGTTGGAAGGGACACAGCTTCCAACATGAGGTTTTTTCAGTGCCTAGAGCAGATTTTGTGGCTATTAATTAATATTGTATTTTTACCAATACAGTATTCTTGATTGCTCTAGTTATGCTAAGCCACCAAGACTGKGAACAGATCAGCTTTAGTCTTTAATAACAGATCAGCTCTAGTACCACACAGTAAGCACAGCATTTCTATATATTGTCTTCTTTCTCCAGAGTGTTGCAGAACATAACCTTCTTCACATGTTTGCACAGGTAGGAAGGTCTCAGATGGGAATATTCACTCACCCCTTAGACACTTCATCCTGTTCTTTCAGTTCATTCCAACTTTGAATGCCACGTCTATGGCTCTGCCACTTCAACACTCTGGTCTCATGAAACCAAATTGAAGTCTCTTTTCCTCAAAATTTCTACTTATCTCAGTTGGGTATGTTCTTCCATAACTACTCTGTAGATCCAAATCACGTATTTCAACTAGAAAAGCCCTCAACAAATTAATACTAGGTTAAGTTCCAGGAGAGACTGATGACGCTTTGCAGATTTTTGTTAAGAAAATGACAGGGTGCAGCAAGTTCTTGGTGGTACATGATAAAACATACAGGATATGTGTGTGTGTGTTTATGTATTTGTATGCATGCATATGTATATTTAAAGGTATATTCTTTCTACTATTAGTCTTTTCATTTTTCCACTCATTATTTACTGCCCTCCCTTTTCGCATATTGCAATGCCTATTGTAATGTTTCTTCCACTTATGAGCATCTATCTCACTGCTATTGAAGATTTCTGAGTGGCTCTAGATGACACATCATTATACACAGTTTGTTTGAAACTCTCTGAAATAATGACTTACCAGAAGGTAACACGAGAAAATGGAACTTATGCAAGCAATGTGGAGGATATTCCTTAACTTCCTTCAGTGAGAGCACTGAAAGTTTCTATCACCATTGTATATGACACCACTACCATGAAAGAGTACTTCAAGGATATTTATATCCAGAATATCGCATCCAAAGAGATATTCACATGGTTAAAGAACCATGTGGTGAATGTCCTCYTTGTATTTATTAGAGGGCTTTCAACAGAAAGGATTTTAAGATCGAACAAGCACTCTGAAARGCAAAGCCAACTCTGAACAATGCACATTGAATTTAACAAGCAAAAGGACTGACAGCTGGTCAACGATTAGAAGGTTCCTAGCTTTCCATAAAGAAGTCATCACTCACCCATACCGCCAGATTACATTATATTAAATATTTCAGTCTTCCACCTTAATACCATCAGATTACATTATATTAAATATTTCAGTCTTCCACCTTCCACCTTCAGTCTTCCACCTTCCACCTAAAGACCTTTCAGTCTTCCACCTTCCACCTTCCATTCTCCATTCACTTGGAGAATGAATTTTCAACTATTTGGTTTATCAAGCAATAAACCAGAACACTATCCATCATGCAATACAGCATTCTGTAAATACAGAAGCAGTTTGGCTCTTRCAGTTAAAATATGAAACCACTTGAGAATCACTGAAGTAGAAATTTCAATGCTAGACAAGTTCTTTGGCAGTAGAAGAAAACATCAGTCCTTTAACTAAAATTGAGTGTGATGACGAGTTTGGCTTCGTCATTCTAGACATTGTAGTACAAACACTGTTGGTAAGCCAGGAAGTAAAGTTTGGACTCTTAAGCATAAACTCTGATTTTAAAATGCCCTTTGAGTCTTGAGTCTTCCCATGCCAAGGAATCCAACAGTGTTTTGACATTAGAAATGTTTTGACACAAGACACTGCAGAGGACACAGGATCAAGAGAGAGATCCATGCCAGGCGAAGTTCCAATATCACTTGAAATGCTCCAGCCTGTGGCCACACTGCTCAGAGCCGCCACATCTCGTTACTTCCTATTAAACAGATACTACTAAGCAGACCTTTTGACACAGGAATTTCCTTATCAGTGAGAACAGTGAAACATCCGACATGCTACCTTCATGCCACAGTCACCTTGACATCAATACCACAGAAATATAAGCCTACTTCTAATCTTTGGTGTGCACTCAGTACACACTATGCTGGCCATTATTTTGGCAGTACCCTCTTTCCTTTTGGTGTCTCTATGGTGTGCATGTGTCACCAGTCTCAGTTCCCTAAGACATCAACATTTCATCAACACCCTGACGACTCTTATGGAGGATATTGCCATTTTTGACTTTTCAGCCTCCCTGTTTATGTATCCGCAGTGATCTAGGTCTACAATATGCCAGAAAAGCACAGCACACATGGTTCCACATCTTGYTTCCACAGAGACCCTGCCATTACCATTCAGCAGTCCTCTAGGGTGGGAAGAGTTCATCTTAATCAAGGAAGTCCAATCAGATGCAATAGTATTTGATAAAAAAGGGTTTCCTCTGCTCATTTGAGGTTTTATAATGGTATTTGTCCTACTGATGTGCACAGTTTTGAAATATTGTTTGTTTCTTCACTCATTTCAARCTTGAATGAAGGCAATGATGAACAGCAGAGCCTTCTTCCATCTGCAATGGGTCAGGGAAGTACATTTCCTTCTCAGCTGCGGGTTGCTTCGCAACCACCAGTTTCACAGAGGGACCAGCGAAACACAATATGGAATACAATATCTGTAATCCTTAACGTGGTTGTTACACCGAAGTGTTACACCAAGTGCTAAGCTAAGTTTCAGTTTTGGCATATTCTGTGTATTTCATTAGTTTAATGCCTCAGTTCAGGAGGCAACTGCACCATGATAATGACAGTTTCTGAAATCCTTCCTAATCTGAAAATTGGTTAATTAGAAAGAAAATMTTTTTCCTTTTACTACATTCAAAAAGAGCAGACATCAGGGGTTTCAGAGTCCAGAATTCAGTTTTCTGCTAYCTTAGGAAAACCTTTTTGCAAATAAGGATTTAGAAAGCTTTATATCTTATCTCAAGGCTATTTAATCAGTGGAGCTTGGCACAAACACATTTTTATTTCCAGACCAAATAATTKTGTGCTAATTAGAAACCTTAAAAACTGGTACATTTTTATGGATGGTGAMATTTCTTATAAGACCTGGATGCAACAGCTTTTTAATATATTGTATATACTCAGCTACACTGCTATAGATGGGATTTAATGTAGTAATATTTTCTRCATGTTCAAGAAACAGACAAGTGTTTTCAATAATCCTTCTTTTCATTAAAATACTCCAGATATCTGTATCACATTAAATCCTATGCAGCTATTTGGCATCAACTCTATCTTCAGATTGTTCTGCAGAGTTAAATTTTGCCAGGACTYAAGTATTGATTGATACTTAATGTACACTGCATCCTAAGAAATCTTATTTTTGTGTCCTGGCCAGCCATATGTATATAGCCCTGGATAAATTACGTTTACATTTTAATGGTCCCATCCTAATGAAACAAGGCTCTAAAAAGCACCTTTCATAATTTGGTGTGATGAAGCAATCGATCYCGCTCAGTCATTGGTATATATGCACTAAGCAAAACCAACTGGCTGCCACGTGTTCACTTTAGCTCAGGGCACTAGAACCACTCCACCTGGGTGGGAGACCATGGCCACGTATTCCCACAGAGAGAAAGATGYTGAAACAGCTGAAAAACTGAAACAGAGACTAAAACATTTCTGTGGTCTACAGTCTATCCCAAAGGCACTGCATCATTAACTACACATTTGCATGCGCTTCATTGTTTTACCCTAAACTTTAGTACATATTATCTCTCCTTTTTCCAGATAGCTAACATTTTAACTAAGTAAGCTTTAAAAGACTGCTCTAAAGAACAGTCATTCCATATTAAGTCCTGCAATTTTATATATACTTATGGAAGTATATATATTTTATATAGACTTATGGGAAGACTGACTCAAGAATCTGGTAATAAAGAGTTTCCTCTTAGATCACTTTGTCCCATTAAGCTTAAGATTAAAAACTGTTATCTCAGTTTAATTTCACTCTTAACATTAACGTTCCCCATCTAGTTTGCTGGAGATACACACCCGGTTTAGAGAGACTGCCAGCACAACTGCATCTTGCCCAAAGTCTGAGGGAGAGAGGTTGTGAAAATTAGGTGTAAATAAACAGCTTGATAGAGGATTTGTTTTCAAGTATGTAACTGCAAATTGATGAAATAATTGAAGTAGTTCACAGTGACTTGTAGAGCTAATTACTTTCCTGTGGTAATTTATTATCAAGCAATGATGCATTTGGACAGCTCAAATTTTTACTTTCAGTGGTTATTCACTACCATATTCACTACCAGTTAGGTCTCCTTAAGCATTTGCATGTCTGTTTGTCCATTTCCATTAAATCTAACACTAACAGAGGCCATAATAGATAATATGATACAATTCAGTTGCTCAGGCATCTAGTGCTATCTGAGACTCCCACACACACCTTCTGTCTGCTGCCCCGGAAGGCATAGATTCGGTTCCCAGTCCCCTAACTTCTCCCTYAAACCTGTCTGAAATGATGCAAAGCCATTTAAAAATAACCAAGGTTTGGATTCATCAGCATCTAATATAGCAYGAACTTCTGCTGGAGTCTTTTGCAAATTAGGGTGCTGATGTTGACTTTCTCCCCCTCTCTTCCCCTCTCTCTTCCTTCCTTCTTCTCTTCCTCTCTCTCTCCAAGACTTAAGTTTACACTAATGTGTTCTTAACTAGGGACACTGACAGAACTTTTCTTGTCTAAAAAATACTCATAAATAATAGGCATTAAGACTGCTAACCATCTATCAAATGATCTCTTAAACTACATTTTCTTACAAAGTCAGGTTGAAAATCAGCTTACCAAAAAAAAANAAAAAAAAAAAAAAAAGCCTATTCCTGAACTAACATAGCAGCATTTAGCAAAACATAATCAACAAGACAAAACTATACATATATATAAAAATGTCTGGAGATGGAATTTCTAGAGAGAGCAATGAAAATATTTTCAGAAGGCACTGAATTAATCTAAATCTGTCCCAATGAAGCCTGTGGCAATGTGACTAAAGATTCCAACCGGGCAAAGACCTTCACTGAGCTCTTTTGAAAATCCTGAATGCAGGATTTAGACAATCATTGTCTAAAGAAAATATGCATATATATATATATATRYRCACAYAYATATATATAYACACACTGAAAATCACCGAAATCCTTGGAGATGCTTGACCCTTCTACAACTTTATCCTGGAGTCTTTCTTCTCAAGCAGACAGGCAAACCAATGCTCAGGGCTGCTGTCGGCAGTCGACCCAAGGAAAGGAAGCCAGGCASCTACATGGAAAGATGCGTTTCAGACATGGAGTGTTTTCATACACAGCAGATGGGATCAGCAGGGGACGAGGAAACTTAATTTAAAGACATTCGCATAGGGAGCTACTAAAAGATGCAAATATTGGCTCGGCTTTGAAGGTAGAACCACTRAGTCCATTTGTTATCTCTGCTCAGAATGAGGAACTCTTCGTGTATAAATATACACAGGCAGTGATTACAACTATGGCAAGCTAGTAGTTTTTCAACAAAATCAGAAAATTCTGATTTACAAAACCCATAATAGTTTGTGAAGTTGTTTTCCAGTAGGCCTTTTGTTGAATTCAGTTCAAGTAACAGCAAGTTACTCGGGTATCTGGCAAAGCTGCTGTAAAGCCTAGCAGGACATAGTGCCCCAGGGCAGGCTCTACCAGTATTTCCAGAACTTCTGCCACAGAAGCATCAACATCAGAACCTCAAAACACTTTAGAGTTCCAGTAACAGCCTAGATCAACTTATAGATCCATGGAAGTGGAAAATCCTTATTCAGACTGCTCCAACTGTGCAGTATTACAGTCTCTACTTTTCCTTGTTCAATGCCTATTTCTTGAGGGGGCATTTGTTGTGTACAGAATTTAGCCTTTCTGGGAAAAAAAAAAAACCAAGTCACATTTTATTTCAAATTGGAACAAAACCAATGTCAAATAATGACATTCTCYTTGGTTTGTCTAGGTCTGATTAAAGTGGACTATAAATGAATGCCATGAACCTGCATGTCCACTGTTTATCTTCAACAAGGGATCAGCCTGCTTCAAAAGTCCCATTTGCAAGAGCCTTGTGACTCMAATTGCCAGCAACCAACAGAGTATGCCAATACTCTGTATACAAGCCTTGAMGGCAAAAAGCATTGATTTGCCATGCCACTCATGCACCAGATTTCTAGCTCAATGGAGACTTGATTTACTTTAAAAATCTCCAAATTTCACTCTTTTTGCTTATTCCCTCATTCACATTCAGTTCTTGAAACATTTGTTTCCTCTTACATGTTTTTGAAAGTCATATATAAYCTTACCAGGAACAAGACTAATCCTAAATTCCTGAGTGACTGGGTGGCTCATCAAGCTTTCTTTATGACTAATGAATTCTTCTAACTCCCTCAAAACCTCATCATTACGGCCATTATCTCCCCAAGGATATGTCCTTGTGCATCCAAGAACTGCATCAGGTTCTTTCCATGWGTTTTGTGGCAGATGTAGTTGATTTCAAATATCTGTGGAGGCTGCAGTTAYTTTGTGAACCGCTACCAGTCATAACTACATAAGCGCTAACACAGCTCTAAGGACAGTCTCTACTGATGTAACTACTTTGTTATTCATCCTCCTCCTCTTCTTCCTGTTACTGTTCTACAAAATTTATGGCAAGGCTATATATTAAAAAAAAATACTTTCCACTCAGAAATCATTATTTACAGAAGAGATGCAACTGTAGAACTGCAAATTGTGAGAGAAAAGGATTTCATAGTCTTAGTCTCATCTTTTGTTCAGCTATCTGAGTTCTCTCTTCATCCTCACCCTTCCCATGTATTTTAAAGGAATAAGCTTTTTTTTTTTTTTTTTGCAAAGTGTGACCCGGTTAATTGCAAAGGTAAAAGCAATTTCCCCTCTACTCTTTTAAGAGTATTTGTCTTCTCTCAAAATAGAAAGCTTTCTGGTTTTCCTTGGGAGATATGGCTAGTTCAGACTTTTTAAAGTCTCAAATGATGACAAACCAGAATGAATGTATTTCTCTTTGTTCCTGGATTTCCTTGATCTTCTGAAAGAATGAATGAAGCCTTCTCCATTGAAATATTGGGCACAAATGGGCCAAAATGTTGGGCTTTTCTGCTATCAGTGAGTGCTCCTGTAAGCCTGTCCTTTGCTAGAGGAGGACATGTAGCTTGACCCCAGCAAACAACTGACCACGTGCAGGGCTCTGGAAGAATGTTTCTGATCTCAGCCCACAGATTCAGGGAGGAGAGTTATTTTAAATGTCTTTCCTCCTGCTGTTGATCACTAGATAACATATCAATGGTGTTCTTTCTTCTGAAACAGAAACATGAAGGCTGTCTTCTCTGAGGAGTTTTTGCAGGGTGAGATGCTGGCTCCTAGCAAAAGGAATTCTTTCAAGACACAAAAGGAGTGTAAAATGATTGGAGTTTGTGTGGGCTGAGGAGTGCACAGGGAAGAAAGAGTCTTTGTCAGCCTTTATTGTTCATTCTTTCTTCTAATTATTGACCAAGCTCTCTAAACAGGGACAAATATGCACAGCTTCTTACACACAGCTGCCACTTGCTTTTGCAGTGCAGTATTTGGTAATYGCCTTGCCGTAGCTTCTAATCACCATATATGTAACTAATATCTATAGAGTCTGAGTAATGCTATGTAGGATTTCTGTGGACATCAAGAGCAAAATCAGCTGAATTCACTTCAAGCAACTGAAAAGATAATGCATGTCAGAATTATACCCTTGTTGTTCACAAAGTGGTGCCATTAGCAGTAAAAAGAATATATTAATCAATACACATATGCACTTAACAGCTGTGAAATATTTGGTGGACTGGCAACCTACATCAGTTCATAGCACTGTACCTAGTCACAACTTACTGTCCTCTCTCCTGCTTAAATCCACTGATATAAACCGTCAGACAGGCATGAGATAATCCTTCCTTCCAGACCCCTAAATTACTCTTACAAAGGTATATTTAGAAATCAGTAACTCTTCTGCCAGCAATGGGTAAGGAGGCAAGGTAGCTTTTAATGTCATAACTGTCAAAAGATAGCATCATGATTTTTCCCCCATTAGATTCTCTTGTTGCTACTCTATAGATTTCAGCAGAAAAAAGCCTGTAGCATGCACAAGTCCTTCTGAATTTGCAGGGATCACTTTTCAATCTATTCAGTCTCATCTGAAGTGAACTGTGCTCCCCAGGTGTCCTAAGAGCCAGCTGTTTCTGCCCTGTTGCTCAGGACATGCTCAGCATGGACTTYGTGCAGCCTGCCCTCTCCTAGTGGCAGTCACCCAGTATAGGGGCATTTCATGGAGATTTCCCAGAAATCATCACCATTTACCCTCTGATTGCCAAGGAAAACAGCAGTTTCTCCCAAGATTCTCCTTTATTTGTGTATTAGACTCAGTCACTTGGTGTGAGAGATGGCATTGCTTATCAAGATGAAGCGAAGTAGTCGAAGAGCYGGAGAACGTCCACAGCTATTAACAGGGAATGAGACAGGATGAACTTTAGCATCTCGCTCATCATGTCTGAGATTCAAGAATTCTGCAATTGTAGCCTGTGGTTCAGTTAATAATATCCGGAGAAGGGATGGACTTCAAGACCAAACACTACACTAGACATCACAGCATCAAGCAGTTCACTTAATTTCTCTGTTTCTGAATACCACATAAAATGAGGAAATTACCACACCCCCAAAAAGGATTTTGTGAGGACAAATATATTAAGGTTAGTAGAGTTCAACATCTATACTAATGAGAACACAGTAWTTTTTTTTTCTTTTTTAATTCAGAACTTCTTTTTCATAATGGAAGCGATGAGGAACTAGTTGAATGTAGGAAAGCACAAGATAACTATCTTGTTATGTTGTGGCCTAGATTCTCAGCTGGCATAAATTGTTCTCACCCCATTGATTTCAAGGTGTTAGAAYGGATTAAAGGTAGTCCCTAGGCTCCCTGACACTTTAAAAACATGTTAATAGCACAGATCACACATATACASGGAATACTGCAGAGAAAGCAGAAAATAACAGCATTTTGTACTTGGCCATTCCAGGTAGCAGAGGAGGTCCTAAGGATAAGATAAAGAAATAGAAGCCATCAAACCAGAGCTCTGAAAGCTCTGAAAAACCTCCACACATTTGAAGGTACCTAAATGTGAGTGTTGAGCAAAGGCAGACACAGAGAGAGTGCTACAAGAAACTGTCAGACTGGTTGACGAGCTTCTCCTGGAAAGGCTTCCCTTGCTTTGGGCGCCAGGATGGACAACGTGCTGGGGAAAACTCTGCCTTACTGGGAAGAGAGATAAGAGTTGGATTATGGTCACGGAGTTTAACATCTTGTGTTTGGGTCTTTTCCTTGACTCGTCTTCTTTCTTATCCATGTATTAKATCTTTTAACCTAGCCTGTCCTTTTGTCCAAATAGATATATGTTTTATTTTTAAATAAATGAATGGATTTCAAATGAATGCATTAATCAAATAAATCCTTTCTAAAATCAGGATGGTCAAATTTCTCTGAAGTTTTCAAATTCAGGAGGTCACAGTACTACAAACTGATATAGTCACTGAGTGGCATAGGGCAGTGTGCAAACAAATTTTGGCACAGTTCTAGCTACTGCTCCTGAGGAGCTCCACAGAGGTGCTAGAGGAGCAGACATTTGATGTATAAAGCATTTGGTGACTTGAGCAGCCTGCATATGAGAGGCACATCCTCTAAATCAGAACATCTCACAGAAAGCACCACAAGAAAATGCTCAATGTTGCAAAATATTTCTCTCGCTATTCAAATCCAGTCTATTAGACCACTACAAAGCAAATGCCAACTGCACCCTGGATGTACTCTCAGTGAATCAAACAAGTTACACCACAGATACATTTAATGCTTAGATTCACTAGTTTAATTTTAGCAAGCTGCCACTACTGCCTCACATTTTATCCCACAACAGATTTATGTCCATTTTTTTTGGTTCATCCATTACTGCTGGCCCTATTCAGCAGTTTGTCTTTCTTGCCCTTACTCCTGGAGACTTTTGATACACACAGATCACTCTCTGGGGCCAGAGGCACTTTCAATTCTTCCTCCTGCACTAATAACACACAAAGACAACTTGTCTTTTGATGKTTTTTTACTTTGTCTTCCCATATTTTTGAAAAATATACAGCTATAAAAAGACTCACTGTAGTTGCTTTCTGCTACTTTTATCCTCAAGGCATTGTCATTGTTATCTATTAGCTACAGAATGGCTTAAGWCTCTCATGTTTCTTAACAGTGTTGTTTATTATTTACCATTCCCTACACGACAGCATCAGCTCATTTCTGTTCTCTGCTATGTATTATGCTTTAACTGTTATGATTTTGCATTGTTTTTTCACCATTTTCTACAAAAGCATTCAGAGCGCGAAGAACCYATTCATGGCTAAGGAAAACATGGACTGCATTGAGAATGACCTTTCAGCATCAGATAGAGAATCTTTATTAAGATTTTCCAAAAATAGGCAGATTGATATGTTTGCTTTTCAAGTCTTTTTAGTGCTCTCCTTTACTTGAGAGTGTCTTTGAGAGTGTTTTCAGAGAAAATGCAAAGATTTTTTCCCTGCTTTAACCTAGGAACAAAATGGAAGACTGGGATGGGCAAGGGAAGCATGAGATAAAAAGAAGGATATCTGGTGATATACCATAGGCTGTGTGAAGCCCAGCTCTACTCAGTGTTAATATTCTAGCTGATCGTGTTTTWAAAAATAATTCTGCACCACATAACTACTGTCCTTTGTGCAAACTTTCAAAGGTGTAAGTCAACTTATTCTGTTTGCAACAAAACATAACAATAATAACTAGGCAAAATTTAGTCAGACAAGTTCCAACATGTAAAAGCAGCCTGAAAGGTCAAAATCCTCTCTTAAGGGTTCTCTTAGGGTCACTTAAGTGTCTCTTTGAGAGCCTAGTCATCTTCACCTAAAACATAACAGAGCTTTATGCTGTGGCTGAGCATTGCTSTCCTTTGTAAATCCAAGGATTGCACTAATCCAGGCTTGGAAGCTCCAGTGAAGGTATCTGTAACTATTACAGTTCCTCTAGGTTTGGTTCTAATTTGCAGATATGCATTGTTGAATATTTTTTGTAATCATGGAAGAGTAGGGAGGGAAAAAACGGCTATTATCTGCAAGGCTCTTTCTGGCAATAAATTTCTTGTGGTTAATTTTCACTAATGCTGCCCCTTCCCACCACAGTCACACCTTTCTTTATACATCTAGACTGCATCTGAAATGTCTCTGAATGCATCTGAAACTCTGGTTTAGGTGGTGTAGGGCCCTTAGAGCTACAGTTTTGATCTAGCTGTTACTTGTACTGCACTTCCTCTGCGAGTTTATGTATACACGTACTGTCATCGCACCCGCCTGCCAGCTCCGGGATTGCTCAGCAGTGACTCAGCAGCAGCTCAGCAGCAGGAAATCTCACTCAGATCCTCCTCACTTCACATCTGAGGAATAGCTGATCAGGTCAGGGCTTCGTAAAAGCAGTCAGGGCACCACRAAAGGCTTCTGTTTCCCCTGGCTAATAACAGAGCCAGTCTCCTTCCTACTGCACCCTCCCTTGCCCGTACTCCACCCCTGTCATCTGAAATATTATACAGGCCTTGTTCTCTTCACTCCTTCCCTYGCCTGTCTGATGTAATGGTGAGATTTTGGAGAGGTGAAGACCCATGAACCACCTTTGTTACCTAGCCCAGCTGAGAAAYGCATTCACAGCACTGGATTATTGGGAAGGTATGCCTTGTGCTTGTTTGTTTTCAGCAAAGGCTTTTGCATGGCCTCACCTTGCCCATTTGGAAAACACAGCTGCTTGCGAGGGGGGATGCCTGGGGAGCCGCGGGAGTCCTCGGCGCTGCTGCGAGGGAAGGCCATCTCACAACCCCAGCGAGGGCAGCTTCCTCGGCCTGCGAGCCGTCACGCAGGGCTCRCAGCACCCGAACCGCCGCCACGCTCGGGCGCCCTGCGCTGCCTGCCRGAGGGCTGGCTCCTCCGTGTGCCCCGTTTCTTCAGTTCCATCCGCCTGCGGCTGCTTCTCTGAAAGGAGCTTCTGCTCTCTGAGCACACTCCCTCCCCACCTCCCTGCATTTCGGTCTCAGTAATATAACTGTATTACATTATTTATGTACTTACTGCATAGACACGTACACGCATGCCGAGCGCTGCTTGCAAGCAGCAGACTATTAAGCGTGTCCGGAGGKGCTGCGTTTTCCCCTGGGCGCAGGGAGGGAGGAATGAGGCGGGCACACGGCCGCCCCTCCAGGGAACCCCCCAAAACCGCCCCAAGTGGCGGCAGGCTGAGGTAGGGCTCCACCTGACACAGCCAAAGGCCCAGCCTGCTTGCTGCTTTGTCTCCATCCAGCTCGTGTGTTTCAGCTATAATGGCTTTATGCCACCTTTTCACCTCRCCATTTCCCTGGCTCCCCGGGCGAAACCCAGGAGGGCAGGAGGGTGAGCCGGAGTACAGCCCCTCCAACAGCTTCTCCAAGCCCAGCCTGCTGTGAAAACTTAACCATGAGGGAAAAATAAAATAAGATCCTGCCCTACTCGCAACCTTTTCTTTGTGCACGTCTGGCCCCGGGATCCCTGGGGACCGTGTGCCGCCAGCTCCCGCTGCCCGCGGGCCGCTGCACACCGGTGCCCCTGCRGCTGCATCTCCCCAACACCAAAATAAACAAGCAAATAAATAAATCAAACAGTGGCAGCATGTGCGGGTGCACCTGCCCATGCTCTGGGCTTGCTCACTCCTGCTGCCTTGCACCGCTCAAGGTGTTGTTCCCCCTCAAGTTGGAGGCAAGGACTGGGGTCTCGATCAGGCACTGGCAAGCTGCGCCTACAGTTGGGGGTGGGGGGGGCAAAGCATAAATTCTCACAACATTTGTAACACGGCCTCCTCCCGTTTCCCTGAGGACCTGTAAGTACACAGCGTACCTAGCGCGGCGCCATCTTGTGGCGGGGGCGGCAGTAGCGCCATGTCGTGGCCTGGGCGGCAGCGGCGCCATCTCGCGGTGGGGGCGGCAGCGGCGCCATCTCGCGGCGGGGGCGGCAGCGGCGCCATCTCGCGGCGGGGGCGCGGCCGCTCGGGGCGCCCCGCGGGCTTCGCAGAGCCCTTGAGCCCGGCGCCCTCCGGCGGCCCTGGGGCCGCAGGGCGCTGCGTTCGGAGACGGGCAGAAGCGCCAAGAAACGGCCCAAAATGGCCCCGTRGCTCTGCTTGGATGGCAGAGCTCAGCAAGCTGTGTGCGGAGACTCTCCTTGTGGCTCCTTGTGCACTCCGGATACAGCAGGCTGCAGTGGTCATGTCAGGCGGGCCACAGTTGTTTCCCTGCTGTTCTCCGTACTCGCAGTGGCCTCAAACAAGGGCATGGACGTTTCTCCGTAAGGATTCTGCGGCACTTCTGAATTTCTGTAGCCACTATCTAGAAAGCTCATAAATGCAAATATACCAGAAAATAGATACAAGGAAACTTCCAGTAGAGGGTATTTCTCTCCTCCGTTGGCASCTAGTGTAGCAGTTTTCATTTGTTGTGACTGAAACATTCTTCTGCAGAGCACTGGCGGTCAGTGGTGAGCTGAGGTCCTTAATGACAGACCAGCAGGGATTCAGAAGCTTTCTTCTGAACAATCCAAGCAGCGGCAGAGCAGAGAAACAGCAGAACCTGTGCGTGCAGGAGGAAGCCTATCCACCCTCCAGTCTGYGGTCACCAGCATTTCACCTCCGTGCTCCTAAAAATGCTTGGGGGAAAAAAAACCCACAAACTTTGTTTTGTTTTAGCTTTGCTGAAAATCAATGTCACGGATCAATCCATGTAGAGTTCTGGTAATAAAGAAAACAAGCAAAAACCTTCAGAGATTAACAAGTGAAATGAATAGCTTTAAAAGTGCAGTAAGGTGGAGGAACAGAAAGAAACACAAGAAAACAAATATCTATAAAATAATATGTGAAAGGAAAGAGTTAAAAAGGGTGGGGAAATAACTAGCCTACAGAAAAGGTTAAGACTTGTTAAAACATCTGGACTATTTTTATTATTTTTTAGGTATAAYTCTTTCTGTTTTATAGGTTAACTCCAAGCAGATGGCTTTACTGACACTCTACTGTCACTAATTTTTGAATATATTTCCCTTGTATAATGCTCCAAGAGACAGTAAAAGCMAGCTTAGCAAAATGATGAAAAAAAAATAACAGAATATGGGAGAGCATAAATAAAGGGATGCTAAGCACCCTTTAGAGAACTCGTGACATTCCACTTGCGTACTTCAAATGCTTAAGGCGTGCTATGGAGTGCTAGGCGGGATGTTTGGGGCTGGTAGCSCGGGCAGCTCGTCTCACGCACACGCGTGGAAGGGCACGGAGCTTTTCCTGGCAGCAGGCAGGGGAGCAGGCTGCGTCCCGGACGGCACGCGCACTGCCACTGAGYGGGAGAGACGCACGTGCCGTCACGAATCTGCCAGACAGCGCAGCCGTGGCAAACTGCTTGCAGCTTTATATGGTACGGTATGAAGTTAGGTTCTGTTATACTCTTACAGGAGGCTGTGTTTTTCATATTGGGCTCACTGACAATAAAACACCATGGAGATGAACTGCATTGTGCTGTGAAAAGTAGGGAGGGATAGTAGGTCTGGCTCAGCTCCACCATCAGCCCTGCATAACTGATTAACGTTTTTATTTGCTCTTTCCACACTGTACTGTGGCAATTTTGAACAGGCAGATCCAAACATATGTTTTTAATATATGTGTTAAGGCGAGAGAGAGGAGGCAACTCGGTCATAACTCAGGGGAATGTTTGTCACCTATAAAACCACGTCAGAAAATATAAATAAAAAGAGCAATAAAAGAAATGAAATGTATAATAATGGATGTCAGCATTGCACAGACAAGACAATGAGGCCACTGCTTTACTGTAAATCCACAGTGTGCAGTAAGGGCCCACATGGGTTGCCTGTGGGTTTCAGACAGCACTCTTAAGATACATAAAGAAAGAGTCTGGATCATTTTGCTTTGTAGTCAGTAATAAATCACTTATTCTTTGATTTATCAAGCAGGTGAAGCATTAGCTAATCATTTTTGATGTTTGCACATCCCTGAAGCCCTTAACAGTGTTGCCATCAGCTTTTTATTTGGAAATCCAAAGTTTATGGATCATATCATCTTACAGGAACATGTAACAAGGTAACATGTTTATGAAGGCTCTTTTCCCCTTTCAGCATTCCCTGCATACAGAATGGAACAATAAGAAGAAAGTCTACCATTCATTCTTTTATTATTGAAGTATATATATATATAAAAAAATTATTATAAATCATATATATATGATTTAACCTATATGGGGCATGCAGGGAGGCTTTGCCTTTCTATCCTAAAGCTTTTAGGGCCCTATATCCTGCCTTGCAGAGAACCCTGTGTCATTAGGAGGAAGAAGCTACACCATCCTCTGAATGAGCTGGCTTGCTGAAATCTCCTGGCCACTCCGTCCAAGAGAGCACAGGTAAATTCTGCATGCACAGACCTCTGCATATATGTGTGCATGCGTAAGATGAACTCATAAAYGCGCTCATAAATGTTAGAGAAAACAAAATGATGGCAGCTGGTGGGGGACAGCACTGCTGCTTATTTTTCAGTAGCGTATTACRAAGCATTTTAGAACAGGGATCTTGCCAGTAAGTGCCAGTTCCTTTCGTCCTATTCAGTTTAATAGCTTAATAATGCGTAATTGGAGCTCTTGGGTACTGGTAGTGAAAGGACGCTACGCTCCATTAAGTCCAGGATATTTATTTTCAGAAAATGAGTGAGTGCACAATTTTCTGGGAGCACTAATAGACTTAAATGGATTTCAGAAAGCCTTTTACCATTAAAACATAAGAATCAAATGTGAGTCACATGCTCCCAGGATGAGTGCAGGATGCAATCCCTGTCACTCACTGATCTTCATTCAGGAAATTCTCCGGATCTCTCTGGGAATAGTCGCGACTCCTCTGGTTGTGAAAGGCAGAAAGGGATCAGCTTCAGGCCTCCTCTGCTTAGAAGACAGGGCACCATTTTTACAAAGGACATGTGCAGGTTGCTGCAGCATTATTCTGGTGATTTGAAGGGCTGCTCACCAAAAGTACCCACTGGAAATTCTCTTACYGTCTGATGATTCACCCAACAGCATGGACAGGGCTGCCAATCTCATGATGTTTTAAAGTTTTCTTATTCACTGGTGGCCTTCAGACTTCCTGCACCCTGCTCTCTTGATCTCATATGCAGCAGACAGAAGTGCAGGACTCTTGCTTCCTCTGCACTCGACGCTGGGGTTAGGTGGCTGCCACGTTATACAGGTACTTACATGGGCTGTAGGACTTGGAGTTTTTCAGCACTTTCCATGTCTATGGAGGGCCACACACTCTTCTCACCTCCAAGACTTCTTAATCTTCAAGATACCTAGTTTGTATGGTATGTATGGTAGGGCATGGTATTCACTCTTCCCTAACTTCTAGTTTATGATTAGTGGTCATTTTATTTAGTGTAGCATCCCAAGCCTCGCGAAGTAGCCCAAAACCTTGGTGATGCAAGGAAAATAAAGGTTGCTAAGAATAGAAAAGAAAAACAGGTCAGAGAGATGTGACCCATACAACACATTCRGTGTGGCACTGTGCCAGGCTCAACAGTGTTTCCCCTCTGTCACTGCAGTGGAGCTGGAATATGCACACAGGAGCTTCATTATCTTCCGATCAGGTTGSCTCATCCTTTCCTTCCCTAGCATGCCTCAGTCTTGTCAGATATTTTGATCTGCTCTTCTCATTCTCCTATCCTCTTATTAAAAATAATGTATCCTCCATCAAGGAGATTTTTTTCTCTCTCTAAATGTCTGGTATAAGTGTCCAAATCTATTATTTTCTTTGTTCTTTCAATTTAACAAACCTGCTTCTCCATTGTTACCAGCACTAGTAAAAGTTGTTTGGAAGATCTTCCCATTCTATACCCATGACACTGTTCCATTTCTCATTTCTAAATAAGAAACAGACCAAATTGGTGAGGCAAGATGCTGTATATGCCAAACATCAGCTTGGCTTGGAAACAAGAAAGCAATAAAAAATGGGGACAATAGCAGAAAGGGCTAACAGACTTCACATTTTACTTTTTATTGCATTTTGTGTTTTACTTATGGCTCGCATTCAGAATGCTGTCCTGCAACAATATTTTCATTTTTAATTTCATTTTTATTGACTGCTTTTCTTTTAAAAAGTCCCACTCTCATAAATATGGCAATATGAGTTATCCATGGATGATTCATTTATCCTGCTGACAGCTAGTCTGTCTAATGAATTAGAAACAATCACAACTCCATGACATCTAATTATACTTCTTTTTTTTTCACATGTTGCAGAAAAAAGTAAGGGCTTAAACAGTTCTGATACCCATATARTAATTTTAAACACATTTGGTGGCTTTCATTTGAGTTGCAGTATTTTTTCTTTTAAATTTCTAACCAGATATCTCGTTCTGAAGATCCATATTTTTCTGCAAATTTTGTAAATCTATGCTAAAGGTCAGAGTTATGACACAGTATAAATATTAAATAATATTGTTGGTTATTTCTGGTTGTAGCTGCAATTAATCAGTTTGTAAGGATGCTTGTATTAAGCGCCACAGATTACACCACCAAATAAGGATTCAATCTGTCCTCCCCYTTTTCCCCTCTAGGAAATATGGATTGCATCATGTTCTACTTGGTGGCTTTGAGCCCTCTGGCCTCTTGGGATCATTTACCAGGCKTCAGCCTCTGATGTCGTTCAGAGGAGCCCAGGAGCAGTCTGTGTCGTTACCTGCTCCTCTGACTTTAGAGGTGAAGCAAGTTTCCTGAACACAGTTCCTCAGGACGGATGGAAAGGGAAATTTGAATCTGTACTCCATAACACTCCATAGCAGCAGGGAAAGTCCTAAATAGCTTCTTTCATCACCAGCCATGCTGGGGACAGGGATGCGATTCCTTGTTCACAAATATGCTTCTGTAGTGAGAATCTTCACGTCATAAAGTACTACCTCTGAGAAATAGGATTTACAGGACTGGATCACAGTTTTGGTAGGAAGATAATTGGTAGGAATTATCAGAACCTGGTGTGACAGGCAGACTTTGCTCCTAAGGGCTTATTCTTCACCAGGAGGTGATTCACATTGAGCACACTTTGATGGGTACTTGCCAAAGGAGAGGATTCAGACATCCCCATMAATATGAGTATTTTCACTTTCTACTATAACGTTTTGCAGAAATCATACTGATCAAATATTGGCCTTCTAGCTAAAAACATTGTCATCTCGCTTTGTTCAATTCTCCGTTCATCCATATGTATTAACTCTCACAAAAGCTTACGTTTGCCATCTGGCAAAGAGMCACATAGCTTATTGTTTTACCATGCCTCCCACCTTTGGTGAGCACGATGCTTGACGTCAAGGTCGCTGTGCCCTTGTTTGTGCCACTGTCRTTTTTACCATGGGGGCCAATGAGCTCCCAAATGCCTGATGGCCAAGCCCTGCAAAGGGATGTGGTCAATCTGACTTAGCAATTTGAAGCAGAGAAAAGCAGTGGGCGACAAAAATGGTGAATTATGCCTGCAGTAAGTAAGGRGTGTTTAGAGGTATATAAATTATTAGTAATGCACTTAAAAACTCCTACTCTTTCTCTTGTGTACATCTGTCTTCCCACTGCCAATACAGAGTTCTCTAGACCAGTTTTCTTTCAGATCATTAATACATTCGATTTCACCCACAAGTGGATGAAGTAACACAAACTGTACTGTCATTCAGTTGAAGGAAATCGAGAAGAAAAGCAGAAGATTGTCTCAGTGTGCATATGGGGACATTAAGTGTCAAATAAACACCTTGTAGTTACTGACAGCTTCAAAATTGAAGTCTAAGAGCCACAAAGTTGTGAAGATTCACAATTACATTTTACATTTTTGCTAGCCTCAAAATAATTAATATTGAGCATCTCTGCTAATCAATCTAAAACAGATTTTTGAAATTAGAGGCTAAATCATGTCATCTCAGATGCCAAAAGTTTATCCAGAAGTCCTATTTAAGGTGTAGCATTGTATTGTTGTGKTTTTTTTAAACTTCAGTAACAATTCAAATATGTGGTTTAGAAACATATCTGACAAAATCACACTTGATTAACTGKTTTGGGCATATCTCAATGTACATGTGAGTATGCCTATTCAGAGAAATTCTAGCTCTTATGTATGCATAAACTGTTGCTGATTTGGGCAAAAAGCCATGGAAAGACAAATTAAAAAAATAACTGCAAACATCTCAAGCAGTGAAATTGTAACTTACATTGTAACACATTTTGAGAGCATGTTTGTTCACAGAACTATGGCATGTAGTCACAGAACTATCCCTAAAAAGGACTTGATCAAGGGAGAATAGGCACAGCTCTGGGAAAGAATTTGTTCACTTAAGCACATCTCTAATCATAGTAGTCCTTATATTGTAAAGGAATGCTTTCCTAAATTTGGGCTGAATGAGTTAAGGAAATGCAGTGGCTTTACTAGCTTTTGATATGTACATGACCTTTAGAAATAGCTACAGGCCAACTAAAAGAGTTATTTCTTCAAGGTGTAAATGACTGCATTGTCATTTAAATAGGACTGTAAATAGTACCTGCAAAAACACAGACTTGCAGAATCACAGAATGACTCTGGAGATCATCTAGTCCAACCCCGCCCCCTGCTCCAGCAGAGACCCCTAGGGCACAGGGCACAGGGTGGCATCCAGGCAGGTTTGGAAGATCTCCAGAGAAAGAGACTCCACAGCCTCTCTGGGCAGCCTGTTCCAGGRCTSTGTCACCTTAAGAAGAAAGAAGTTCTTCCTCACATGGACATGGAACTTCCTGCTCCTCCTGATGCAGGCCAGGACCCCATTGGCCTTCTTGGCCACGAGGGCACATTGCTGCCTCATCATTAACTTCTTGTCAACCAGGACTCCCAAATCCCTCTCCACGAAGCTGCTTTTCAGCAGGTCAGCCCCTAATCTGTAGTGGTGCCTGCGGTTATTCCCATCCAAGTGCAGGACTCTCTGCACTTGTCCTTGTTGAACCTCATGGGGTTCCTCTCTGCCCAGCTGTCCATCCTGTTCAGGTCCCTCTGGATGGCAGCACAGCCCTCTGGAGTGTCGGCCACTCCACCCAGGTTGTGCCAGCAGCGAAATTGCTCAGGGTGCCCTCTGTGCCCTCGTCCAAGTCACCGATGAGCAAACTGAACAGCACTGGGACCAGTATTCATCTCTGAAGGACAACACTGACCACAGGTCTCCAACTAGACTTGGCTCCATTTATTGCAACCCTCTGAACTCTGCCATTCAGGCAGTTCTGGATCCTCCTCACTATCCACTCATCTAACCTACACTTCCTGAGCTTCCCTATGAGGATGTTATAGGAGGCGATGTTAAAAGCCTTGCTGAAGTCAAGGTAGGCAACATCCCCTGGTTTCATCCACCCACCCCATCATCCCATCATAGAAGACTATCAGGTTGGATTCCTCATGGTGAATCCATGCTGGTTGCTCCCGATCACCTTCTTTTCCTTCACTTTCCTAGAGGGTCTCTAGGATGAGCTGCTCCATCACCTTTCCAGGGATGGGGGTGAGGCTGACCCACCTGCAGTTTCCCAAGTCCTCCCTCTTGCCCTTTTTGAAGACTGGAGTGACGTTGGTTTTCTTCCAGTTCACCATCTGGAATCTCTCATCATATTGAAGTGGTTAAGCCCTCATGGAACTTGGAAGAAAAARATGGAAACTAATTGCTACTGCAGAAGAAAGAATGTAGAAATATATAGAAAATCATATTTCTTTGCCAACTTTCATGCAACTGCAAAGCAAGTTTCATTGTAATAGCACAAACAAGTTACAGTAATGTTAGCTTAATAAATCTCCTTGTAAAAGTAATTAAATTAAAAAAGCAAGCAATAGCAAGTAGGGTAAAGGACGAAACCACAAGGATTCTAAAGATTTGAGAAATATTTAAATTATCCTGGCGCAGATATGGCAAATTACACTTCTTATGGAATTTACAGGTCTATTTTTTTCTTTGTACAAAAGATGTTGTTTTTTAACAAGGAAATTGCTAATCTTTCTCAGCACTTTCACTATTTTTGTTGCTAAACTGTAACTCAAAACCACTGCAAATTGTATGTCCAAAATAAATCAACTCCTAGACTGCTGTTAAGTTAGAAAATATCTTTTATGGTATTAATTGCTTCATAAGTTTTTTAAGTTTTGAAAAATTTGATCGTGAAACTTTTTTAAAGCACTGCATTTTCATATAAATCATTTGACATTGTACACTAAATCAATACAGCAGCTGAAGAAATTACTATACATGAAGCTGCAGGATATCATTTCTTATATTATTCATGTAAGTCATTTGTTATTCAGAAATCACTGTGAGCTTAGGGGTTGGTAAAATGTTTCAGAATCTCTGTTCAAAATGCATTTGTCTATATTCTGCAGCACAGTCCGCTGTAAAACACAGCAAGTACTTCCAAATCTCTCTCTTGAAGTCTTTCTAAAAGTAGGATTTTCCACAAATGTAGTGCTGGCTGAGCGTATGGAGTCTGACTGGGCTTTTATTTAGGTGCCACATTCTAGCCACATCTCTGTCATTCTAAATTTCCAGTAATCCATACATTTAAAGAAAATGTATGCTGTTGTGATTAAAGCACAAGGCAGAGGCTTAAGACCTGATTTTAATGATCAATTCTATCATTAATTTTCTGTATAGTCTCAGATATGTCACACTGCCTCAATTCCTCATCTATTAAATATGGAAAACATTGTCTTCTTCACCTTGGTAAGTGCAAGTTGTTCAGAGAAGAGGCATTTTCTTTCCATATGCTTTTAGAATCAGCAGGGGCCCTGCTAGTGCTCAAGGCCTTCAAGCACCTCTGTAAAGAAATAATTAATGAACAAATGTGCAAAAGTTCTGTGGTCTCACGAGTCAAAGTCTGTTGTTTCTCCAAATCCATTGGATTTTCCATAGTAGAGTGACAGACTCATTTTTATGAGATGTTCTCTCATATGACTTTTTCTCAAGTCATTTTTGATCACTCTGAGAGAAGAATTCCAATAAATTTACCCTACTTTGAAATGGGGCTCTGAAAGTATTTGGTGYTGAGAAGCAGCAGAGAGGAGATCAGCTAAAATTCCTGAGCACTTCTCTCAAAATTTCAGTTGTGACAAATTCTAGGTAAATTTGAAAAAGCTGACAAATCTTGTTAGTATACATTGGGATCACTTATCTTTGAGGAATACTCAAGAACATAGATAGCATAGATAGATGGAGATACAGGTGGTACAGGTTATCAACAATGTGCTTCAGCATGCTGATTATTCACTTTATTCCCCAGGGAAGCGTTATTTCTTACATCTGGGCACGTCACCAGAGATGGCTAGATCCCATCCCACAGGGGGGCCTTGCACTGCTCCCTGCATCAGCATGAGGCTGCCATAAAACCTGGTCGCCCTGAGTGGCCACTGCAGAGCTCATCTTACACCTTTCCRTGGTAGTCAGTTCCTGCACCATTACCACTACCCTTCACCGTCCTGTCTATGCAGGGATATGGCAGCACATACCCTCTTCCAAAGCTGTTYCTGAAAGTTAGAAAAGCTTTTGGGAATGTTGGATCAGCTGCCAGAGGCAGGGGAAGTGCTGCAGAAGGAGCTCCTCCAATGAGTCCCCTTGCAGGGCAAAGTTCTCTTGGCCACTGCTGCGGCTGAGCAGGCTGAGAAGCAGCTGTGTTAGGGAGACCCATCYTGCAGTGTTGGGAGGGTCTAGATAATCCCCATGGCACAAGGCCCAAGCCCAAGTCATTCTTGTATATATGATCAGTACTAGGCACACCTACAGGTGCTAATTGCAGTATTCAAGACAGCAACAGGGCTGTTTAATCAACCCTTTCTCTACCAGGTTGGATTTCTGCTAGCTTGGGGATGCTCCTTGCACCTGAGACTGCTGAGCTGAAGTGTTTCAGAGTACAGGCCACTGGTTTGCTTTGTGTCTGCYGCAGTATGGCCCTCATCTCACCTAAAATACAGGCAGTAGCTAAACACGCTTCCATGTGTAGAGCTGCTTTCCTGATGCTGAGCCAAATCACTTCTGCAGAAAACGCCTATCAGTACACCCCTTAAAGAGTCTAGCTGCTTCATTCGCCCCCTCCTCAGCGACTATAGGAGGATGATATGGAGAGGAGCTCTTAATTCTTTCTACCACTCTCACCTCCTTAATGACTCCCCAATCCCTTCAAGCACTCATTCAGGTCTGTCCAGCTGCTGAAATCCCAATGTTCTGTCTTACTGGTTCAACCAAATCTGCCTGCAAATGGACAAGAGGCAAATACTTGGTTCACCAAGTACAGGTTCCAGTGTATTCCCCACTGGATAGAGAGCATCCTCAAATGGAGTTCTCCAAAGTGCCATTATTTTTATATATGTTCAATGTGCCCATGGTATCATCTGATTTTTTATTTTTGTAAAATTCCTWATGTATCTCATTATTACCTTGGCACCTAGGGAGTCTAATTTACACTAAGGGCCTTGTTCCAGGCCACGCTRAATTATATTAAGAGTTTAAATGTGTGTTTGGCTGTTGCTAATAGTGGATGACTATTTTTAGRTTTTTGTCTGTTCTTCTTTCAGTTCATATCTGTCCTATTTAAACTCTATTAAAATAGAGATTTTAGACCAGAAATCATTTTCACTCACATTTTGGGGCATATATTTACTGCTAGTGAAAGCATTTTTCTATTACATTGCATCCACTTTCATTTTTCTGAAACTGTGTTATAATTAAATGCCACATATATAAATCTCTTCTTCTTTTTCCTGGTGTGAAATTCTGTCTCACAGAGAGAAGTGGCACAAGGTCTGTGCAAGACTGAGGTCCTGTTTAAATGCTTTGTTCGAAAAGGAATCTTTTTACATATCCAGTACTACCTTTCTCTGAGATCTGAGTATGAGCAGTTCAGTAGATACCAGTCTTTTTGAGTGCACACCCCTTCAGCCTTTGCTATTTATTTCAGTGCTTCCAGATCTCTAATTCAGAAAGACAAGTTCAATGACCCCCAGTGCCTGAAAATGGCTGGGGCCACTTGCTGAACTAGTTGTAGCAGATGAAGTAAACTTTGATCCCTTCAATACCAACAGCAGTAAGCAGTCAAAAAATTACATTTTCAGTGTTCATCTCACTTAAATATACACACACTAGTGCCATACATGGAGTTAATTTCATCTGAATTCCCTCATGTTAAAAAAGCACAGGGAGAAAAGATAGATAATGGAGGGGAAAAAATGTACAGTAGATTTTCCAAAGCAGCTGCCAAAAATATCAGACACAAACAGAATACACAGAGGCCAAAATAGTATAGTACTGAGGCTAGCTCTTCTCTCAGCCAGCTTTAGYGTTTTGCTGAGGGATGACATTCCCAAATGAACGTGAGGGAGGGGGTTCTATGTGTATGAATTAAGTGTATCAGCAGAGTACAAAATATGTGACTATACCATGCAAAACTGACTTGGCAAAGCCAAAATCAGAAGTCTTGCTTACTCTCCATTTCACAGGTATCTCTGATGCCAGCACAATTTTGGTATTCTCTCTTTGGTTTGGTAACAGCTACAAGCTTGTTGTCACAYTGGGGCCGCATAGGCAGACACTTTATAGGTGTGACACGTAGCAAAGGAAACCTCTGCAACCTGCAATGCCATCATCATGCATACTAGAGTAGTGTCCTCAAATGAATGTTTGCCCTAGCTTTTTAACCTACTTGATTTTTGACTGCC